>VYXH01009923.1:137156-240905 GCA_013397275.1 Burhinus bistriatus | reverse complement strand
TGCACAGTCTCATGAAAGTCTAGATTGCCTCTAAGGTAGCTTTGTCAGTACCTACCTCCCTTTCATTCCTATTTAGTCCTGTTTTCCTCAAGATCCATGGAAAACATTTGACAAAGAGTAAGTCTAGTAGTGTTTTGAGTAAGTCTAGTAGTGTTTCTAGTAAGTCATCAAATCCGTGATCAGTCAGCCCAATGGCTGGGATCACCAGTGCAGTGTGCTTTATGTTGAAGTGCATTCCTACTCAGTATATGATGTTAGGTTGCTAATAAGCAAATTTATTAGCCTTTTCAGGGCTGCAGACTGCAAAATCTCCGTGCAAGCACTGGAGACTCAAAATTACAGCTTGCCTGTCTGCAGCCAGGTACCAGGCCATCATGATCCAGTAACGGAGTCAAGAGTATTTTATTGATCTTTGTTATAATCAGCAGTGTTCACCTTTCAGCTACTTCTCTGAGACCCTCAAGAGTATGGGATGGAGCTCATCTCCACTTTCAGCAGATTGCTGATGTGGACGGTGGAGAAGATTATTAGGATTTATTTGCTTTGCCAATACAACTGTGCAAGATTTAACCCCTTCTTTCCTTTCTGAGTCTGTACCGCAACAAAGCCCTAGAGAGAAATCAGGTCTGTGACCTCCCTCCTGCAGGTGGTGCACACGTCGTTTCTTTCCTCCTCACCTATAAGGCATAAATGTCTAGACAAGAGGACACAGCTGGACAGATGTGCTCTAGCAGTCACCGGCTAGCTGGGAAAAGGCAAAAGGAGCATCTTCATATAAAGGTAGTCTTCAAACTTTGCTGCTTAGGACAGGCTTAACCTGGCTGACAAAGTTTCAGGTTCTTCTTGCTCTCTTCAGTGCCCTCTTCCCATTTTCCAAAATTTAGTTCTGACCTACACAGCTCAGTCCAGAAGATAAACACTATGGTGTTTAACTGAAAGATACCATTCATAATTGAAATGTGAAACCAAGCTCCTGAGCCCTTAAATGCTTCTGTCCCAGAGATGTTTTGGTAAGATTTTGGGAAATGTTCTCTCTAGAATCTCAAAACGTTCTGTTTTCCTGATTTCCTTTACTTCAACAGAATAGAGGAATTGCAACAGTTGTGTTGATGTGAACTGTGTGACTCCACTCCATCAAGAAGGATAATAAAGTAATTCAAGATAGAATGGGGTTTAAGTTGATAATAAGTTTAAGATATTTTTACTAGCAAGTACTGAAGTAAGGCTAGGGGCTACAGCTAATAATCAGCAAGTTCTGCTGTTTCTAAGTGAACAAAATTGTAGGTGAAGTCAGCTGAAAGCTGAGCTTGGTTATTTTTGTCTTGGTGTACTTGTATCTTGGTCCAGTTGAACTTGGTTGTAATGCTACAGAGTATTTCAGTTAACCACCCCAGTAATACCCCTACAGACAAGGAAATAATCAATGCTTTCTTCACAGTGAAAGGAGGTTGCGTTTAAGGAGTTTGACCTTCTACCACTTTACAAAATGTCCTTGATGAACAGAGTTCAGACAACTAAACCTGTCTAAAGGTTCTTCTGCTGTACTAATAAAATCTGTCATTATTCAGTTCCTTAAATTCAGTAGTAAATTACATTGTGGGAGCATTTAGCCTGAGCATTCATCCTCAGACAGAGATACGTGACATGGTCTTTTTAAATGAAATGTTATACGAAAGCAATGTGATCTTAAGGGAAAGCAACTCGTATAAGGACAATAGTCTACCTTATCTCTTGTCTCATTTAAACTGGGCTCCTCTTAACTGAACCCCTCATTACAAACCTATCTGAGGAAATCACTATGATATGCGTGCTTATTTCCAGACAGAAAGGTTAATATTTCTCATTAGAAAGAGGCTTGCTAAGGTATTTTCAAATCAACTGTCTTTGATCATAAAGGCTTCTTAGACATTTTAAACTTTTTATTTATTTATGTTGAAACCATTTGTTCCTCATTTAAATTCTACTGGAGAAAGCAGAGGCATCAGAAATGTTAGAGTGTGTAATAGTTGGTAGATGGTAGTTTTCAGCTAGCTGAAACAGAACTTATTAAGGTTACAGGCTTATTTTCCTCCCTTAAATGAGTATTCATGTGAAAAACATCATGTTTCAGTTTTCTCAGCAAGCTTTGTGTTTTACTTATACATTTAGAGGTGGCATTTGTAATGTGTTCAGAGTGGTCCTCATATTTTTACTTACTGAGGTTGCCTTAATTTCAAAGGAAATAATGCTTTCATTTCAAAAGAGTTAATCTTACAATCCCAAAGTGTCTGGGATGTGTATGGAAATGGTTTTGTTGGAGATGCGGATGCTATTGCTTTTTTAATTATTGGCCAGCTTTATGGATACAACGAGCAAAGTTAACCCGATAATGATGGTAACGACTCAACCAGTACAACCACTTCCTTCATCCACAGGAAATTATGGGAGTCACAACTAAAATTAAATTATCAGCTGGGAGTAGTAGTAAAAATATGAGTGGTATTCCCACGTTCTAAGCAATGGAGTGCTGGGGGGGGTAAACATTGCACGGTGGTCCTGTTCCATATCACTACAAGAACTATGGGGCAGAAAAGCAGTGACGCTCCATCCTACAAGATCTATGGGGCAGAAGGGCAGCAGTGCTCCATCCTTCGGCATTAGCTGCCCAAGGGTTGTGAGGGAGCCTTATCTGTGGGATGAGCACCAAGCACAGATGTGGAGTTTGCCTGAGATTTCCAAGAGGAATAGTACCTGAGAGAGAGGATAAGACACTGCTCTAATATTTGAGCTCTTTGATCTTCTTTGACAGAAGCTGCTGTTGAAATGCAAATGATTTATTAATTACAGCACAGCATCTCACAGGGCAGAGGAATTGGTAATTTATGAGTCCAGTAAAACAACCTCATGCAACTTTACAAAAACTGAAGAGCCTAGGAAAAGGTGAGTACTCAAGCCCAGATTAGGAAAGCAATTAAGCACCTATTTTATCAACCTGGCAAAGCAAGTGCCTTCCCTCTTCTCCAGTCCCCGTCTGTGTAGTTATTGCATGTTTCCAGGGACTGAAGGAGAGGAAAAGAATCAAAGAATGAGAAAGGAAAATATTCTTGAAAAAAAGTACAAATTCAGCAAAGAGAGAAGCAACAGTGATGATTCTTGGCTATTCTTGATTGTCTCTCCTGGTAAGAAGACACTAGCTTGCCTGAGATTTGGTGATTTTGTTTGGATACAATTAGCCTTTGAGCCAGACTCATCCCCTTGTCAGGTTCCAAAGCTGCAGGATTTTACAGTTTGAAGGAAGTATTTTATTGCGTTCATAAAAACTGGCTTGAGTAAGTATTTTTCAGCAAAACATCAAAAGAATTGCATTTTTTTTTAAAAAAAAAAGGCAACAAAATTATTGTGATACTATGGAAAACATCACCTCTCCTGCTTAGGAAGCATGGCTAAAAGGCTGCCAATGTTGATGCTATAAGGAAGGCTGGCCCCACACTGTACCTTTATGGTTAAGTTAATGTAATGTGAACAACTATTTCATACTCTTTTTGCACCACTCGCCACTTCTGTGAAATAAGCATACTACTGTTTCTCTTTTGTATAAGAATTTGAGAGTTACCAGTAATCCACAGTCAATGAACACTCACTGGTGGTGGTGCTCTTCATTCATTACTTCAAATAATGCTGCAGCACACAGTTCCATGAGAATATGTTTAGGGGACTATAGCAGTGCAAAAAGTGAAATATTGCTATTAGCGAAATTGGCCAGAAGGAAAATTCCCATAATTATGTATTTATTTATTCATAGTTTCTAGAAGGCTGAATTAGATCGTATTTTTCTACACATACGCTTTGGGAAAAGCTAGGAAAACTTTCTTACATTATCAAGCTACTTACTTTGCAAACATGGTAAGCTAATGAATTCCATCAAGGGCAAATTCATAAATAATAAAGATTTCACCAAACAGTCTTAGCTCATCTCTTTCCTCTGTGAAAATTCATATACAGCTTTTATTTTAGAAAGGTCTTTTAAGACAAAATATCTAAGACAGAATTGGGGTTTTTTTCCCAACTTCTGGTATCTGTTCTGTGCACTTTCCTTTGCACGTCATGAGAGTTGCTATGAAAATTTCTCTTGCAGCTGCTGTCGATGTAACAGCCCAGTCCCAGAGCAGTTTTGTTCAGGGCCAAGTCATAGGGCAGAGGAGCATGGTCACCTACTTAAACACAGGCTATTATGATGCAGGGTCTGTGCTTCTCTGAAGGAGCATCCGGGTTTTGCTCTTATTGTAGTGAAGCTTAGGTTCTTCATACTGGTTCATCCCTTGTGGTTTACATCCTTTCTATGGAAAACAGGAGAGCTGTGGAAGGTGTTACTAATTGGCTACAGGATCCCCTGTATTCTCTAAACTTAAACTACAGCTTTACTACGTCACTGAGGAAAGTCATACTGCTAAGGATTATGTTTCAGAGGAAGGCAGGCATTAACAACTACTTGCAGTCAGTGAAGATACCTTAGAAATTTTCACAAGAACAAGGACACTAGGTTAGCCTTCGGATCAGCTTTCACCTTGGGCAATTATTTCAGCCTTCCCCTTTCATACTTTGCCTGTGTAGTTCTAACTGATGATTTTTTTGCATTCCCTCAAGAGTTGCTGTACTGTGTTGCTAGCACATGGTAATTATTGCTTCCCACCCCAGTACTGGCTGCACTTCAGGGTTGGTTGAGTAATCTGTTGATGTAGGCTCAGGATGTATTACCGTCTTTCTGATGAAAGATGTAATACCAAAAGCAATTTTAATGTGACAATTGATTTTTTTTTTACGTTTGATTTGGTTGTCAGAGCCTGTACCTAATGCTTATGTTACTGTGATTGCTCTTCTTACAGCATGCCAGGCCAAAATAAAGGGATAGAGCAGAATGCAATCAAAAAGTCACTTGAAAAAAAATTGCCTCTTCGTTATAAAGAATGTGGGAAATCAAGTGCATCATAGATTTTCCTTTGAGTTCTGGTGTCTGATCTTTGGTAAAAGTGACCTACAATGGGAGGAGGACTTCTGTTTCCATTTTCTTCCATTTGCAAGGAAGATGGAGATTATTATGCATTTATAGTTGCATCTTCTCCTATATTAAAAATGCAGATTTTATCTGCCCTGGAAGACACTTATCCTGAGTAGTTCAACTTACGTCCTCTCAAGAACAGAGTGGCAAAAAATGTTTACCAAATCTGTTCAAAAGTTTCTTCTTTGTAGCATCAATTAAACATGTATGATTAACTCTTTGGGGAAAGAGAACAGCTTTACAAAGTCCAATAGCATTACACAACAAATATCATTTCAGTCTCTCAAAAGTTCATTGACAAAACCAGAGATAACCAAGCATTTCTTTACCTGATACTTCTGAGATGAAAGGAAAACATCAGTATGGAAGTACTGATCACCTCTGTCTCTTTTCAGGCCTTTTTATGTACCAAGAAAAAAAAAATCAAATAGGGCAAGCAACAGTAATCGTTTTAAAAAAAGAGATTCTCCCCCTTCAAATTATTTTTTGAACTGTCAACTTATGCTGTTCTTTAGAGTAATTTAAGTAATGCAAAAATATGTGCACCCTGCTGCATCAATTTATATCCACAATAAACACATGAACTCTACTGAAATTTAATCTAAGATTTAAAAAGGCATAATGAGAGCAGGATTTGGTTCTGTTATTGTAGTAATTAGTTACCTAAATTGGGCCTTTATTTTTACTCTTGAAAAAAACTCAGAACTCGCTATAATATGTTGAGATGGAGGGAAGCCAGCTGGCATGTCCATATCTATCCATTGACTAAATAAATACAGTGTCATTAAATAATTTTCTGCAAATATAAAATCATCGTTATTTAATTATCTTCTGTTCTTTGCCAAGGCAGTAAGCTTGTTGTGAATATGGCTCATTCCACTCCATATATAATATTGACTATTTTCCTCCAGTGATACTCAAGAGTCACACCTGCCTGACTCCCTCTTGATGTCTAAAAGACAAGATAAAAGGCTATCTGAGTTCCAAAATATTCAAGATAATGCTAAGCAGATTTCAAGTCCCGCAGGGTTTTACTTCTTAAGTATTACACAAGAGATGCTTGCAAGAAGAATCCACCCAGTAACCGCTTAGTGGTTTTCATACATTCATCATCTCCACTGTGTTTAGCCCTTGGCTTTTTCTCACATGCAGCCTTCAAAACCCTAATATGTCACCTGAATCCCAGGAAAAAAATTTATTCATTTTTTTTTTATTTTCTACTTTTCCCTGGAAGGTTTTCTTTTTGGTAACTTTTCATTCTGCATTGTTTTATTTCTTAGCTTCATGGATAATCATATATTTCTGTGGTTGGTGTGAGTTTGCATAGTTATTATGCATATTATTATGCGTAGTTATTATTGTGTTAAATACCACAAAACAGTCTGGAAATCCTGCCCATTTTCATGGACGTCTGGACTGTTTGACCGAGCTACTACCTTTGAAGCTTAGAAATACTATAGCATTGACATCTCATTTATTTTCAGCCAGCACCTATTAAATAGCGACAAAACAGGAAAAAGAAAGGCAACTACCTGCAGCTGTTCAGCACATAATTCTCATCCCAAAGGCAAGACAGACTCCCTAAAAGTCTGGTGCTCTTGAGCCCTTCTTAGTTTCTTAAAGTCTGCAGTTATATCTGAAGGGTTTTGGGGAACAGAAAAAAGAGTTCGTTTACTCAGTCCAGGAAGATGAACTTAAAGGTCTCTGGGCTTTCAAAGCTTTGATAGATGTCAATGGGAGAGGCATCTGAAGAATTATGTCAGGATTGAGACCCAAGTTCATAGTAAGTTTCTGGCTTACAATATGAGCATTTATACTCTTTCCAATAAAACAAAGATTTCCCGAACCTTTCCCTAAACTTAAAGCCCAACAAACCTTTGTATTTCATTTCAAGAAGGTGAAATAATGTATGTCTTTGGTAGTTTTCTGTTCAGAAACTTTCTGTGCTTCCTGGTCCCATTTCCTTGTTCAGTCACTCAAGGGTGCCCGAAATCTTAGGAGGGACTGAAATCGTCTCCTTTTTAAGTTCTAACCTCAGGCAGTTATCAGCTGTGTTAATTATTGTATCTGTAATTGGGAGAGGAATTGCCTGAACTTCTGGATCCGTGACTTGCGAAATACGTGGTCACCTCCATTGACCTAGAAGTATCTAGACCATTGATTCTCAAGCAATTAGTCTTCAGACTGGCAGTGACCACCATTCTGAGACTTAACAATTGCTGGGCTAAATAATATCACAATTTAGTTAACAAGAAGAACTAAAGGAAGTGTATATTGATACACGAATGAAATCCAGTGGAAAACTGCAGTGCAAAGGAGAAGTCAGTGTGGGGAGAGTTCACTGCAGGAGTCTGTGCAGCTGTTGAAGGATGCATCTTTCTTATGACAAAGAAATAGCTCACACATAAGAATAAGTGACGTGATCCCAATTAAGTATTTACAATGCCATGCCTGTACCAAGTCTCACCTATTCTAGGAGATTTCAGTGCAGAAGGTGTTACTCCTTCATTGCTGCAGAAAGAATTTCAAGAAACTGCTAGCTGAGTCCATGAAAATTACACAGCTGTATCACCTCACAGATTAGATCAGTGAGTAGTGATAGTGGTATCCCCTTTCAGGACCCAGTTGATAACTGCAGATAAAAAATCCTTAAAGGAGTTGTTTCCTATCCCAAGCCATACTAAGCATTTGTTGCTCACACCATGTGTTTGTCGGTGTTGGTCCTGAAAGCTTTCACTGATGATTTTGTAACTCCCTCATCAAGTTGCTTACTCTGCTGCATGACTTCATTTATTGTTAAAATAGTAGCTTGAGTCTCATACTCATGAACTGGGCTTAAACCTAGCTTAATTAAAATTTGCAGTGACTGAGATCAAAGATGTTTTCACTTCTAAACATTATGTATAAGTTATTAACTTGGACTTTTTATAAAATGGAGTGCCGCTGGATTGTCACTACTGTGTTCAACTGGGCTGCTGAAAGGACAAAAGTGATGCCTTCAGGATGCATACGGTATGCTGTAGCATCACTACAGTGCAAGGAAGAGCTCAAACGTAGCTTCAGTTGATTTCAGTTGGGATGAAGTGGTGTGCTTTGGTTTATAAGCAAAGAAACATAAGGTTGACAGTGTGGCTTTTAAGGCTTTTACCATTTTAGTGCAAAAGCAGTGGAACCTGTTGGTTATCCTGACATATACAACAGCAGTTAGTGGTATCAGCATGATCCATCAGTGTGGTGTGTGCCCACATGCTCCAGCACTTTTAATTTTTGTTGAATACAAATCATGGACTAATACAGACTGGAAGATATCTGGAGGATATCTGGTCCAACCTTTGCTCAAAGCACGGCCATTTCTGGAGTTACAGTAGGTTTCCCCGTCAACTTTTAAATATTGCAAGGGATGGAAATGGAGACTCTGGGAAACTATTTCCAACATTTGACTACACTCATCATGAGGATTTTTTTGCTTGTATCTGATCATAATTTCACTTGCTGCAACTTGTCCGTTGCCCGTCATCCTTTTGCCATGTAGCTCCAGGAAGAGACTGGCTCTGCCTCTGCTGTACCCAAACATTAGGTAGTGACAGATGACCATCAGATCCTTCCTCAGCCTTCACTTCTCACGGCTGAGTAAGTAAACTCAGCTCCTTTGGGCCTATAATTTGTAGTGAAATTGGAGGTATATAAAGTTCTCCGTAAATCTTTTCTCAGTGTTATTAGAGCATCCCTCAGACCCGTACTGATGTGTAATGCTGTAGTATGCAGCTGTGCATCATGGTTTTATTCAGCATGCAGAAGTAAAAGGTAGATGCTGCACATCGTGCCCAGCCTTTGTGAGAGGTTGGGAGATGTGCAGTCTCTAGTTTGACCAACATAGAGGAGAAAATTTCCAAACCAAAGTTTTATATTTATTTGTTTAATTGCCTGCTAAGCAAAGCCTTTAATATATACAAACAAATCGGTTTAAAGGCAAGAGCGTTCACATCAAATTAGCCTAATTATCAGGCTACCATATCATCAACAGTGGCTTGAAAAGGTACAGTAAGTAGGTAAGACAGCAGGTGAGTGTATTTTGGTTTTTGCCATGTTAAGTGGCTTATGTGAACTCTCTGAACATCTGGGTGGGTCAGAATGGGGTGTACCAGTTCATCTTCACACAATGAAGAGATCTTTCCATTCCAGTATCTTTGAACTCGGAAAGTTTGTTGATGCTAAAAACACTCAGTATAAATCCACTGATATTCTGAGGCTCTACCATCCACCTAAATTGTCTTTATCATATTAATAAGATGCCAGGATACTTGTTTGGTGTTTAAAAAGCTATCCAAATAATGTCATGGAAAGCTTGGGAATATAATTCTGATATCAGTCACTCAGCTGTGCTCAGAGAGGGGAAGAAATCTTGTTTTACAAACAGCTGCTTCTCACTTTCCCTTAATGCTTCACATTTCAGAATACAGCAACTTTGCCTTAAACGGCAATACATAAGAGAGTATTTAGCTCAGTCAAACTTTTAAAAGTTTGTTTCTTCATCAAAGCATAATTTGGGGAATTTTTTTTTTTTAATGCAGGCCAAGTGCTTATTGCTACTGAGGTAGGGAAGGCAAAGATTTGCTATTGCTGTCATTTTGGAAGTGCACACAGTGGCTGTATGAAGGCTGCATCATTACACACAACCAATTATGCAGTTCTCGTTACACAGTTGAGGTGCAAACTGGAGTGCCAGCCAGCCCTACAGCAAAATACGGCATAATGCAAAGGAGTTCTGTTGTAAAATAGTACATCAGGAATTTTATTTTCATCTACTTTGTCCTTCCTCCCTCCAAGAGGTTCATTACTCTCCAGTGAAAGATGCAGTTTGATTCTTGCCTTTTAAAGAACTATGTCAAGGGGATAATTCTATCCACTTTTCATGCAGACACTTGAACACCTGTTTCTCCTTCATTTATCTGCCAAATAATATTAGTTCAGGATAACACCTACTGATTTTATGTACTACTGCTAGTTTTTTTACCTCGTAGCAATAAAGGTGAGTACCAAAGTGGCTTTTCTATAGGCCTGAAGCGAAATGATATGTCACAAAATCATAAGATGCGTGTGTTGTATGATAACTTTACCTTAACATTAAGCTAAATTTAAGATGCCATCACATGTAACTGTCATGTTTCTTTGCAGTGTATTCATCTGAAATGTACACCGCCCCCATATGCTGTGAACCTGCTCTTTACTATGGCAAATTCAAATATCTTGTACTTAACTAGTTTCAAGTAACCTTGCAATATTTGCAGATTATCAGTGTCATCTTTTCCTGCTGCTTATTCCTCATTTGCAATTATAATCCATGATATTTCAGCCATCTCCACAGCAACTAATTATGACGGCAGAAATAGACTGACATCTATTGCTATTATGCAACAGAAATAAGTGAACTTTCACGAAAATAAATCATCCAAATCTTACTGATGTAAAAAAAGACCAGGATAAAGTTGGAACTGAAGAATATTTAGGTAGATTTAATCATTAAATTGTATTATTTCTTCCCTTACATCTGAATTCTGAAACTACTTCATGAATATTTTAATTAATGTATTTAGAACAACATAATGGCATTTTGATAATCTTCAGAAAAATGTTTCAAGGTAGTGTCAACTTTCATCAAACTTGTAATGGTACATGGAGCAGTAATTTGCAGCCTCTGTGGTTTTTCTGTGAAGCATTAGTCAAAATCTGCAGAACAGCTCGACTTTATTTTCTTTGTTAAAAAAACATACACGGTCAGGTCATTACCTGACACTGGACAGAATTTCAGATTTCAGGTTCACATTCCATTGGCACTTCACATACTGCGCTGTCAGAAAGCAATCAATAATAATTAAGATTTGTCCAACATGAAATATAGCACACACTCTTGTATTTCCTAGATCTGAAAGGAAAAAAGTTTAAAAAAAAAAAGTCTTAGCTTTCTCTGGACTTAATGAATGAAAAATCCTGAAGCCCATGATGAAAAAGCGTTCTAAGCCTGGATGCCACTAGCTACTAAGCTACTTTTGCAAACACCCCTACACAGGCAATGAAACCTCAACCCATTTTTGTAATTCTAGGTGCCACTATGTTGAACTCTGTATTACTTAACAGGTCTGATTTAATCACGCAAGAAAAATGCCCTGCCATGCATGGTAAGGAGATAAAATTCAAGTTCCTTTCAAAGGCAAATTAGATGCCTTTGCACATTTCCCAACAATTAGATAATTGAATATAGTGTATACTTTTGTGTGTTGGGATCGAGGATGTTTTCTCCTGATTCATTAAACATGTCCTTTAAAGATAAATACACTCAAGCACAGATATAGTAGATCAAACAGAAGTCCATGTATCCCAGTATCTTTTCTTGCAGTTCTGTTTAGTAAAACCATATGCAAGAAGCAAGGTAAGTATGTAGTTACCTGTCCCCTCACATAACAAATCAGATTCCAGCACTCAGAAATTCATAAGCCAAAAGCTGCATATAAATTAAGGAGCCATGTATGGATTTATCCTCATCACTTTGTGTCATTTGAACCCAATTATACTTTTGGCTTTAATGGATATCTCTTGCAGTTAATTCCACAATGATAAAAGACATTGTACACAAAAGCACCTTTTTTTTCAGGTGCACCCTGATCATTTTGTTGTGTGCTCTTTATTTTTTGCATTTTATAAATGAGTGAATGACTATTCATGCTATTACGGAGTCACAGAATGGTAGGGGTTAGAAGGGACCTTCGGAGATCATCTAGTCCAACCCCTCTGCCAAAGCAGGTTCACCTAGAGCAGGTTGGACAGGAATGTATCCAGGCAGGTTTTGAATATCTCCAGAGAAGGAGACTCTACAGGCTCTCTGGGCAGCCTGTTCCAGTGCTCTGTCACCCTCAAAGTAAAGAAGTTTTTCCTCATGTTATAGACCTCTGTTGTATTCCCCGTTGGTTGCTCGTTTCCCAGCATGAAGACTTCTGTTTTGTAGTTTGCTGTCACGGTGTTTGCTCTAGCGTGGCCCATGGTCCCGAGGGCAGGTGATGCAGACTGTCTTGCATCTGTCTATGTTGTTATGGCTCCAGATCTGGAGCAATGGGTCATGACCATGCTGCATGAGAGCAGGAGCTCACACTGCTGCCAAAGGTCACCCCATGCATTCAGAAGGCAAAAACCCTACTGGCATGAGTTTCCCCTCATCACTGGGTCCAGAAGAGTGCAAGGGCTGTGAGGATGCTTTGAAAGGCTAGGGCAAGCCAAGGAAGCCCTGTCTGGTACTGCTCCCACCAGAAGGTATGTAGAATACGTGTGCTGCTGTTGGCTATCCTGTTTCGTGCCTTGATTTTCCTTCAAGGGAACTATCTTGTTCATGTGGAGCACAGCCTAGGTGACAGTTACCATGTATTTTTGAGAATATCAGGGAACCAGGACCTTGGTATAAAAGAAGAGATGACAAAAAAATGTAGTTTCACTTTTACTCTTTACTCCTGTACAAGATACCCCATCCCTCTAATGATTCGTTTTCCATTTTCCATAACTTTTTTAGTTCTGCTGCATCTTTTTGGAGATGGATAACCAGACTTGCTTAGCTGTAGACTAGTACACTAGTACAAAGGTGCTGTATTTATTTCCTAATAATGCCTAATTTCTGTTTCCTTTTTTACTGCCCCAAGCATTAAGATGATGTTTTTAGAGAATTCTCTGCAGTTTCCAAGTGCTGTCTTCTGAGTGCAAATGGCTAGTTTAGCTGTTATTGTCTGTGTATCGTCAGGGCTACCTTTTCCGAAATGTCTTTTTTGCTCTTACCAATGTTGAATTTTGTCACACATCATTTAGTATCATAAGAGCTTGTGTAGCTCTTTGCAGTCAGCCTTAGTTTTGACTGCAGTCAGCAGTTTTTGTCTCCCTATTGCTAGACTTTCTAGAATGTGTCTCTGTGAAGAGAGCTGGTCCTACCTCATCCTTCTGTTTATGTATGGGGCATTCCTCCTCATTTTGTACATGCTATTAATCCACTAGGAGATGGTCACTCTCATCTCATGCAATTTTAATTGTTTCAATGACCTTAACAAGGTGATCAAACACTGGAACAGGATTCCTAGAGAGGTGGTCGATGCCCCATGCCTTTCAGTGTTTAATAGGCGTTTGGACAGTACCCTTAACAATATGCTTTAACTTGGATCAGCCTTGAATTGGTCAGGCAGTTGGACTAGATGATCGTTGTAGGTCCCTTCCAACTGAAATAGTCTAGTCTAGTCTACTGTAGTCAAGAAAGGCATTTTGAAACTGTAAAGGCAGTAACAGGGAACAGAGCATCCTCGTTCATTGACTTCTATGAACTTTCCACCTCAAACCCAGGATGGTTCTTCTCCCGTCTCTTCTGTTCTAGGTCTCCTATTTCTAGCTCTATTCTTTATAGCTTTTCCTAGACTGGTGGTATGGAAACCAGACTTACTGGTGTGTAATTCCCGAGTGACTTTTGGACTCTTAAAAATATCAACCTTCTATTTGCCACTTCCCACTTTGCTATTTTATCTAGTTTATATGCCACACTTAATAGTTCATACATGATTTCCTGAGGAACTCTGGGAAGAAAAATACCTGAGCTTGACAGTTCACTACTCTTCATTGAATTGATTTATTTCAAAAGTTCTCCAAGTGACACTTCACTTAGAAAGACTTCCACAGTTCCTCATAAAGAAGAGTTTCAATCTGCGATTCTGCTGAAGCTCTTCAGGATTAGTACTGCTGTGAAAAATATTTGGTTTGTTTACCATGGCCTTTATCCTTCTGGACCATTGCTTTTAACCTTAGATCATCTATGAATCTGCCAATTTTCTGTTTGGTTTTTGACATATTTAACTGATAAACTTTATTGAGTTCTGGACAGTAGAGACACACTGGAATATTGAGATATCAGACTGCCATTATACCTTTATTTTATACAATATTATTTATACAATATTACACTGTGAGAAATGTGTCAGACAATTATCATAGCTCCTTCACTTCACTGTCCTTCCTGCCTGTCCTTTTCTGAATGTGCTTCTTATGTCAATACTTCAGTTCAAAACTGTTATTGTCTAAAGGTGTTTGGTGTCTTCAACTCCATCTCCCCATCCCAGACCAGAATCATAACTATATTTCTGCACACAAAAAAAAGCACTAAAATAACATATAATGCTAAGGGTAAAAATGCCTTATTTTCTGCAATAAATTCAGCACCATATTTCCTGGAGAGGAGGATAAAACCATTTTGTCACTGCTTGATTTTTAAAAAAATATCTCCAAGTGGAATAATGGAATAATTCATACTATGAGGCAGGAAGGTATATGCCAAATTCTCATGAAGCTATTCTGCAGTCATGTTACTGTAACTGAGATCCCAGTCTCATCCTTTTTCAGTCTGTTGATTCCAGAGGACTGCCATGCATAGTGGAAAGTTTCTCTCCATCTGGGAAATTTATCTTTTCAGCCAAAAAAGGCAAAAAATCACAGCAGGACTCTAAATGCATAAAACACACTCAAATTGCATACGTGTGGCTTTACTGTAGCTTGAACTGTTACCAGCTTCCAAACCAGAAAGTAGACTGCACTATTTTGGGTGATGAGACAACAGTGTTAAAGACACTTTTGAGTTTTTCCAGCATTAAGTCTGTTATATACCAACCAGCTAGTGCCATTGCACAAGCTGGAAATATCATCCAAAGATAATTGCTGGATGCTGTGACAGCTGCAAGTCAGGAATCTTCTTATTGTGGAGGAAGTGTCTGTTGCTTTGTGATTCAGTCATTTCTATAATCAAGAATTAAATGAAAGATTTCCTGTTTGGCTCCTAACAGAGGTCTATGTTGAAGGGTTGGAGCCAGTTCATTCTGATAACAAAGGCATTTTTAATTTGTGTGTGCTTCGTTGAGGTTTTCTGGTTGTAGAAAGTAGTGATGGTTTCCAAGAAGTATTTGAAATCTTAATAGCTTCTCTCTCAAAAAGGTGCTAAGCCAACTTCAGATTTAAGTAGATATTTCTTAATTGCAAGCTATGCTTTTTAACATTTATTTTAAATAGGTGTATATGGGGACACAGATATATAAATATCCATCTGCTTTGTGTGTCTGTTTGGGAGGCTGCTGTGTACTAGTGGAAGAACTGTTTCCTAAACTTTAATTTACTACAACAGTGTTGTATGTGTAAATACACACTTTGGGTAATGGGCAGGTATTTTTTAAGTTATCCCAAATCCCTGTCTGGTGGTCTGTCCAAGCATTTCTCCTCCCTTCTTATCATCGGCCTGCCATTGTTTTGGTTCTATCTTAATATTTTTTTCCGTTTTTCGGTCCCAGAAAAACTGACTCCTTCACCCTCTAAAAGTTACACTGGAGAATCCAGTTTCCTGACATCTGCTAGACTTGTTTCTGTAAACTGCTCTGTATTTTGCTGTCTGAATGTGCTGTCTGATGAAGAGCAAATCCAAAAGCAGCAGCTTGCCTGGTTATTTATATCCCATCTGTAAACTCTGTTCTGAGAGAGTTCTGTTCAGATGCAGAGAGTCACAGGAGGTGTTACCTTATTCTAGCGATGCCCACCATGCGGATGCTTCGGTTTTTGCATTGAGGAAGGTCCTTTGAACTCTTATTATGTAGCAAAACATTGCAAATAGATATTTCTGCCATTACAGATGACAGTTCAGATCCCTACTGCGGTGTCGTCTGTCTGGGTACCATCTTGTCAGGGTAAGGGAAACACACTGCAGATATTTCACCCAGCTCTTCGCTAATTTGCTTTTAGCATAGTTGTTGTTTGTTGTATGTACAGAAATCTGAGATGGCAAGGTGCCTAAAGCACGTTGACTCACTTATAAAAAGCAACCATTCTTTGGGATGTACAGCTGCTGCTTTTATTTCTTTATAGTAATTTTAGATGGCATCACTCGTCGTGCCTAGTTGCAAAGGCTTGATGAGTAGAACCCCTATTCTTACTGTTCCTTTGATGCTACTATTTCTGCATGTTGTAACGCAGAAGCCTGTGGGAGAAACCGTCATTTCATTTGCTAGTGGTCCATGTGAAAACATCAATGGATATCCTATCATAAGGATTGTGTCAGCTGCCTTCTGCTCTGCTCGCACGTAGGACATAACTTCATTGCAGTAAGAACTGTGGTGGTAATAGCTATGATCAATTTATCTTTTATCTAGCTATAGCTACTTAGGGTGCTGGCAGCAGTATGGACTTCAGCATGGGCTGTTCCAGCCTGCCAGGTTTTTTACTTGGATGAAAGCCTTCAAATAAGTCAGTACCACCCCCTCATTACTGTTTTTGATGCCTAAATTACATATATTCAGAATGCCCAGGGTATGGCTTTCTGTGCTGCAATCACACTATAATTGCAGAGCAGGTGTACTCTAAGATACGCTATGCTACCTTGTTGCAAATTTCTTTAATTACGCTACAGAGCCTCATCGGTCATTACGTTGTGGAAAGCAATACCTGTTGGTGGCTTAGCTTTCCAGTTCTTGACCTAGTATTACCTCGGAATTCATGAAAATGCTGTGCTACAGTTCAGAGGGAAGAACAGGAGGAATGTGTTTTCTTCATTTTTTCAGTATTTTGGTCAGCTCTCTGAATTTCTCCCTAACCTGCTGTACAATACTTCCCAAGTGTGACAAGAAAAGCAATTATGTAGAAAGAGGATAAAATTGTGACTCTTTCAAAAAGAGTGTCACAGTTCATTGGCACAGCAGAGTTCTGCTTTGCTGTTTATTAGCTGGGCAGTTGAGGGTGGTAACATTTTTCTTAAGGGTGTCTACAGTCTCATTTTCTTTTCATTTCCATTTTCTTAGATTTTTTCAAACATACACCTTTCATTATATTTGTCAAGATTTCTTGTTTTATCTCCTATTTTCATGTACTGAACTTCTTCCAGGCTTGCTCTGCTTGGCCTGTGAAATCCATTATGTTGGGTTTCTTTGGATCTAGCTTGAAATTTAGTTCTTTCCCTAGGAAGGTAGCTTCTTTGATTTTTTTTTTTTCAGTCCTTCTATATGAAAAAATTACAGACCATCTGCGCTTGGATTAGATTTCTGACTTCTTTAGTTAATTATGGTAAAGTTGTTCAGATTTTATTTCTCTGCCTTCCCCTGTGTTTGCTGAATTCTTGGTTGTATGCTGCACTTCTAAATTGTGTTACTGTATTGTGATCTTTTTTGCTTAATGTGGCTTGCAGTATTTTGGTTAGCTCCTGCAATTCTATATTTACAGATTTAACTTTGCATCCATTTTCCTTCTGGGTCTGTCCTCTGGCAGTTTACATATAGTAATGATCAGTATAAATCTAGAGTTTTCTTAAGGCTGATTTCAGCTTCTTCCCCAGTTTTACCTTCTTTCACCATCAGTAAGGAAGAGAGAATTCAATTTTTATCTGTAGTTACCAGGCATGGAAACTGTTACATCTCTTAAACTCTTCTGATTAGTAACTAGGGATTTGAGGTTTGATCCTGCATTCTCAAAGGAATGTGTCTATTTTTACTGTGTGATTTCACAGACTTGTCTGTCAGTAATGAAGATTTACTATGCTCCTAGTCCAGTGCTTCTAACTGGAGATGAACCAGTGTCCTGCATTGAGCTGAATTTGACTAGAAGCAAGATGCCCTATTATCGTCTTCTCTGTGTTTTAAGTAGTCATAATCTAAAATAAATCCAGTTATACTTACAAGAATGGAAATAAAATAAAATTAATAGAGTTTGGTTTTTATTTTGACCTCTTTTTCCTGTTATTTTATTTGACTTAATTATAGATTAACAAATTCTAAGTCTAGAAGGATCATTTCTTTGCCTAGTGTGTTGGCCACTGGCCGCAGAACAGCTGCTGTTAATGCTTTGCTACTGATGTAGGAGGTGATATGCCAAGCTGTTTCAACCTGTCTGTACCTCACTTTTCCACCTTTGTAATGATACTGTTTTGCTTCTAGAGTGTTTTGAGTTACTCCTCCGGTGGAACACCGATGCTGGATATTGTTCCTATTTTATTAGTTTGTCTTGGAGCACATGCCACAGAAGTTTTCCAAATGATTCATGTACTGAAAGGGATTTATTTGGTCAACTACTGTAGCGGCACCTGATTTGGAGAGGTATTTGCAATATTTTTTTTTTTTAATCAAGCTTAACTTGTAATACCCATACATATTTTCCCTGCTGATGTTCACTTATTTTGTAATGTCATAGAACAGGAGTGCTGGGCTACAGTCAGAACAAGAAATGTCATGTGTGGATGTCACAGACAAAAAGGGGCTCCTAATCCTTTGTGGGTAGTAATCTGAGTCAGATTTTGTGGATGGTACTGTTACAGGAAAACCCAGACTGAGATTAGAGCGACCCAAAACTTCCATAAGGAACTTTAAATCTCAAAGATTCAAAAAACCTGGTGGAACGTTTTTTTTTTCCCCTCAGGCTTCAAGAGACTTATGAGTGTTTGAAGCCAAGCAAAATTCATATTTAGCACTGAGCAAAGGAAAGCAGTTATTTCAACCAAGCTATGTTTTGGCATTAGTCAAACCCCAAGCTCACAGCAGCGATGCTGGGTGTCATGCCACAGCTATTGAAACAATTGCAAAATTAATGGAGCGCTGTGTGAGCTGACACATCTACATTTTCCTCAGCTCTCTCTGAGACTTTCATCTACAGCAGCATTTCTTTTCTTGAAACTACCTTCTTCAGTCAGTTTTGATTTCAGGAGTGGGTTCGGCCCTAGTTTTATGCATCTTTATGTCAGCTACTCACCCTTAGCTTCCTTTACGGTCAGTAAAGACTTAACTGGCACTTCCAAGGTGCAGTTCAGACTGTTATAGATGCTTACATTAGGCTGAGGTCAATGATGCTGAAAAATTGCTCTTAATACATAAGGAGGCCAACTCGGAGGCAGAAGCCCACACTGTAAAAATTTGTATCGGATGAATCCTGCTCCATTTGATTATCAAGAAAGTCTACATAGTTGGAAGAATTTCAAGATGATGTAACATCTTTTGATACATAATCCATCACATCTGAAAATCTTTCCTTCCTTACAAGTCTAAAGGAAATGTTGATAGTTGTTTATCTTAACACTGTGCAAAGCAATTGGTTTACTTGTTTTTAGTTATTCAGATCTGAATTATTAGCAGAGCAAATTTCTGCCTATTGAATCCAAATATAATTGATACACCAGAAAGCTCCTGCTCTAAGCTCCATTCGTATAATGACCCTTGCTTCCTAAAATCATCATGAAAATTATAGTGGTCTTTGAAAGGAAGAATTCATGCAAAGCAACCCCCAGTGCTTTTTAAGACAAAGGCCAAGGGCAACTGCAGAAAAAAGCAAGGTTAAGATTCAGCTGGCTGGCACAGACTAGGGTTTAGTTTCAATCGTCAGATGAGAAGAAAGGGCAGGACTTGTTTATTTAGTCCGCCCCTTGGTTTAAGCAGCAACGTGACAAGTTATGCAAAGCGGATCGGTTTATTCTCATATAGATGCAGGTTGGAAGAGTTCATCTGAGATGTTTTGGTCTTGGAGGGAAGGCTGGGAAGGACAGAAAGGTTACACGTCCTGACTACATAAACGCCTCTTTGGCTGGTTAATGGAGCAGCAGAAGGACTTGGCAGAGAAGCAGTGGCGAGCTTCACCTTCTCAGCTGGAGGAGCAGCCCACAATCACTGCTATCATGGGGTGCAGTGGCTTATTAAAGGAATAAAGACAAAACTGTACTTGATTTCCAGAACGGAGGGGTAGAAAATCCTCCTGACCCTGTCAAGGCTTTACTGATCTTAATGGGTCTGCCACAGAGAAAATCTCTGCTTGAAAAGCAGAGGGGTGCTGCTCCTGAGGGATGAGTTCAACAGCACCAGCTCAGAAACATGAATAAAAACATTTCCCACTGCTTCTTCATCAGAGCTTAAAAGAAACAGCGTACTGCAGAGCACACTGGCAAAATCTGTACACTTATACCATAAAATACACATACAGAGATTTCTATACGCTAGTAACTGAGAGTTGCTTGGAGAATGGATGAATTTGTTAAGATAACCAGTTTCTGGCATAAGTAGACCCCATAAAGAGAACTTAATGCTTATTTCTAATCTCCTGGAAGATTGTACAAATGAAAAAAATGAGTTTAATCGCCAAGGAAAATCACCAATGAAGTAATACATCTTTTGTTAAATATTAATCATATTTAATTTTTCCCCATAACAGAATTTACAATGTTCTCATGAATCAAGGATTAATTCAGAGGTTTTTATTTATCCTCTGCTGTGAATGGATCCCTTCTCAGTGGAGAGTGAATGAATTTATTTTGTATCAGCTTTCTGCTTGAAAAGAAAATCCTTTGTAAAAGAACTGGCAATCTTTGCCAGAGAAATCCAGACCGAGTGAAACATTTCATTGTTCAGGCTGTTAGATCCTAATGAGTTCTGCATCTAAGCACTTGTGATTTTTGCTGTCTGATCCAGCAGTAGCATGGCAGTTTATGCACTTAAATGTACGAGACTTGTTTGGGAGGAAGATTTGTATTAAAGGAAGGCAGCATGTTCCATAGTTTTAGTATAACATCTGTTATTATCATTCAGTGCTGTTCTTAGCCCAGCATGCCCTTCCTCTAAATATCTTATTAATTAAACTGGCTTAGTAGGAAAATAATTAATGCTTTAAGTCCTGTACCTACTTAGAAAGGGTTTAGAAACTGAAAAAATTGTTTTAGCCTGAGCTTCAAACTGGAGAGTTGTGGGTTTTTTTCATTCTTGAGCAGAAGCAAATTATAACTAAAAGGGAGTATCTGAAAAGCCTGTGTATATACAGTCTTCCAAAAATATATATTCTATCTTCGAAATTCTGCTAGACTGAAAAAATAGTCCATGACTTTGAGAAGTCTTGGTCAATATTTGAGTGTCTTCCCCAGCAACAGTTTTGAGAGGGGCACTCCTGCACTTCTTACAAATGTCCTGCTAGCCCTGTTTAGCACTTGATCCCCCAAAAATCTTATCTCCAATCCACAAAATTACTGTGTTTCGTACCACTACTTTGATAACGTGATGGGACTTCCTAGCCGTGAAGTTGGTAGTAATGCTGCTACTTGCGTAGCCAGCTGTTGACTACGCAGGAGGCTGAGATGGTGAACCTGGGTGGGTGCCAGTGAATTTGTATGTAAAATGTGGATCTGTTACTTAGCTATTTAATGTAAAGTACGGAAAAAGCAGTATTTTTCTCTGTCTTTGTTTTGAGAGCAGTGCTGCTGTCTATATGCAGAAACTGCTGCTTTGCTGCAGTTTCACCCAACTTGATTTCCCACTGAAGAACAAGCTTGGACATCCTGCATGCTCTTCACGGCTCACACTAACAGAAAATTATACTTTCTCAGACCTGTTGGAAAAGGTGTCGGGTGCCATCAAGTTGCTCTTTGAAGTTAGTCAGGGTTTTACCAGTTTCTTTGGTGGGAGAAAGCTCGGGAGTTAGCTGTAGTTTGTTTTGGTTTTTTTGGAGGGGTTGGGGGCAGCTATTAAGGAGGACAGGGGAAAAGCTTTAAATACTATACCAGAACAGGGCCCCTCCAGTGCATGGAAAAGGCAGGTCGGGGAGCAGCCTGCAACGTGACTCCTGAGTCTGATTGTTGGGTATTTCTTTTCAAAAGCCTATTAGAAACTTAGAAATCGAAGTTGCATTGAAAGTCAGTGAGGTGCCTGAAGAGCTTCATCAAATGGGGCTAAGGCACTCTGGAAAATGCTGTGGCTGTTACGTTAACAGCCTCAAAAATAAAACTGTTGCTGGGTAATGGGTATGGGGTCTTGTGCCTCAGCAAAGTAACCTGACATTAATTCTGATCGATGCTGAAGTTCAGAGGGTGTGTTTAAGGGCAACCAGGGTTTTTATTAGCTACTGACTGTACCTACTGACCTTCTTTGTCCTGAAGACTACATGTTCAAAACTGATTTTAAAAATGGGAAAATCTAAATTTATCCTATGGAAAAGAGTGAAGCAGAGCCAGCCCTGTTCATAGCAAGCTGTACGTATCTGACAGCAAATAAGTTGCAATGAGTGCAGCGTGTCAGTGTAAGCATAGCTAATTCACCATGTACACTGTGCCCCTGGGGAACAGCCAACATGCAGCAGTGCCAGAAAAGGTTACACTCTCATGTTTTCAGGGACGGAGAGAGGGTTTCAGAGCCTCTTTTTGCTTTAAATCTGCCTTGGGCAGACGGGAGATGCTAAGTCCCGGTTCATTTGTGTGTGTGTGTGCATCTCTGCTGGGTCTGATAGGGGAGCATATGGCAGAAGCGATTCGCCCTTGACTGTGCCTCTTTCTTTGGCAGGCAGGAGCTTGTTTCTCGCAGAGCGCATGCAGTCGCAGCCACTCCTGCACATCACTTCTTGCGCCTCTTGCTTGCTGGCTTTCAGCTCTTTGCCTGAATGCATGTCCTCTGTGGTGTTTTGGTTAATTGGACATTGTTTTAATTACTGCTGAACTAAACAAACATGAAATTTCTATCTGTCGCTTTGCCACCCCAGTGACCACCGTCTCCAAGCAGGCAATACAGGACTCGAGCTGCTCAAACCTGGTGTAAATTGCAGTGGCTCTCATGGAGTTCCCCTCATTTACACCTTTTTGGGGGAAAACACCCCTCCGGGGAGGAGAAAGCTCCGTTAAACAATTCTTTTTTTCCACTGTCCCAAACACCTTGCTCTAATCTCACTAGAGTCAATGGGAAACAAGCCTTGGCTTCAGGGCAGCAGAGGTGCCAGTCCTCTTCCATGGCCTGGGGACAGTCCATGGCCATGTCTTTCATCAGTGTGATCCTTTGCATTGCCTCCTTTCTTACCTTCCTCCTCCTGTTTCTGCGCTAATTGCCTTCTTCTCCCTTTGCTGTCTCTAATTCTCCACAGCAATGCTTCAGTCGTGTCAAAATTAAGCAATGGGAATGCAGGCATGCCCTCAGATCGGTCAGTCTATAGTCATTTCTGTCAATAATGGCTGTGCTACTGCATCAGGCAGATTCTCTGGACTGCCAGTAGCCTTTATTTTGAGATATTAATTTGGCACTGACTTGAAGAGGAGAAAAAGCATTTTTTAAAAGCCTTAAAAGGCATAGAGCCTTTTAAAACAATCATTTCCCTTCTTTTCTATTTATATTGACCCTTCTCCTTTGCTTACAGCTTTGGAAAGAAAAATATCAATGAGGCAAAGCAGAGAGGAGCTTATAAAACGAGGAGTGCTGAAAGAAATTTTTGATAAAGGTAAGTGTTATTTTCACAATATTAAATTGACATCCCATATAGTTTTATGGCTAGATATTGCATTATTGTAACATTAAGAACTGGGACTGCAGTCCTGAATTGCAGGACTGTGCAGAATAAGGTCTCCAAACATCTCTCTTGATTTCACTGTGGGCTGGCCGTCCCCATTGGGATACATGTGATAGTTATCTAGCAAATAAAACTGAAAGCTAATCAGAAGTATAAAGCAGTAGAAATATAAATCATGTCAGTATGCAAAACAGCAAGGCATCCAGACTGTGGGGAGATGGAGTGGGTCTGTGCCTGCATGTGTTGTCATTGTCTGGTTGAGTCACTCTGGGATTTTCTGTTGTGGAAAAGGGAAACGTTTAAAGGTTTTGGATCCTGGCAAGCGCAGAACAGTGCACGTTCCCTTGAAACAGCTCAGAAGACATAATAATAATAATTCCTTGTTCAGGATAATTAATTTGTTGAGTTGTTAATGTATTATTTATGCAAAAAGCCATTGTTTCACAAACACCATTGTTTTACACTGGTAATGCAACACATATTTGACATCTATTACGTATATGTCAGTCTTTAACCACAGCTTTTATTTGTTTTGCTGCTTCCCTTGTCAATAACTAAGGCAGTGAATTCAGCAGATTATATCAAGACATGCCAAAGTTGCCTCTTAATTTCAATAGAACGTATGCATGTGCTTTAAAGCCTCATTAATTCAAAGTCTAAAATTCTTTAACAATTCCAGTACAAAACCTGTTAGAAGTCAATATAAGTTATAAACTTTCACAGATACTGAAAGAAGGTAGATTTAGATTAGATATTAGAAAGGAATTCTTTACTGTGAGGATGGTGAGGCACTGGAAGAACTTGCCCAGAGAAGTTGTGGATGCCCCATCCTTGGAGGTATTTAAGGCCAGGTTGGATGGGACCTTGGGTAACCTGGTCTAGTGGAAGGTGTCCCTGGCCATGGCAGGGGGATTGGAACTAGGTGATCTTTAAGGTCCCTTCCAACCCAAACCATCCTATGATTCTGTGATTCTGTGATATTTGAAGTAGGGTTTACCTCATAAAGTCTGGAGCATTTAAATCTGCTACCTATTTTTTTAGTCTAGCATATTGGGAATTTAAAAATTTACTAACCCAAACTGTTTATTTTTTTAAGTGAAAAAAAATAAAAAACATTGCAAAACCAAAGAAATATGCTGCTTGTCATTAAATTCTACGGTTGTTACATGTTGCATATTTTAGATGCTGCTAGTCCTTTAGGTCTAACACTGCCTGAGCTGTCACTATGGCCTGCTGCCTTGGAAGTCACCTTAGATACAACTTCAGGGTAGAACCAACACCTGGCAAAAGGTTTGCTCTTCTCACTGCCTTGGGTTGTCCACGTTTTGGAGTGTGACTCAGGTCAGATACACGGCCATGAGGCAGGCATCCCTGCGGCCAGCAAGGCACAGTCCAGGCTGTCACACCCAAGTGTGTCACAGCCCAGGGGATGCCAGGGCATAGCTCCCCGTTCAGTGCCCTGGCCAGCTCAGAAGTCAGCCTTCAGTCACGCTTGCGTCCGGGGTGTGCCTTCCTTCATCCCTGCCTCAAATCCCACACATAGCTGCTTTCTGACCCACCCCTACATACACCTAAAGGCATCCCCAGGAAAAATCTTTTTTGTGCAGCCTGACCCTGCCCTCCATGTTGAAACTTGGGGAGATTCCCCCTGCTTCACTACCAAAATGCAACAGCTTTTTCCATTCATCAAGTAATGCTGTAGTTTGTAATATTCTGTGTCATCTTGTGAAAGGGATGCTAAGCTATCTGGAGGTGCTCATGTGAAAAAAGAAATTAATTCCTCTTTATAGTAATTTTTTACCTTTCCATATCAGTAAAAGCTGGTATGAAATACTTGCTGGTTCTTCATATTTCCAGTGCAAAAAGCAGACATTGGACTTTTTCACTGTTAGGTGCCCACTAAAGGGGAAATTACAATGCAAAACAACTGGACTTCTTACTCAGTATCCCACATTATTTCCTGCTGGTTGCAAACACAGGAAGCTAAGAATTGGTACCTATCCTTGAAAGAAAGAGGTAGGGCAGAGGAGAAAGTGGTAATACACAAGTATTGTAGCAGTGATCAAGTAGCTTTAATGATATAAGGATATGAGTAAGGCAAGATTTGTAGGGCAAAAGCAGTATTTCCTTCAGTGGTGTAATAATCCAAGGGTATTGTATCTCACTGCACACCTGAAGTGGAAGTAACATTTTCCTTGTAATTCCCATTAGGGAATCTCTAGTCCTTCAAGAAAACACAGCAGAATTTAGCACTTCATGGCAAAAGGCTTTATTTGATGATGGTAGTAGCACCTTCCATGCCAAGAGGCATCTTGCACAGACAACAGGTGTAGCCACAATGTTAAATCCCTTAGTCTCCCTTTCCTAAGAGGAGGACAAAGCAGACAGAATCAGCCTGTGAATGAGTAATTTTGCCACCTTCTTTCTTAAAAAACTCTGTACAGATCAAAGGAAACTTAGTATGGATAGACTGACCCAAGAACAAAAATTCTGGAGCTTGCAGTATGCTTAGTATTGGTTTTATTATAGATTCTATGTTGAAGAAAAACAGAATTAGCGAATTTGTTCACCTGCTGTATAAAATGACACTCTGACCTGTTTGCTTCAGGATTTACTGGCTTTTCAGAGGACTTTGTGTCATCAGCAGGTGAAAGTTAGCGGAGTGCAGTAAGTCACAGTGTTCACACATGGCAGCGTCACTGCAGTCCAGCTGCTATATTTGGGAAACCAGAAATGCTTTTATCACTTCAGTGACCCCCTCACTTAAACTAGTCAAGTGAAACCACTCCAGACTGAACTGCAGAGAGCTCTTTTCTTGGCAAGGGCCGCAGTCGACCAAATCAGTTTCTGTCATCTTCCATTTACAGCGTTCTATGACTTGAGTCTTCTGAAAATGTAGGCAAAGGTTGTAATTTTTTCAAATACTGTGTACTTTTGGAAAAACAGTAAGTTGAAAAAGTATCTGATGAGACACCTGCTGTTCTAATAGTTTGTGGGCAGGCAGTGCCGAGAGGTTGAAAATGCAGCTTCCACCTGCAACTCAGAACATACGACAGCATTTAGAAGCAGTCACATTTTTGCTATACTATTGCTCCCACACATAGATAGACAGCTTTGGTTTTTCACATGAATGTGTGACCATCCCGGAGTCTTTAGAATTGCCTACTGTTCCATGATGCAGGTCAAATAATTAAATCTACTTGTAGTATTTTGATACCTCTTCTTTTATCTGAACATAGATGAGATTGCCTGTAGTGTTGTAGTTTAACACCAGTCAGCAACCAAGCACCACACTGATGCTCACTCCCTCCCCACATGGCAGGATGAGGGAGAGAATCGGAAGGGTAACAATGAGAAAACTCACAGGTTGAGAGAAAGACAGTTTAATAGGTAAAGCAAAAGCTGTGCATGCAAGCAAAGCAAAACAAGGAATTCATGCAGTGCTCTCCATCGGCAGGCAGGTGTTCAGCCATCTCCAGGAAAGCAGGGCTCCATCACACATAACTGTTACTTGGGAAGACAAACGCCCTAAGTCCAAACATCCCCCCCCTTTCTTCTTCTTCCCCCAGCTTTATATACTGAGCATGACATCATATGGCATGGAACATCCCTTTGGTCAGTTGGGGTCAGCTGGCCATCTGTTTCTCCTCCCAACTGTTTGTGCACCCCCAGCCTACTCACTGGCGGGGCGGTGTGAGGAGCAGAATAGGCTTTGACTGCTCAGCAACAACAGTGTTTTACCAACACTGTTCTCATCCCAAATCCAAAACACAGCAGTACACCAGCTGCCAGTAAGGCAGTCAAATCCATCCCAGACAAAGCCATGACACTGGAGGGAGAAATTTCTGAATATGAGTGTGTACTGATTGCTTGCTACAGAGACAACAGTGCAGTGGTTCTGCCAGGAAGCATGGGCGGTCTTCATCTTTTATACTTTTGTATTTTTGTACTCTCTAACTAATCAAAATGGTGGATTGAGACCCAAATTTCAGATTACCTAAATCCTGATAGGATTCAGAAATGTGGCACTTATGTGCTAAGGCAGCTTTTGTGGCAGTATGTGCGCATAGTTTTGAAGAAGTGGCTTTGGTAATGCAGCAAGGGGGAAGGCATGGCAGCCACCGGAGAGCCAGTTGTGCTGCAGTTTCAATATGTTGAAAGGATTTGAGCTCCTCCAGAAGCAGGGAGGACATCCGTATGTCAGCCTATCTCAAACTCCACAGGATCCCACAAAATCAGGAGTCTGCTTAGAGACTGCAATGAAGGAGGATCCTAGCCACTGTGCTAAGGTAGCCACCAGGGCAAGGAAACAGCCCTGGGGACAGGTCGTGATCACATGCAAGAAGACTCAATTTTCCATCCCCTAGCCCATGGGGACTATTGCAGAGAAAGACATGATTTTTTCTCTGCCCTTCCTAGCCTTTGCCGTCGAGAATGCTTGCCTGGACAACCCAAAGTGGAAAATAAGTCAGAATTTTGAACACTCCTCATCATTTTGACTTCCTTAGCCATTTTTCTGTGGAAGGAGCACTTGAGTGTGGCACTTTTCAGACATGCAAGAAGTTCCCTTGTCCAAGGTGTTCAGAGTGAAGAGACACAGTGAGAGGGTAGGCAGAGCTCCAATGTAAAGAAACAACAAAAGGACTGGTCTGTACCAGTCAGCATTATGCACTGTGGGCTGCTTCGCACCAGGCTATTTTTGAAAAGTACCTGAAAGTGGAAATGGCAGGTGAGTTTAGGAGTGCAAACTGTGCCTAGGGGCCACATGTTTTGAACATAGCATCTATGCATTTCTGGGCCTTCACCCCATGCTGTTATTTTCACATGCTAGGGTGAATCAAAGTGTCTGGGTAGAGTCCTCTGCATCAGAGAGTTTCCTCTGAGGTCCTGTTTCTTCAGTGACTTTGGGTGTGTGGGGCCTCCTGCGTAACAGAAGAGGAGACTTCATGGGCTCCTGTTGCTACAGAGGTCAAGCTACTGTCTCTGGTCCCATCCAGCTCCAGCTGATTCACACTCAACCGGCATTATAAAAGCTCATGCATTTAGGGAAAGTCGTTCTCCACTAAGTAGCAGCAGGCTCTGGGAAGACACAGCAAAGGATTTAGCAAGTGTGAGAACAAAAGATTACATATGTTATCACTGTGCAAAATTAACTTCAAACTCATAGCCAGTTACTGAAGACTAATCGATTCATCCGTGTATATGTAATAATTGCCTTACCAGGATTCTTTTCATTTGTATGTCAGCTAAGCAGAATAGCTTTTAGTACTTCAAGAATAATAAGTAATTTGCCTTTTATATCTGGTTGTCAAGCATGTCTCTGATCCAGGATTAACTCACACTAAGATATTCTTCATTCTACAAATTATTTTATCTGCATCTTTGATCTGTTTGCTGTACTTGAGCAGCTCCCCATGTAGTTCTCCTTTAAGTGAGATCAGATTTAGGGTGTATATTTCAGTCATGATTCTGTGTCATGTCAGATGATTTCAGTCAAATCCAGGGACAAGTTTTAAAAGCTTTTGGAGATATTCAAAGATAAGATTAAAGAGGTTATGTTGTCAGTACAGAGGGCTGTCATACTTGTTATTATGACAAAAAATAAAAGCCAAAATTTTATCTCACGTTTTAGTTTTTTGCAATCGTAAACTTTCAACACATCATTTGAATGCTATCTTCTTAAATCATGCTGAATATACCTTGAGAAGTGCAAAGTGCACTTAAGACGGTAAGATTTCAAGGTGCTCAGCATGTTCCTCTAGGCATCCCACTTCATTAAAAATGTGTAAGACATCCCTCTAAAAAATAAATGCCACTGGTTTTATCATGTACTTTTTGTCTGCTCACAGTTACAGTCTAATTTAGTCCTGCACTGAATTAATGAGTATTGCTGGACACAGTCACTGCCTTTCATTCTTATGCTCTGCGTAAGAAACAGTTACGCTCTTTCATGAAACCAGGTACTGAGACAACAGCAGCCCCTATCCCAAACATGTATAAAGGTCTGTGTTTGTAAAAGGGAGACAGAGCAAGCACAGAATACATAGCATTTCCACTCAAACAGCTAAGTCAAAAAACATTCATACTGCCTGAACTGTTGTTTGATTTTTGCTGCCTAGGGAAATAAATGGGTTTGTGTTGAATGACCACAGCAGTTAGAAGGAGACTGAGCTGCAAGCAATTGGCCAAAACCTTCAGTTTTCATTAATGTTGCCACCTTTTAGCCAGCTCAATTGATTGCTCTGAAAGCCATGAGTCAGGTTTCAGTCTCGTATGATGTGGCTGTGTACTGTAATAGCTCTCTAGGTCTTCAAAAAGCCTCCAACAAAAACAAGAAAGTCAAGACCTTAGTATTTCTAATAATTCCAAAATAAGCAGGAGACTATCTTCACTCACTGTAGAGAAGCTTTAAAAGGCAGAAACATAATTCTAAATACTTATCAGCTAACATACTTTCAGACTTGTTATTGCTGTGTCCTGATGCTTAAGTGAGACTTAATTTTTTTTCTTTCTTCAGTATTGTTTTCCAAAGTGTTTTGCACATCTTAGCCCTGTGAGGGGGAAATGTGCACTCACTTGAATGAGGTACATATCTGCTAGGTACATTGAGCAGTAATATGGCTAATCAGAGGTGCCCAAAAATCAAGAACCAGATCCTGAAATCCTGAGTTTCACTTAAAAGAATAATTTAAATGCATGGTAAAATTGGGCTTCATTTATTTGCCTGCTGGTTTTTAGCCTTACAGGTCACATTCTGGTTATACTTTCAAGCTTCCACTCATAACCATAGGGGCTGAACACTTTCCTTTATAAAATTGTAATTGAGATATCCATGTAGTCATTGCCTCCAGGTACCAGAGTGCTGTGCATAACAAGTTCTGAGATAAAAATCATGTGGGTTGACACCATAGAGAATGATCTGATCCCTCACTTCTGTTCTTTATTATTTCTAATGTGAAGTGGCATTTGATAGGAAAGAAACTACCAGCTGCTGTTACAGAAATTTTGCTCAGAGGAGATATTATTAATAATTTTAAAAATAGGCTTTCTAAATGGAATCTGCTATATCCCAGTATCAAGACCTTGCACAAAAAAAAAAAAAAAAAAATCTCTCCCTTACTTAAAATCTTGATGCTGGGAGCTGTAATGTTTTATTTGTGTGTAAAATAGGGACATACTTCTGTGATTTTGCTTGTGTCCCTTATAGCATAAAAATTGGTGTAAGGGAAGAGAATAATTCTTGTTGTTGTTATTATTAAAATATTATACGTTATATACTATGTATATTAGTATTCTTTAAGAAAGCTCCATAGCTTCAGTTCCAGCCCATTCTCATTCCTGACTTCCCAGCTTCAACAGAGACAGAGCGAAAACAGATTTCATGGCCCTGGACGGGGTGGCATGGCCCCATGGGTGGAGGGTGGTTGGGAACCATCCAGCTTAGACCATGGATCATAATGACCATCCCTAGGGTAAGCAAAGGATCAACACAGATATTTGACAGATCTTTCCCAAATCTTAATAACCCCTTAAGGCAAGTGGAATGCTATCAGACTTTTGTGAAACTGTTCCGGACAGAACATCACAGTCAGACGTCTCCAAAAATTGCTCTGCACAAGTTGTATTTTTGAGACACAAACCATATTGTTTTGATCCTTATCCCTATGTCTTCTGTATACATACAAGATCTCAGTTCAGGTTCCTTATTTGCAAGCAAGCTAATGGAGATAGGAGTTTTCATTTTAAATTATTTCTACATGTTATTTATGTGTCTTCTGTTGTCATTCTGCTTTCCTCCAACTATGAACAGATGGGGAGCTTTCCATACCAAATGAAGAAGGAGCTCTGGAGAATGGGCAGCCTCTGGGCTCCGGGCAAGTGCTGAGCTCCAGCCAGGTATCTCTGCCAGCCCTAGCAGAACTGGAGGCAGGTCCAGCATCTGGGGAACCCTGCTCATACGAGGTGCTCCCAACCACAGAGATCATGGATGGGACAGGTAACATCTTGTTTACATTATGATGTAGATACTCTAAGCTGTTTGAAACAAGTTTTTGACTTCTAACATTTGGTGTCTAGCCCTGAGAAATCCTTGTCGAAGACAAAGGTCTTCTGGTGGAGAAGGAGGTGACAGCACACAGATTGTTATGTTCATGGATGCTCCATGAAAAATTTTGACTGACTTGGCGTGGAAGTAGGCTCTACTTCTACACAAGTAACCTCTTTGTGAGTAAGGCAAAGTCCCTGCACTTTGTGAACATTTAAGAGCGTATTTCTAACTCTCTGGCTACATCTCAGTTGTGCCAATGAGCTCTAGAGCAGAGAGCTGGTAATGTTTTTGAACCCTAGGGTACAACATCATGCCATTTAGCTGCCACGTGGTGTTGGGTGACATTCACACCATGCATCTTTCAGTAGCTAACACAGCCACCTGCCCTGCCCTAGATGAGGCTTTCTGCACTTCTTCCCCAGCCCATGCAGAGAGACAGCAACGCTGTACATCTAGGTTAGCTCCTCTTTCTGCATCACTTAATGCTGAGAGTTGTGGACGAAGGTCGAGCGAGGAAAAGCGAGTGGTAGAAGTGTTCATCGATGATCCTGCACAACTATGCGGCCTCCTTGAAATGGAGTAGCCCCCCTGAGGTGCTTTTACATTTATAGGATAAGTTTAGAGACCACATGCTAACATATGTGGTCCTGAGCAAGCTGTGGTGACAGACTGTCTGAGATGTGACATTTTAAGGCTCTTGATTTGTGTTCAAGATGTGGGAATATGTCCCAGCCTGGCATAAGGGAGCTGGCTTCTGTCAGAGGTAATGGGAAATTCGGCTGTTGTGTAGATGTGTGTTACTCCTTCTCTTTCTCTTTTACTGTCTTTCTTTCTCTCCTCCTTTCTATGTTATACGATGTTTGAGTGAAATCTATTAGTCATTCTTGATCTGCATTGCTGCGCTGCTTTTCTTGTCTTACTGCGGCTGTATCTGCTGCTGCTTTGCTCGTAACGTTGTTGCGTCTGTGATGTGGTTGTGTCCTCCAGTGTCCGAAGAGAGCCCCACATCCAATGAATCCGGCGTCCTCCTCTCCCAAGATCCTACAGCTAAGCCAGTCCTGCTACTTCCCCCAAAAAAATCTGCCGCTTTCCCTGGAGACCATGAGGACACCCCAGTGAAACAGTTGTCCCTCCTCAAACAGCCCCCTGCCCTGCCTCCTAAACCTATTGCCAGGATTGCCAGCCACTTAACTGGTAAGTAGGTGTTCCTGGACCCTCAGCACCACCATTTCCCTTATAGGACAAACCTGCCCTTACAGCAAGGTTCTCAGTGTCCTTCCTCCTTCTGTAACAGTGTTTGCACATGTTGTTGTGTGTACTAGTAATGTATCCGTGTTGTACCTAGGGCAGGGATCACGGAGCATTTTCAGGCTGTAACTTCATCAAGGTTGCTTCAGGGCACTTCCCCTCTCAGCTGTAATTACCTAAGACCGCCGCTGCGTTTCCTAACCCTCCTCACTCCTATTCATCAAGACTTACCATCACCACAAAAATTGCAGGATATGCTTTGATGGGGAAGGAAATACCAGGAAAATACTAGGATATCTTTAAGTGCCTTTAATGAGAAAAGGGGTTAGGCTTGAGGGAAAAGGGAGATTTTTGCTTTCTCCTTTTGCCTGTTGTTGCTTCTCCGCTCAACTGCCATCTGGGAAGGTCCCCCTGCACACACCCTGTATCTTTCCATGTGTTTGTCTTTCACTTGGCCCCCTGATCCTTACACAGGCCATTCTGTCCCATGGCTGCTTGCCATTTTGCTTCCCTGCTCACACTCCCTGCCTAACTGCTCCCCCTTTCTACCCCTGCTCTGACTACTCCCCTCCCACTGGTGAGTCCTGCTGACGACGGGCAGCTCCAGTTCCCAATGACCAGGGTTTTGGTGTCCTGCAGTTTATGCTGTAGTTTATCTCTCACTGCATGGCAGCTGGCAACAGTAGACAATACAGGCTCCTTTTTTGTGTTCCAGATGTTTTCACAACTGTCCAGGCTTTTTGGGATTCAAAGCTCTAGGTACACGTGGAAGGAGCATTGGTGGGTCTGCTGTCTCCAGTCTCTCATTTAGACCACCAGAGCAAAGGGTGACTACATTCACACAGACAAAAAAGGGTTCCCTAAGTGCTTGCTGGCATCTTTTGAACAGTCCACTTGTAACTGCAGCTGCTGCCCTGGAGGCAGCACCTCAAACCTGAATTCAAGACTAGGTGTTGTGCATCTCTCTACTGGGGCAGCTACTGGTCTTCTCACTGGGTTGATCTTCTTGTGTTAATGTTGCCTTGATCTCTTTAAGGCTGATGTGAGAAGTGCTCAGCCCACGTTAATACATTCAAGATGAGTGGTTTTTCCTGACAGTTAATACCCGTTTTATTCGGGTTAAGATATATATCAGGAAAGAGCTCATTAGGAAAGAGCATGTTCTGGTTTTCTCCCATATCTCTATGTAGTCCCTTTATGTTTCTGTTTGGATGACCACACATTTTTGTTCTGTATAGTTTTGTTCATTTTATGTGAATTCTCTTTGCTTTCTTGCCTGCCAAAATCTACACAAAATGGTTAATATTTTGCCTTACCCTACAAACTGAATGGGCAGTTCTGCAGCCTGCAAAGCCAGGCAGCAGTATTAATGGCTTCAGGTGAGGACAAAACCAGTTTCCTATGATCTCCCATAACACTCTGTCCCAGTTACAAGACGCTGCTCAGAAATGAGGCCAACATGGAAGAAATAAAAAAATAGGAATAGCATAGGAAAAAACTGAGGTACTAAATGGCCTTCATTCATAAGCCTTTCTTTGTAAGAGACAGCAGAAGAATCAAAGGATGAGGGCTTCTGGTGTGATTTTTTTTGCAGCTGGAAATTTTGTGTGAAGTAGAATCAGGCTCAAGCTATCAGCGTAAGTCAATTGCTTGATGGTGACGACTTTCCAATGAAAGTGAAACAGAACTGTGACTTCTCTTACTTTGTGGTGGCCTTTAGTGGTCTCTCATCCACTCCTAAATAAACTCTTGTATGTGCATATAGACAGACTTTTGTACGTGCATCTACAGAACCCTCAGGGAAAAGGAACAGAGATTCAGATTTAGTCACAGGGCCCTAATTTAATTGACAGTTATTCCTGGTGGAACTGAAAGCCTCATTTATACATACCTTATAAATAAAAGTATTAAACTTATTCTTAAGGGTCCATTTACTTTGGTGGTCTAAAGGATATACGTGTTGTTCAGTGCCTTGTGTTCTCCACTGGTAATTATTTTAGCACTGTATAATCTTTGGAAATGAGCAATCAATCCTAATGAAGCACCCTCATCAGTGAGAAGCAGAATTAATGCTATTCTCTTACTAATTACTCCAGAGACATCTTCAGCTTGTGTGTGAGAAAACAAGTAAAATCTGAATTCTGGTGTTGGAGGTGAAGGCTTTTCTGTTCTTGTTGCATACCCATTTTTCTACTGAAGATTTTGTGAGAAGGCTGAAGGACAAATTAAAACATACTGGGCTTGGCTGATGGAGAGTGACAGTGCTTTAATGGTCTGGTAGCTCTGTTCAAGACTGCAAGGGGAGATGTGATCTTGTGGAGGGTTCAGATACACATCGGAAAATGCAGAGCGCTTCTTAACTTCTGTCTCAAGATCTATTTATATATGTGTGTATGCATATGTATATTTATTTAATAGAAATGTGTTTTATACAAACATATTATAAAATCACTACAGGCATGGTCAGCCACACCAAAAAAAAAAAAAAAAAGACAGGAGAAATATTTTAAATACAAAACTTGAGGAAAGAAAAGCTTCCTTTGAGTCTGACCACCTTCTTGCTGTGAACTTATCCCAGAGTTCTTCAATAAAGGCATGAAGACTGACTTACAGGGTTTGGCAAAGGACTTAGGTTTTAGAAATGGAAAAGAAACATTCCTCACCTCTGAAAGCAAATGCCTGTGCCAAGGCAAAGATTGGCCTTCCCTTCGATAAGAAATGCACATAAAAGAACAGGCCTAAAATAAACATGTAAAAGCACATTTAATTTGAGGGTGAATGAAGAGAAAAAATCCGTTTTAAAGGTGACAGGAAGAGAGAATTAACTCTAGCAAATATAAATCACACAACCTTGTCATGCTTGTTCTCGAGGCTGAGGTACTGTGGGGACGGGACAGTGCAGGAAAGGTGACAGAGCCAAGAGCAGATTGCAGAGCAGCCACTGGGAGTGGTGCCACTGCCACTGCAGAAGATGCTCCGTACTTTGCCTCACGCCATCTCCCACGCTCTTGATGATGATACCTCCACAGGGAACATCCCTGGCATAGCACTGGGTGTGGTAGTGCCCATGCAGCCCTAGAAGACAAGCAGCCCTAGGAGAAAAACATGATCCTTAACTGTTTTGATACTGTTGTTTCACTGCTCTGCATTTGCTGTTGGCCAGTCACCTCCTGGTGAGCCTTCTGCTGGTTTTCAGGTATGTTTATTATTAGACAACGTTCATGGACAGAATTTCTTTCATCATTTTAATTCTCCAGTATCCACATGCAGAACCCAGGCATTTAGGACAACACTTGCAGCCTGCTTTGTTGAAAATGTAGGAGGAGCTGAACTAATCATCTGGGACCGAATTTAATTGGACTGCTGGGGTAAAGTCCCCAGATTATCATAAAATCTTTAATGACCAAAAGTGACAAGAAGACTGGTCATATCTCATTTGATAGACAACATACCCCAGTGGTGTAAAGCTCCTTTTGGTCTTGATTCATTAAGCTGTTACTTCTTACCAACACGGATAATGTTTTCTGAAATTAATTAGGTATTTTCCATTCAAACAACTGAATTGCCAGTAACCCATAAAGTCCCCTAAAACATCAGAGAACAAAATATGTGCCACTAAGCTGAGATCTCAGCAACACCTGAGTGTATTTGAGCCCAAATTTGGCCTAATATTACAGTAAGGTGTAGCCTTGGTCCTATCTGGCCACTCAGCTATTGTATGTAAGCTTTGAAAAACCTTTTGCATTCTCTTGCTTTCTTCATTCAAGATTTTGAGGAGATGCATAGCACATTTTTAGTTCTGAGATTATGCTTTCTAGTTAAGTCTCTGTGGAGTAAGAACTAATTCATAATTGGAGGCAAACTTTTAACAGGGTGGGAAATGTTACAAGTCCCCAAAAGTTATTTCTGATAATGCAGACAGGCCAAGGATGAGGTTTGAGAACATGGATGCCTGGTGTCCTGCTGCATTGCCACAACACAGCCGGTTGTTAGTTACAGCATTATAAAAGTATTTACAACTACAATTTACCCAATAAATATTCTCTGCAGTATTTTATAACGCAACAGTCACGTGTGTCTCGGAAGGCTCCTCTGTAGATGAGCCCAAGACATTATCCACAAGCTTCCTCCTCTGTGACATTACCTCCTGCTGCCTGCTCTGGCAGGCTACGTTCATGAACACAAGTTACATTCATCTAGGGGCAATGGACAATTCTCTTTTCACTGTGTGCTTGAAGGAGAAGCAGCAGACCAAAAGCAGCTCTCCTTCACCAGCGCTCCCGGGCTCTCACGGGAAACTGGACCCTGATGCAGTTGCTCTTTTCACACTTCCTTTGCCTGCCGCTACCTGGAGGGGAGTACCTGGCAGCAGGGTATCTTCTCGTCTTTGAAACCCTCTTCAAGGCTCTGCACAGGAATTCATGCAGAGCTGTACTTTTCAGCCTTTGGGCTAAGCATGCTTTGCTTGTGTTCTCCAAATTCAGTTTGAACCTTGGATGTGTACGTGGTGTGGAACAACAGCAAAGAGTATCAGTCTCAAATCTTCCCTGAAGATAGGGTGCATATCTTGCTGTAGCCAGCAGGAAATGCATGGCAAATCTTTCAGAAGAGTTTTTAAGTCGTCTTTAGGAATCTGCTCAAAAAACTCATTGCAAGAAGAAGAGAGACTCCCCCTGTTCAGACACAAGTGATTCCCAGAGAGAAGACCTGAAAAAGTAAAAGCTACTTGTCCAAACGCTACCAGCAAATATCAGGCACATCACCTCATTACCACTATGGAGCTCCCTCAACAGGCCACACTGGTTTTTGTACTTTTTTTGTTTTGCACATTACTTTACAGAATTAATTACTTGAATGGAATTTAGAGAGTAACTCATTAACTTTGTGACAAGTTGTATTACTTACAGTTTTATATAATACAGCAAAAATCATAGTATAAGGTCATTCAGGTGGGAAGGAACCTCAGCAAGTCTCTAGTCCAACTTCCTGCTCAAAGCAGGGCCAGCTATGGGATTAGACCAAGTTGCTCAGGGCTTTGTCCAGCTGGGCCTTGAAAACCTCAAAGGATGCCAGCGGCACAACCTGTCTGGGCAAACCTTTTCCACTGTTTGGCTCTTCTCATGGGGGAAAATGTTTTCCTTATAGTCCAGTCCAGAACCTCTCTTGTCTTCTCCTCCTATCACACACCACAACTGGCTCCTCCTTATTGATAACCTCCTCATAGGTACTAGAAGGCTGCTGTTAGGTTTCCCCCCCACAAGCTATCTTTTCTCCAAGCTGAACAAGCCCCAGTCCCTCAGCTTCTTCTCACAGGTCAGGTGCTCCAGCCCTCAACCATCGTGGTGGCCCTCTGCTCAACTCATTTTATATTCTTGATGTCTTTCCTGGGGGGTCCAAAGCTTGACACAGTAATGTAGATACAGTCCAAGGAGTGCTGAATAGTAGGGGAATAATCCCTTGATCTCCTGACTGTGCTTCTACTCATACAACCCAGGAGGCTGTTGGCCTTCCTTGCTGTTGGGGTGCAATGCTGGCTGCTGTTTGGCATCGCAAGGAGTCAAGAAGGAGCTTTTTTCCCACTGGCAGGATAGCAAACACAGCCAGCTCTGCCACATTCCCAGGCATGCCCTCTAACTCCATGCAGTAATTGTGCTGGGGGAGGATTTGAGGATTTTAATGAGCTTTTCTAGCAGCCCTGCTGGAGCAATATTTGCTACCATGCATCTGGAACTTCCTGGCACTCTTATCTGCAACAGGTGTATCTGCAACATGTGCTGATCAACTCTCCAGCCATGTTCAGTGGCTGGGAAAGCATCAGATTTGGTGTAGTTAGTGTAGAGCTTCAGTGTACTCCAAACACATCAGAAGAACCATATATGGGCAGACCTTCTGCGCAGCCAGTAAAAGTACGTTTATCTGTCTCCTGAAAAACCCAAGAGGAAACGCAGCAACTATAGGTATTGGCAAAACGATATATATGGAAGGGATAAGGGCTGACCTTTTTGTCATAGGTCTGATGTGCAGCAAATATTGTGGCATCCACAACTATCTTTTAAGTAATTTATTGTCATCAGCAGTGGGAGGGTTTCTATGTCTAACATCTCTTTCGTCAATTCTGGCAGTTACTACTTAACCATGCACAGTGCTGAGTGGTCACAACCCTGCCGGGAACCAGCATCTTGCAAAATTGCTCGTTATTCTCTTGAGCATGAAGAACCTCAGCCAAAAGAGATTAATCAGACTTGCACACCTGGCTTCACACAGTTTGCTTCTCTTCTGTCACATGAGTGCTTTGTGCAATGATTTAAGACTCTGCTAATGTTCCACTGAGAACACACTTATCACAGATTCCATGTTCATATTTCCACTGTCCAGCTTCTTATTCATCTACAGATGTCTATCTCTGATGGATATTCCATGCTGGAGACAATAACTGTTTCTACCCTTGGTTCATACATCACATACATTGTGAAATTAAAACAAACAGGAAAGAACTATAAAACGCAGTCATCTCACTCTTACATGCAGGGACAAGTTGTTCTCTTGTTTACTCCAGATGATGGTAGCGCAGTTTCCAACAGCGTGCCTGGAGCCCATGGATTTGAGCAAGGCCACATTTGTTGAGCACACTCACTGATCTGACCATGCAGGAAAATTTGCAGTACAAGGTCTCCATTACTGATGTTGGTGAAGATATACGGATACCTTTCCAAGCAAATGAATTGAACTCTCCTCCCATTGCAGTCATTCTCCGTTTAGCCATTTTTTTTTAACAGACAAGTAGAATTCTCCTGAAGGTGAAGGGCAGACAAGTAGATTTAATGCCTCTGGTTAATTTTCAAGGCTCTATTTAGGTATTAGGGTCATATTCAGGCATACTCAAGAACTTGGGTGAAACATGGTCTGAGCAAAGCCTTACATTAAAAATAACGGACAAGATTTTTTGGCATGTGTCCAGTGGAGTCACCCAGCACTGATACCACTGAAAACATATTGATGTGAAGGATTTCTTTACATTTAAGTGGAATCTAAAGGTCCATACCTCTGTTGTGAAGAGTGGAAACCAGAGTATTCACATCTGGTTCATGATGTTATGGTTACTTGGGATAATTAAGCTAGACTTGTTCTCCCGTGCAGCTCCAAAGCTGCAGTGCCTCTGTCACAACTCTACTGCATGAATGCTTGCATGAGAAAGGAAAATAAATTTTCGCTATATTTTAGAAGAAAGATGGAAGAATTCCTGTTTGCTTTATACCTGAACCATTTGGCATGTTATACTCACACCCAACATGCAATGTTGCTCAAATCTTCAGAATCACAGAAGGCAGCAAACGCAGTTGATACTCCCAGTTGTTCTTTTGTCAGAGGGAAGAGATGCCTGCAGTTGGGATCTCTTTGAATTCACCACACTTTGTTACTACAAATCCCGGTACCCAGAGTGGTGGGGCATCCAGGCACAGGCACTGTCAGATGAAGACGTTAATTGAGATACAGCAGAAAAGGGTCTAAAACCAACAGTCAGTCAAACCTGCACTTTTCAAAATGGAAGTGCAGATCTCAGTGTAGTCTTTGTAATTCAGGACCAGCTCTAGAAGTGAAATTACCTGGAGCACAAAAGTACGAAAGCACTTTGTTACTACAAATCCCATAGGAGCCTTATTCTCAGGGCTGTATACAATTTACTCTTTACTCTTTCTGTTATTTACCTTTTATTGAAGATGGTGTGTTCTTTTATGCAGGACACAAAGAGGAAATATACACAGATAACATATATCTAAGAAAAAACCAGTAACTTGGAGACCTTCCTCTGCTTGAATAGAAAATCCTGAAAGTATTTTTTTTTCTACTGTACAGAAGGCAATCTGCTTTAGAGGAGAGGGCAGTGCCCCGTGGTTTGGCAATCCCATGAGTTAGATTTCAGCCTTGGGGGAGCCATCAGAAGAATTTTTGCCTTCAAGAAACACGTCAAGTGCATATGATATTGCATTGAAAGCCGAAAGACTGGAGTTCTACTCTCGGTAGCTCTCCCACTCTGCAATGTGGAAAGACCACTTTCTCTCCATGCCTCTATTTGATCTTTGTGCAGCCTTTGCTTCTGCTGTCTTTAGCCTATAAGCCCTTTGAAGAAAGGGAAGACTTGCTGTCAGTGTGTTGTTCCTAGTAAAAATGCAAGTATCAACTGGATACTGTGGATGCAATGGAGCTACGACTAGCACTAAAAAAAGTCTGATGTCATACATGAGCTTGGCTCCGTGCATGGTCTTTTTCCACATTACTGTCCTTAATCGTTTTCAAGAAGTGTTAGTGCTTGGAAGTCCTAGTATCAACCTTGTGCACCCTGGCTGGTGGATATGGATACTAATACAGGCAATACCCAGAATAGGCCAGGAGGGAGAAAGGAATAAAGGGGGTGAGGAGAAGGATAGTTGATGCTAAAAAGAACCATCTGAAAAAGGACTTTAGAAATCTAATATTGCTCAGGAGAGTGATGACCTTTGAAACCTGGAGGGCAACATCTTTCTCCCAAGCTTTCTCAGGTCAAAAGAAGATTATAGCCCTTCAGTTCCTTTACCACAGCAAGAAGAGTGAACTGAAGCAACAAGAGGCCAAAGAGCATTCAAGCCTTGCCTGCAGAGCTGCACTGCAGTGCCAAATGTCTGTGGTGTTCCAGGCTGGAAAGGGCCTGGCCTTCCTCCTAAACACAAACTCACAGTTGCAGCTCACAGCATATGTATTTGCTCTCATTTTTGCTCTTAGCGTACATGGTGGCCATTTCCCACACCCATCTTGGGAACTACAAGCCCTCCCATTAACTTCTTTTCCCTTCTGAAAACATTTCACGGTGGAACTCCAAAAATCTCCATCCTGCAGTTGAGTCCTGGCAGAGAGATTTGCCTGTGGACCTTTCATTGATTTCCCATAGAAGTCAGGGGAGTCTTTGCCTGGCTGGTCAATTGTGTGATTCAAGGAACATGCCTAGAGTTAAAAAGGTTAAAACTCAGTGCATGAGTCCAGAGAAAAGTGCCTGCCAAGTCTTCTGTAAAAGAGTACATTAATCCTAACAATCTTCTGCCCTTTATCATTTACTCCTCCCGTACCCTTCATTTTTCCAGACCACTCCTGTTTAGTATTCAAACCCTATTTCTTTTCTCTCTTGCCCTGTAATGTAATTTTTAACACCAGATGTTTTGCACATTACAAAGCTGTAAGAAATGTGACTTGTAGTAATTGCACTGCAGTGGCTGAGAAGGATCAGGAGTCCCTCAGCTTTTGCTCCAGCAGTGATGGTGGTGAGTCATCCTGTAACTTCAGACACCCGATTGCTCTTCCCCTGTTTGCGTGCCTGTTGAGCGGGAGGCATCACGCTTACCTCACAGGGCTGTTTTGGAGGATTAGGGCTTTGAAGCGTCAAAGTGTGCCGCGAGCCTTGTTAAGCATTGCTTAACGTGTTTATTAAGGGGCATGCACAGCCCTAGGATGTTTTTTGTGAGACCCGGAAGTGCCACAAAACAGCAGTATTTTTTCTGAAGGCGGGGCTGAGCGCACGCTATGCGGAGCTGTCAGTGGCAGCAGGGAAGGGGTGCACACTCCCGTGTTGACTAGCAAACTCAGTACCTGCTCGCCCAGGCAGATACTCTGGTCTCCATCTTAGTGACGTGAAAATTAACACCAGGGCCTCTCTTTCTTCTGTTTTAGATCCTGGCGCTCCTGTGAAACTGCCTTGTATGCCAGTTAAACTGTCACCTCCACTACCTCCAAAGAAAGTCATGATTTGCATGCCTTTAGGGGGGCCAGACCTCTCTCTCTCATCCTATTCCACGCAGAAGAGCTCCCAGCAGCCTTTGACCCAGCACCATCACACTGTCCTGCCATCCCAGTTAGCAGCTCACCAGCACCAGCTCCAGTACGGCAGCCACAGCCAGCACCTGCCTTCTGGGTCCAGCACGTTGCCCATTCACCCTTCAGGGTGCCGGATGATAGAGGAACTGAACAAAACACTAGCCATGACCATGCAAAGGCTAGAAAGGTAATGGAGCAACTTTTAAAATTACATATCAATGTGCACTGTTTCCTGATATCCTCAGTATCAATATCACCGCTTGAGTTATGTTGATAGTACTTGAATGAGGCCTCTCCTCTGGGGGTCTAATAATTTCAGGGCAGTCATTGCTGGAGAAACAGAGATGGGGAAAGAGCCTTTCCAGGCTCGTTTGACAAGTTTGTGTTAGAAAGGAGAAAAAGACCAAATTTCTTGAACCCCGTTGTCCTGTTCAAGTAGCTAAATAATACAGCCAGCAGAGTATATGTTAATAGGACTTGCCTGGCTTGCAATATATACTGCAGAGTGCCTAATTGCAAAGCTCTGGTTGTGTGGAAGATTGCTTAAAAAAAAATGAGAGGAAGTGGAAGATTCAAAAAAGAGCAATAAAAACCAAATGTGCCACTCAACCAGAGCATCTGATTAGTGTTACCAGTTAGCTCGAAACAACCTATAAGGATTTCCTACAAGTCACTCGGAGCCATTTTAATATACTATTTCAATTAATTTGAATTATATGTTTGATCTTAAAATAAGTATTTAACCTATGCCACAGCAGCTACCTTCTTAGCCATTTGCATCTGGAGGAAGGTTGTACATTTGGTCAGAAGAGCCTTATCTACCTTGGGGCTGTTTTCTATTCCTGTCACTTGTGGGTATCTCTGAATGCTGCTTCAAATAGTCTGAGTAAGTGAAGCATGTTGTATAAATGCAAGCTGTCCTCCTACACTGCAAGATCAGCAAGCTTTGGAAAATTTATTTCATCTTGTAGAGGAAAATTGAGCAAGTCCCAGAATAGGGAAGGTAGCCGAAAAAATGACATGTGCTATTTAGTACCAAGGGCAACTTTGTAGCCAGCTTGTTCTAGGAGCATCAGATCATCCTTCTTTTAGACAGGATGTGAAAATACTTGGTCTAACAGACAAAATGCTGAATGATTTGCCCCAACACCTCTTTGCAATAATGTTACCTTCATTATACTGCATGGTTAAAAAGAGTTCGATTAGGCATCCAGACTCTCCTTACTGCATGAAAAACAGGGGACCAGAGGCTGTCCCACACTGCCAGCTTATTTTAGTACCAGGATAACGAGACCTCTGTGGTTATATCAGAGGGGGCCTGACGTTTCTGCAGCGTGGGGGAAATCTCTGCTGGGGGAAAACTGTTAGTGCTGTGAGGGAGGTTCCTTTTTCCATCAATAAAAGGGCTGTAGCAGTAGAATTGGAAAAAGCATCCACATTCCCCCTTGTGCCCAGTGACTACTCAGTTACCTCTCACATTGTTGGCAGGGCTGGTAAGATGCATCTGTATCACCCCAAAGTTTGGTGCCAAGAACAGAGGGAAGCTGGTGTCTCCCAAAGGCTCCTTTGGGCCTGCACCGCCCATGCTGTCCCCAGCATAGGTCTTACTGTCTGGCTCACACTGCGTGCAGAAGGCACTTTGTTATCCTGTGCCCAGTGACGTCTCTCAGAGTATGACTTCATTGTGGCATCTGTTGCCCCACAGCAATGAATGCTCCGATTTCTAGGCGTCCGTTATGTTTATGTCTACAAATACGTTTAACTGATTTAAAGAACGTGGTGCTGTTTGGTTTTAACTATTGATTTGAAGCTGAAGCTCTGCTGCGTGTTAAAAACTGAATAAGCAAGGATTCGTTTCCCAATATGAAGCAATTACCTCCCTTTGCAGAGGAAAATAAGAAAAGGTTTTGGCACTGATATTTCACATGTGAAATGAAAATGAATCCTAGTTCATGATATTGCAGACGATTGATTTTTCATAGCCTTTTTGCCTTGATTAACTATTATTTCAATCATGAAATAGAGTACTTCAGTTATTCTCCTTGTCAAAACAAATCAATAACGTTTGCATTCACAAGAGAGAAAATAGGTGATGACTGTTTCCTCTGCAACAGCGATTGTTATTTTCATAGTATTTAGAGGTAGAAGTGTTTCAGTGTATTTACAGGTCTGTGGAGCTGACACTTACTGTTAAATTCTTAAATTGCTTTTTCAGGCCGCATTATGATCTTCGTAAATTTGCTGACTTTTCCTGAAGATTTTTAAAATATATGTGTTTAACTTGGGAGAGGATTATTTGCACCTAATGCCACTGTTTTCTAGTATTTTTGACAGTAGTTCTTTTCCCTTAATTGTATAAAATCTGGATTAAACGCAACGGAAATCATACTGCAGTATTTGTCATTGGACACTTCAGCCCAGAAGTCTTTAGGGCTTGTTAAAACTGCAAAGATCCTTGATCTGCTTTCCTCCATTTAAAATTTGGTAGTGTGCTCATATCTGTTGCATGCATAGGATAGGCAGTGACATCCTGAGCTTTACTGTTCCTTCCAAGATAACGATGCACTGGGTCACTGCTGTTGGGTCAATAATCTTAAGGAGATGAGAGAGCCTGACAGGTCTCTGAGGCACCTTCTGGGGAATGCTAAATTCATTGGCAGCATTTATTTTTTGCTGATCTCAGTCTTTATCTTGAAAGAATCCTACAACTTTATAGAATAATCACCATGATGCTGCAGTAATAATGCTGCCAAGTCTGGCAATTTGGGGGATTATTTAGAATAGTATTTTGGGTTTAGTAAGGCAGTATCAGGTAGACAAGTGCAGATCAGTTTTCTGCTCTGAATTTTTTCTTCTTTTTTCCTTCAGGAATTTTTTTTTTTAATTCCTTGTGTCTCGTTTCTTTGGCCCTGATGCAGTGGAAGCTCCTCAAGTCTGTTAAACTCCATTGATACACATTGAATCCATAACCAGTTCATACCCATTTGCCCAGTAAACTTTTCTTAGACCTCACAACTCTTCCCTCCACCAGGAGTGTGAGTGTGGACAGGGACAAATAACAAAAGACTAAAACATCCCCTTCCTCTAGCAATCTGGATTTTTTGCTTTCACAGATGAGGTCTCTGGAATTCGGATAGTCTAACAACATCTGAAGACCGATACTTGAAATCAGTGCTTTGCCAATGAGCCAGAAGCTTGCCAAAGAAAAATGAGCTGTCCCTCTGTTCTGGCCTGGAAGCCAGAAGTTATTTTGCTGTGTTTGACCTTGAGAAAGCTACTGAGCTTCTCTACCTCTATTTTCCCCTCTGCAGGAGTGGTTACATGTTACTGCCTCACCTATGTCTAGTGCATATTAATAATTTAGTGTCTCAAGGTACATTAAAAGCATGTAACAGCTATTCAAGTCCCAGTTGTTCTTATGACTTAAAATGTCCATTAATTCCTGAATTTTTTTATTCAGTTTTATTACAGACATTATAGAACATTAAGTTCATTTGCACACTTAACGCTTTTGATTGCAAACATTTTCTGGTACTCATAACATCTATTCATAACCTATTCTCAGAAGGGCAATCTGTCCCTTGTCATAGTATGACTATTATGACATGTCATTTGTGCTGCCAGTTTGCCTCTGTTTTCCCTGATAAATTACCAGCTTTATGATAGATTAAGCTGGAACAGAGAAGAGTGTAATTTCCACGCAACATTTTTACTGCAACCTCTGTTGCTAATTTGTGCCCTACTGCAAATGCCTTTCCCCTTCAGCCCAAAGGGTATGTGTCAAGCATAAGTAAAACTCTAGATTCGGGCATCATTTTTTACCATTTCAGAATGCATTTTAAGAGTTGGTGAAAATCTGACAAGACCTGCCACCAAAATCCACAGAAGGTTTCGTCCTGCTGACTGAAATGAACTTGAGAAGAAAGACCATGCCCAAAAGCCGTGTGTCACAAACAGCAGCAAAAGAAGCTTTGGAAACCCTCTTGTGCCACTGGAATGTGTCTTTAATTTTGACTTAGGGAGGCAGCTTCTTGATCTGAAATAGCCTTATTTTCTGCCTTGCCCATATATTTCTGAGTCTGTCTGGTAAGACGACAATTAATTTCAATTACTCTGTGGGCTCTTGTACACTAGCAGCTGAATCAAGGCCTCAGTTTGTTCAACCTGTATACTAAAGAGCTGTTAAGTGGCAATATCTCACTCCGGGCTGGAATTGCATCTGTGGCAGAGCAGTGAAAAATCTCCATGTCCAAAAAGACAGTGTGTGAGACTGGTTCCTCTGGGACACCCAGTTCAGCTTCAGACTGTAGATTTATGAAATGAAATGCATTAGACATTCCTGCCAGTGTCTTGTAAATCTTATGAAATGTATTTGAGTCAGAAAACATTTATCTTCCATAAAACTTGTCAAGAGAATTGCTTTTTGTCTAAACTTTAGCATTGCCTAAGGATAGAAACACTTAATATTTATAGCTCTGCCTTCTCTCTGTCTCTCACACATATGCCTGTATTGTAGAAACGTATATACAGTGGTTTGAAGTTTTTTCAGATTTTTGTTTTAACTGATAAGTACAGACAAGTGTACTGTGGATCTGAAAACATGCTGATAGAAATGTAACTCTTTTTATTCCAAAATCAAAAAGCCTGGGAGGACAGATGAGAAGCGTGCTTTTTTACCACTAGATTTTACAGGGGGGATTTCACTTTTTTCTTTCTAGATTTTGTCTGTACCATGAGTCACTTACATGCTTAAATTCTGATTTTTCATTAAAATCTTTTCTCACTAGAAACACTGAAAGCTATAGTGGCATAATTTTTTGCTGTTTTGATCACGTAAAGATGCTGCAACAGTAATTGCAAGTGCTTGTACTGGTCAACTATGAATTACTCAAATCTATGTGGTAAGATACATTTATCTTAAAGCAAGTACTTGCTTAGCTGTAGCTTTGTTCTCTAATTTTGTTGAAAAACATGAAGCTGATTTAAAATGGACTGTTTGAAACAATGGTGTGCTTTTTGGTAAATAATGCTAAAAAATTTTGTGGTGTAGACCACCTGACCATGTGGGGTTTTTGCTAATGACCTGGAGGAATTTATACACAATGGAAATATCCAGTGACCTTGATTCATCTTTCTTAAGTATACTGCAATACTGCATGTATTTCACAAGTGCTTTGCTTAGACAGCTGACTTAGTCAAAATGCTGTGGAAAAGGCTGATTTTAATCAAGAAGAACACAAAACACCAGGAAAAATGAGGGGCTGAAAATAGAAAGTAGTATTATCAAGAAAGCGGATGATTCAGAAAAAATTACAATGAGATGAGAAGCCATCTATTTCTAGATCAGTAGCTCAAATAAAGATCTAGCATGGTAATTTGTAAAGCTTGTTGCCATCTGATACCTGCTTGGTAACCTAAATTGGTGAAGCACTTTGATGTCTGCTACCCTGTGGGCATGCCCATAGGGATGCATCTGTAACCTACATACGTCCTTCACAGAACAGGGAAGCACCAAATGGTCCTGGATGCTGCATTACTTTTTGCTCCTTTCATTTGTACTTCCAGAATGGATGTAGTGAACTCGTGCTTACTGTCTGTGTATGTATTGCTTTAAAATTAACTAAGTGATCCAGTGGTTGCGTTCACCATTGCAAGTTTTTTATTTCTTTTTTTTAGCAATGCTGACAGAATTTCACAGCATTTTAGTTTCTCTTGTAAATTTAATTCCAGGGTTTTTAATTTCCTACCTTTCCTCTTAAAAAGAATTACACAAAAAATAGGTTATAGAGAAAACAGATTTTAAAAATGAAGTTAATATAATTAAAATTATTAAAGCATATCATAAATTAAAAGTTAGTTCAAAGTTTTTAAATACTGAGGTGCATTTATGTGTTTTTAGGAGAATTCAGCTAATGACTCTAAAACTACTTCCAGGACAAAAAAATTTCTTGGGTCAAATGCATTGAAATCTAATATGAAAATGCACAAGCCACTTCTTCGTGAATCTTTCATACTTTGTGGTACAAAACATAGACTATCATTAAGGAAACAGAGTGATTCTCTGCAAGGCATCCAGCAAAGCTATGCATCTCATTGTTGGTTACTCTGCAGTAGTAAATGTTGCAATTAAGAAAATTATTTCTTTGAAGAAAGAGAAATGTTTCAAGTTGACTCAGTAGAAAATTTAAAGAGAAGAATGCAACATTTTTTTCAAGATGCAGAATGCCTCTGCTATTCTGAGCAGGCTAAAATATTGAAGAGAATTGAGGCTACTCAGTACTCGGTAAGGTCAGAGACAAATTTGAGTGCCTCAAGTGCAACTTGGTCCAGACATCTGGTTTCGCATCTATGTTCTTGTGGAAGGTAAAATGGAAGTTTGACATAGAGGATGTCTGACAGGAAGATGTTCCCCACCTTTTATACAGCTGTTGCCTCTGCTGGGACTTAAGAGAGAAGTCAGTTGCTGCTGACTCAAAAATAAACCTGAGCAGCATCGTTTCTGCCTGCCAGTCTCTCATTCTCACTCCGTATTGGAAAAGCAACATGAGCTATTAGATAAAAATGGGTTGGGAAACTTGGCTCTGTTCCTGAGTTTTCCTTTTACCCTTTGTTTGACTTTGATCTTCACCTCCTCATGTTCCTGTTTCACTACTTGTATTGGATATTAGGAAAAATTTCTTCATTGAAAGGGTTATCAAGCATTGGAACAAGCTGCCCAGGGGAGTGGTTGAGTCACCATCCCTGGAGGTATCTAAAAGATGTGTAGATGTGGTGCTTAGGTTCATAGTTTAGTGGTGGGCTTGGCAGTGTTAGGTTAACAGCTGGACTTAATGATCTTAAAGGTCTTTTCCAACCTAAATGATTCTGTGATTGATACCTTCCTTGGTAAAGGGCTTTGAAATCAACATATAAACAGAGCTAGATGGTAGCAGTACTGACAAGAGGTCTGAACCTAGTAAGCTGCAGGAAATGATCGATCACCCTTCATGTGACAGAAGAAATACGATGTTAGCTCCAATTCAGATTGATCTCCAGCACCTGGCTGGTGTGAACAGCTGGGGCAGGAGAAGGGATATCGTCACTGCAGCCCCCACAGCACATAACTGTGCCATTAGCTAAACGAACCTCCCATATTTTAGCTCCCTCCCTCTCAACAGCTCCCAAAGTCTCTTTTCTCCAAGCCCAGTTTCATATGCTCGGTCCCCTGTGCTTCAGACAGTCGTGCCCGTCCTTCTCCTCAAGTCAATCAACATCTTGCCCAAGGAGTGCAAGTCATGGTTTCCCTCTGCCTTTCTACAGTCCTTCTCTACAATCTATACCTTTCCTCCCTCCCACTGTTACTCCACCTTTTTCATTGAGGTGAGGCATTTTCTCCTTACTGCCTGCATGTCAGTGGAGAGGTGAAACAGACACTGGACTGAAGACATGCTTATCACTCTGAGTAGCTGGTGCAATTCTCACTAAGCCTTGAAACTGTATTTGCTGCAGATCTTTAGTTCTCAGTCCTGGCTGCTGTATTCTGCCTGTGTGCTGTCCTACCTCTCCCTGAAGTGTTGTGCCTTAAATCTAATGTGTACTCAGTTTAAAGCCATTAGATGTCTTGCTGGTCATGAAGATCTTTTTGTCCTTGTTTCATCTCAAAAAGGGATGAAAGACCACTACTTTCCTACATACAGCGAGAGAGGCAACTCAGTCTTCCATTGAACTGTTTCCTTTAGTTTATTTATTTGTTTTTCTTTCCCAACAGCTCTGGTTTACACACAGGTGACAGTGTTACAAAAACAGGACCTGGGGGCCTTCCAGACATGAGACAAGTGCCAACTGTTGTGATCGAATGCGATGACAATAAAGAAAATGTGCCTCATGAAACTGACTATGAAGATTCTTCCTGCCTTTACACAAGACAGGAAGAGGAGGAAGAGGAAGATGAAGATGAGGATAACTCATTATTTACAAGTAAGACTCGTTCCACTTTTTCCTTCTTGTTTATTTAATTTTTCCTCTGAACACTCAGTATACAAGAGAAATGCAAGAACTGTGAATTTTCTTTCTCGACTGTGTCTTTTGCATGTTTCAGGGCTTGACTACATGGGGACACTTGGTAAATTAATCGAAAATAACAAGTAGTATGAATTTATAGTGATTTCCCTAATCTGCATGAATCCCTGTCTGGGTAGCTCTCAGACAGAATTCAAATGACTGGGTTTGGCTTATATTAGTTCACTTCCAAACTGACTTTTGGATTCACTTTCCCAAGTGTCCATGGTGTAGAGAAGCCCTATCTTTGGCCTAAGTCAAGATCAGCTCAATAGAGTTACCTCAGGAGGATGAAACAAGTGCCACTGGTAGAGAATCAGAGCTTTTATGTACAGTAAGTATTAAATCGTGTCAGAATTGTAAGTCTGCACATACTTCAAAAGGGGTCATGATCAGAGAATTGGGCTCAGATAAGAAGAGGTTAATTGATAGCCGTATTTCAATTACAATCTGGAGAGGGACCTGTGACCCCTTCCCTTCCTGACCTGTCTGAGAAACCCATTGCCTGCCTGGGTGTGGCATCGTAGGATTCTCCTATGAAGACAAGGTACTATACTTTGTGTATGACAACTGCTTGTCATCCTGCAGGTCGAGCTGAAGTTTCAGGCCCTTCAATTTCTTTACTTTGGAAAACTGGGAGCAGTACAAACAAACAACACACTTCTTAAAACACAGAGTTTCTAAAATGGGCATGTTTAATCTCCTCAGAATCCTCCCTTACCCTGCAAGTGAAATTAAGCAATCTGCTCTTAAACTACGAAACAGAGCAGAACTGCACTATCTTGCACAATTCTGCCAAAGCCCAAAACCTCTCATGGGTTTGCGTCTCTCTATCTGCTTCTGTCTGTCTTCCCGGCTCAAACTGCTTTGGATGCAAGCTTAGGAAAGCAAACTTGAGCCGTGAAAGGCCGCTGGTTTTCACACTGTCACTGCCTGAGAAGCACTGTCAATTAATGTACATAGACATCTGTGCTGCTTCTTATTGACTTTTGATTCCTTCTAGTGCTAGCTTGGATGTGTTGATATGACATCACCAGAGAGAGATACCTCTCTCTTTACACATGCTATGGCTCTGCTGCCTGCCCGGACTCTGAGGTTGAATTATTCATTCCATTACATGGTTCAGAAACACTATGCTAGAGAAAGCTACAGATGCTACTGGCAATTCTGAAACAAGCCCATCTTCTCCACCCCCCTCTATCAAGCAATATTTTAGTTTCTTTTTCTTGTATACCTACCAAATTCAGCTTTTCCTTATTATGATATGGATTGAGGTTAATTTAGCATGTGTAGTTAATTGACACCCCTTTTCCCACAGTCCATACCAGCATAAATGAGAGCCTAGTATCCTCCCTTGGCTAGTACTTCTTTGCCTGCTGCAGTGAAATGATGACACCTCCTTTGGCAGAGCCTCTTCTCTCTCCCACAGGCTCCTTGGCAATGAAAGTCTGCAGGAAGGACTCTTTAGCAATCAAATTAAGCAACAGGCCTTCCAAGCGAGAGCTGGAGGAAAAGAACATTCTCCCCATGCAGACTGATGAAGAGAGGCTCGAACTCAGGCAGCAGATTGGTACAAAGTTAACAAGGTAGGAGACAAAACATTTTTCTAACTCTTGTTTTTGGAAATATGTGGTGGGATGCAGTTTTTATCCTCAGTCTGCAAACTTTTGAGATCTGTTTGTTCACAATGTTCAAGAGGAAAAGCCATGGGGGGAGGGAAGACTGTAGACACTATTTTTGCTCAAATATAACTTCCCATACAATGCACCATTTCATTTTCTGGCATCTCCTGTGGGATCTTTGGTTGTGGTAAGTGTCGGCAGGAACTATGTGGATTTGGTTGTTTTCAGTGCACCATTGGGAAATGTTCAGCTTTGATAACATTTTGGGCTGCAGGTGCCATTTCATAGGTGATTAGTTTGGCCAAAGGGCAGAGGTAGGACTTTCTCTTCTGACTGCATCTTCTGTGAGTTGCTGGGTCTTTTCCTGATCCAAAATACTTAGGTCCTTCAGTAGCTGCTCTTGTTGGGTCAGTTTGGATAGATTCACCCTGTCTAGACTCTTTCTTCTTCATAATTGTTACTCACCAGCTGTTCTGGTTTTCTTTATTGCATGGGGTATAGAGGGGTGGCCGTTAAACGTGGAAGATTTCTGTCAAGAATTAGTAAACTGACATCAGGTAGAAATGACTAAGAACCTCCTATGCTCCAGCCATGATTTCTGTAATCAATTTAATACTGTTGTTATCAACTTGGTGGTATGCAAAGCTGGTGAATGCTGTTAGTTGCCCTCCAGTGTGACTGAGAAAACCACAAAAAGAAGACCAGCCAGTTGCTGGGACTTTTCTTGTGGGTTTTCTTTTTTCGTTTTCTTTTTTTAGCTTTGGTGCGGGGGTAGGAGGGGAACACCGCTACAATGTTGTGGAGACAGAAAGAATAGGAGCTCCTGGTAACTACCGCTTTCAGCATTTTATCTGCTTTTTTTCATGGTCTCATTTATTGCCTCATTGGAATAAACTAACCACATCTTTCCCGTCTGTCTTTGAAAGTCTTTGTGCTGGATCATGGTTAGCCTACTCCAAGACCTGTCTAATTCTTCAGTATTCTTGTTAAAGGGCCTCAGCAGTGATGCCCAAAGTGTGAAAGATGGCACTGCACTTTTGCTGGTACTGTGATTTTTCAGTCCAGTCTTTATTCAGCCTAATATCTTGTTACACTGCAGCTGCAGATGGAGTTCTGGGTTCCAAAGAGCAGCACATGATAGCAAGGTTCCAGTGTTTATATGATTAATTTTGAACCCTTTCAAAACATGTGAAGAGTTGAAATTTTTGTCTCTTATCGTATCTTACTGTGTAGTACTTGACTTTGCAATTACATTGAACAGCATTTCCACTGTGTTGCCCATTTGCCTAAATTACTTAGGTCTCTCGTAAGTTTTACAGCTCTCTCTGATGAAGGTAAGTAGTGTCATTTGCAAACATTGACTCTACACAGCTCACTGTGCCCCAGGTGATTTTTATTATAAATGTTTTATATCACACCTCTCCAAAACCTGCTTTTTCCCCATCAAAGAATTTTTCTTCAGCATATCTCTTTTTAACAGGGGAAACTAATTTTGGCAATACCCAGAACCCTTCCAGTGTAAGCCCCATATTTGTTTCCCCAATTGTATCTCTGCTCATTCAGTCTGAGGTATAATGCTTGATCTCATCTTCTAATGTATCTAGGACTTAGGGGCAGTCACAGATAGTTGAAATAATTAGACCTGTTTATATATGACCTCAAAAAATAGCTGAGCCGCTGCTGTCTCCTTCCCGGTTTATACCAGTGTAACATCACTGAAATTGGTAGAATTTCACAAGCCTCATCTGGAATAATATAATTGCCAGTCTGACCTTTTGATTACCAGTATTTACAACTTAGTATCTCATCCTTTTGAGTAGTTAAAAACAATCAATAAATATGAGGAACAACAACTTTCCTTATCTCTAATATGCAAAAAGCCGTGGATATTTCGGCAGCAAAAAGGAAAGTACCTGTCTTACCAGTGCTGTGTATCTAAATGTGATGTATCCATGTGCACAGACCGATGTATATTAGATTGAAATAGAGAGAATATTTCAATTTGGACAGTATTTCTTTACTGTCCGTACTTCGTTACTGAATCCATCCTTTGCCATTGCTCAGTAATTGTCACTCAGTGATGCAAATGCCAAGCAAAATCAAAGTAGTGAAGCATTTATAGTCCTTAGAGAAGACGCTAGATGCAGAGTATAATTGCAGCTGGCAATTTTGGATTTCAGAGGGATTTGTACTGTTCCACCAATGGTCCCCTACAGTTTAAAATAGCCAGCCAATGAAATCACATATGCTACTTACAGAAGTAAAAAATGCAGAAGAAAAACTTCAGCAAATAGTTATTTTCTGTAATGGATCAATTAATTTTCACCAAGAGGCTGATTAGGATACTTCAGTATTTATGCATAATCCTCACAGTATTTAGTTTGGAAGAGCTCATTGGCTGCCACATTTGGCAGATCAGAGTTTACTGCTATAAAGAGAACGTCATTTTTAAAGACGCATATAGCCAGGCATATTGAGAGATTGACCATTGACATATTGCGTGGGACCAAAATCATCCCAGGTGTAGTTCCTCCAGCCTTATTAGTGCTGCACCAGGAGTCAATTTGGCTCAGAACTGTTTGTTCAGATCCTGTTTAAATGTAGCTTGGAACCTGTGAACCTCCAGTTTAGTCCCAGAAAAGTGTTACGACTTTATTATTGCATCCGCCAACTGGTAGAGAGACTCCAGAGCAGACTTCACCATGTTGCCTGTTTCCCGTGCTGAGAGAATAGTGGCCTGGCTTACACAAGACCAGTTACTGGGCTGAGGCTGCAGAAACCGTATCTTACAGCAGGATCTGGCCAACCGCAACTCGAATATTAGCTCAGCCATGAGAGAAATTAACACCTTTGTGCCTATCGTAAACACTTCACATGAATGTAGTTCTTTGCTGGTGTGTATCCTGTATCCAGACTCAGCAAATGTAGATCCAAGCAAAAATGGAGCTCTTTGCCCAAGAGGGCAAAATACGTTCTAGCAAAGGCAGGAGACCCGATGTCACACGAATTCCAGCCATGTGAACAGGCCAACAAACCATAGACTATTTCTGGGCAGTCTTTACACAGCAATTACAGCACTGATTAGACAACCTCTTCCTATATTCGAACCAAAATGGACTACTCCAAAATGTGATACCTACTATGAAGCAAGGAGCAAAAATAGTGAAATAATATGCAGAACTTCAGCTCATAACCACATGGGACTTGGGGATAGGAAATGGATGCTGGAGGCCATGTTCTTGGCTGCTAAAACCCCTTACAACTCCATTAGTTTCTGCTCTGAAATGCAGACCTTCTGCACTAAGTAAATCTTTAAGTGTGTATGGTTTTCATTTTTCCTGCCTGCTCAGCTTCTCCCAAGCTCCTCCGTTTTATCTCTCTGCTGCCTGCACAGCTTCACAGCTGCTCAAGAAGGGCTTATAAGTGACTAAGATAGAAAAGGGAAAATAGAATGAAAAGCAGGACTCTCAAAGTTAACAGGCAGAGGGAAAAGAGAGACTTCTGCCTGTCTCTCTGGCTGTGTCAGACCTTCTGGGAAGGTTACTCAGGCTAGAGCGAGGGGCAGGAGGACCTGGATTTAGCTTTCAGTGGCTATCAGGGTGAGAGGAGAAGGGCATACCTGGGAGATGACTGTGAAGCAAGGACTCAGACAGGTTCTGGATCTGAGCTTGGATGTTCTCCCAGGGGCAACGATAAAGGCATGGCCTGTCAGGAGCCCCTGGCAGGAGGAAGGTCAGCACTGATGGGTGATGCACATCAGAGCCACATGTCTCCCAGAGACTGCAGGACCATCCCCTGGTACGGAGGTGGGTGCTTCACTGCCGGTCCTTGCACTTCCGTTTCACCAAGGAATCATAATGGTGGTCATAGGAGACCACACAGACTTCCTCAATCAACATATTATTTAGTAAGCACAAAAGCCCTTTAGAGAAAATGTGTCTATGTATTTCTGTATAGCTGTACACCACACCAGACTTTGCTGAGGACTTTGCACTCCCTTGAACTGGGAAGACCTGGTTTCTTTGCATGTTTTCACAAAGTCTCTCCCATACCTTGAGACAACGTGTGTCTTTAGACTATGGCTAATCTGCCACACATCCTACGAGAGAGACCTTCTAAAGCACTCAGGTCTTTTTTTGAGTCTCTTAACCCCCCAGCTCCAGGGAAGGTGCTCATTAGTAATTAGATACAGGAGTATCAAAGCTGAGATTTTGATCCACGGCTTTTCAAGAGTGCATGGCAGTGTCCTTAAGTGTTTTCCTTGAATTGCTTCCCTCCTGGCTTTTCCCACCTGCTGGAATAGGATGATCTAATCACACAAAAAATCTGGTAGTGCAGAATTATTAGCATCACATTGCTACTAATCAATGTTAAGGGGATTTCTTGATATTCACAGTATCATTACTGGTCAGCAACATGTCTGTCTCAGCAGCACACTCCTACTCCCCCCGGGGCAGAAGGGCAGGCTGGCTGCAGGTCACAGGGCAGGGGAGACAGACAAAGGCTGTCCACAGGCAAGTAGTGCATGTCAGGGGACCGCTACCCATCACTGGCAGGTGCCACAAGCAACCCAATAAGATTTTGTAGCCTGTGCTGTGCCACTGCCAAAAGCTGTCAGTTGTAGGAGTCGTGTTTAACCCAAGACCCTGCCCGGTGTGAAAGCAAAGAGAGATGAGGTGGGGTGGGGGAGCAGCCCTCTGCACATTAACTAAATAATTAAATAGAAAATAATTAAATTAGAAACAAATAAAGAAGGAAGTAACTTCTTGCAGTGTCCACTCGCTACCTTTTGCCTCTCTTGTGACTTTGAGTGATGGACATCCCATTGCTTGACTGATTCCTGTGAGTGTGTCACTGTATATGTCCAGCTGGCTTTAAAGCAGTGAATCAGCGGCAAGATCCTCTGTCACATATACAGTAGTGTTCTGCACTGTTTATTGTATAGCCCTAGATTTATTCGCTACAGTACCTTATGGGGTGCTTGTCCTTACACCAGCAAGTGGAAAATCTTCATCTGAAGCAATATAAATAATATATTGCAAGTATCATGAGGCACAGGATAAGAAGTAAGAAAATAGATCACAGAGACGCTGTCTGTGTGCATACAGCTGTAAATATCTATACGTGAGATATGGACATACACACCTGCTAGATGTGTTTATAGTCCCATTGATGCTTTGGAAATAGTACCAAGATGTCTGTGACTGAGAAATGTAGCATGAAAAGACATGAATCTTTGTTAGGAGCAGCAGGTTTGACAGATGATGGTCACCTACTACCTCGATCAGAAAGGTAATCTACTCTACGCTTTCCCCAATCAATACCATGTCTTCCTCAGCTGTGCTGAAAAATACTGCCTGGAAACAGAAATCCTGTGATGAAACGAACTTGGTGAATTCCCACAAGTATAAAAAATTGCCACTGATTTTTAAAATGTCACGTGGCTGCTGTGAGGCTTTTTTGGACCTGTTCACGTACGGTGCTAGTTGTCCGTTTGTCCCTCTGCATGAGGGACAGTACTCAGGAGAAAGAGCAATAGAGTATGTTTGTAAACAGAAGGAGAGACATGAACTGGAAAGCAGAGTAGAAACATTGGACAGTTTGGGAAAAGGATGGTGTCTTCAGCATCACTGTGAAGCTGACAGAGATATTACCAGTGCTGAGGAAGGGCTGGTCTGCAAGGCTTGCACGCTCATTAAAACACACAGCAGTTCCTTCAGAGAGTGAGAGGACTGAATAGTCCCAAGTGATCATTTTTATGTACTGAAAAATTAGGCTGTGAGGAGATTCAGCTTTTTGAAATGGTTAATTATTTAAACAGCATTGTAGTCCTGTAGAGGGGAGGGTTTATTCAGCCAGAGGATGGCAGCGAGACGGCCCCTGTTGAGCACAGCTGAATCTCCTCATGGCTGTCCCACATCCAGCACTGTGGAGAGCATTTTGTGCCCTCCCCATCTCCGAGTCATTTAGGGATAAAAAGAGCGGGCAGACAGCAGGATTAGGCTTTATTCACAGATCTCATTTTGCTCGGTAACGTGAAATAATTTCTTCCTAATTACCTCTGACGTCTGCAATTCTCACACTTATTGTTGGCTTCCACTAATGAGAGAAAAGCAAGTGCCTAAAGCAAGAGCTCATCCCCAACGGCAGTGCGCATGCGCGTGTGTGTGTGGAGCTTGCCTCTTCATATGTCGGGTGCTGGGGATAAATCACACGGAAAATGGGATTGTGGTAAACAAGCTCATCTAAATCCTGGATTAGAGGGGACGATGTGGCAGCACTGGATGCATGAATGGGGGTGACCAAAAATGTTGCAAAGGGTTGAGCCTGGGTTTTAGCCACGATGGTAGCTAGGGAAAATGGCATTTTTTTCCCTTTTAGTTTAGCTTTGTGAGGAAACTGTACTTTTGTGAGAGACCCCAAGGGAGCTACCTAAATTTCCATTAGCATGAGGAGGAAGAGAACAAAAGCAGGTGATTATCTATGGGAACAAGCTGAAACCAAGTTATCATTACACATCTGGGCTCAACCACCAGGAGCAGATACTCTGAGCAGAACTGAGCTCAGTTCTGTGCAGCAGTATCGGTGTGATGGGTTCTCAAGGCCCTTGTCAGCCCTCTTTTCTGTAATTGCTGTCCTGATGAGTTCTGTTGCACTGAAAGGAAGGGTGACTTTGTAGTTAAAACTACAGCTCTGGGAAGGTTGCATCTTCCATAGGCTTTCTGACCTCAGGCTAGCCACTGAAAGAAGCACATGCACACATATACATAAATATATTCTTTTTATTTTTTGTTGGGGTCTCTAAATGTACATATGTACCTATGAACTTTGGAAAATTCCCCTAGTTGACAAACTGTCATTGACAGCAAAGTTTGTGTGCTTTCAAAAAACCACCCAGATATCAGGATCTCTTTAGACATCTAACTCTGTGTTTCAGTAGGACAAGGATCCTCATTTCTGAGCACAGTTTGGACTTGTCTCTTTATATTAGGAATTTTCATAGCTAACATCATGATTCATCATAGAAAAAGACAAGTCTAACATCACGAATGATGCTATTACTGTTGTTTTGATGTTAGTTTCAACAACTAACAGCATGAATTTGCCTCATCTGAGTAATTTGCTGTGGCAAAAGGTCAACGGAGCAATCAAGGGAGAGGGGAGGTGACAGTGGGTAATGTCACCGCAGAACACATCACCTCTACACGCTACCTCATTTTTGGGATGAACAGTGTCCTTAACCTGTGATCTGGATAGGCCCTGGCACTGTGACCTCTCGTCTGTCGCAGCTGCACCTCGGGATGGAATGAACCCCTGCTGCCACCAGTTTCCCTCAGCCAGGGCCAGCAGATGTTTTGCTATGTATTGAAAGCAAAGCCTCGCAGAAGCGGTATAGTCTGTCCTTGGGCAGCTGTATCTCTCTGTGTTAGAAGGTGGGCCTCCAAATGTGCGGGGACAATTTATTTATGTTAGTATAAAGGAGGAGGAACATTGTGCTGAGGAGAAGAATGCTCTTAATGGTAGGCAACAGGCAGTAGGAAGTGGCATTTGAGGGCAAGGTCTCCCCAGAGGCATCCGTGTGGCTGCTGATGAAATGGAAGGTGTTTTCTCCGTGTCAGAAGTTCATTTCAATCAGAGATGTCACCAGCCAGGAAGGTATTTGTTATTCCCAGGGTCTGTCACTGCTCCCGTTGCCTGCTCTCATGGAAGCAGTGCAAGTCACTCCACGCTGTCATTGCAGCATCCGTTTCACCCATCCTTTCTCTGCAGAAGCCAAGGCAGAATATATTATGGGGTTACGATTTCCCCTTTACGCTTCCCATCCTCTTCAGCCCCCTGACACTATCTGTATTTGAGGTCTAACTCAGGCTGTCAACACAGCCAAGACAAATATATTTAGTGTACCTTAGTTTCCTTTGCAGTTTCAGTGGGGTGTGGTATCCTTTGTTTTCTGCCCCAAATTGATTGCAGTGTTGCTTTTAGTTGTCAAACCACTGTCAGCTTTTACCTCAGAGGAAGCCACATTTCTCTTCTGGGCAAAATAATTCATGGTGATATAATGCAAGCTTGTGGCAGTAATGAAATAACATATGTCGGTAATAGAAATAGTCTTTTATTTCTCCAGTAGACAAGAGACCACGTGGAGTCCACACAGTACTCTCTTTTGAGTAAAAGAGTGACAAATATTAATAAAAACAGGTGAAACAAATACAAGCAAGGAAGTAGTGGATGCAAAATATTTTATTCTGCCTTTGAAAGAAGAAAACAAAGGTGTTTTGTTTGGTTTTTTCTTTTGCTGGCTAATGCTGACAAATTTAGGGCAGGTCCATTAAGAACTAGCTCATAAATTTCCACCTTGAAAAAATCTAACCATAAATCTTCATGTTTTGTGTCCGCTGATTGTGGGGAGTTAATCACAAGCATAACAGTTGCTCAGCTTTGATGACCTTGTAATTTCTGTAAAGGAAACAAATCAGATGGCAGTACAAGTAGATAAAAGAAGCAGACTAGCGGGAATAAATTTCACTTTATAGGCTGATGATTGTAGAATAGAGAAATTGCTTTTTGAGCAAAATATTTAACCTGTCTCAGAAGTTACCGTTTGCTTTTTTTCCCTTTCAGTGTATTATGGCCTATTTGGCAACACATGTGCAGGAGATTAACATGAGTAACCCTTGTAAAGGAATCAAACACATAAAACCAATTTTTTATCCTGCTCCAGTCAGCTTTTTAAGTATATATGTGCTCATGTATGTACACTTTGAATATTACTGTAAGCACAAGCAGGACTGATGGAGAGGTAAGTTTAACTTGTATGCATGGTCATCTATCTATGTCCAGAAACGCAGGAGTTTCGTATGCAGCTGCCTGTATGTGAGTAAGTAGAGGTGACTTTTTGAAGAGTTGGCCCTGTAGTAAATAGGATTTAATGTTTTATGTTTGTTTTATATAGGATTAAATGTCTTTTTGACAAATGTACCAAGAAAGCAAATATACTTACCATTACACCTGATACAATTGTGTAAGAATGGAAGTTTGGATGTTTTCCCTAAGACATAGTGTTAACACAAGGCTCATTTAGAAATGAACAGGGACTTTTTTTGCACACATGCAGAAAAGTTACAACTGGTCTTTTAGAGGCAAGCGCAGATGAGAATTATGCTCATATTTCAGTGCACTGGGATTCATAAGCACTGCACAGACCAGATGTAGGGATTAAACTAAGTCCTTAGCCTCAGACCTGACCATGTAAAATTACCATTTATGTTAATAATGTTAGTGAAGAGGAAGTGTTCTCATGTGCAGTAGACATCAACATGTCTCTAAGTATGCAGCCTGTAATATTTATTGCTTGCCTTTCTGATGATAAATAATTTTCAAACCAACAAACTAAAGGGAAAACACTTTAGCACAAAGGTAAATTCAGTAACCTGGTTCTTCCTGAATTCAGGAGGCAGCAACATGAACGGTTAATGAGTAATTAATAAAATAAGCATTCAATATATTGTATTTGCTAAATGAGCAAGCATCTATAACATCAGGCTGGACTATTTATCCTGAAGAATATCTGAGGTTTTCAGCATGCTGGAAGAGTGTTCACAATTTCCTTTGTTGCAGTAATCAAGACAGAAACAGTCTTCCTGCCTCCCTGCAATCAACTGGCTTTGATTTAAAAGCTAGCCTTGCAAGCAGAAGACCCTGATCTCAGACAGCGGGGGTGCAAAGGCAGCAGCCCACTCCTTCAGTGGGAGCAGGAACACTGCCTGGACCAGGGCCCCTTCTCCTGTACATGCACGGAGACCTCAGTTGCCTGTTGGGATGGTGGATGGCAGCATTTGGGGAACCTCAGTCACCTGGTGGGATGGCAGATGGCTTGCACCCAGGACCTCTGGGGGAGCGCACAGGGAGATGTAAACTGCAAGTAAATGCTATCCTCAGGAGGCCCTCACAGAAGCTACAGGGAAAGGTCCATCTGCCATGAAGGTCTTTTCATGGCCCCATCAGCTGACTCACCTCCAGCTAAGCCTGCAAGCAGCGTGAACAGCGATCTCCTTTAGCCTGTTTGGCTGCACTGGGAGGTTGGAGCACCTGAACTGTGGTCCCTGGCTTTCCTAGAGCACTCTCTGCCCCAGTGCAAGGACTTCTCGGCCCCAATATCCAGGTTTCAGCTTTAAAAGAAAGAGGGCAGGCAGCCCCTCTGACGGGAACTGGTTTATTTGCAGTCAGGTTTACGGACACACTACACCTGCACATCAGTCTCAAAGTGGAGAGCAACTTCCCTGATGGGAGTTTGGTGGCTTCTTGAGTCTTCCCGGCAGGGCATTCTCCAGCTGATCCCAAAACCTCCCTCTGCTCCTTTCAGAAGGGAGTGGCTGGTGTCCCAGGGCCAGAACATCCCCAGAGGCTCCTTCCCTTTTCCCAGTTAACAACTGAGTGTAACTGTCTGGTGTCCTTCACGGTGGGGTTGGGCCAGAACCATGAACCCTTCACTTGTTTGGGCAGATATATATGCTGAGATACAGAGACCTGGGCAATTGCAGGAATCATAGAGCTGTGTGATACTCCACCATCCATTTAATCTTCCCCCTCAGACTAGCAAAGGAAATCTGGTACTCTACTGAAGTTAGAAGAGCTGTGAACACTTTGCACTGTACTATTTAATTTCAGTGAGTTAAGGGCTCCATCCTATTTTCTAATGTAACATGACAGATGAAAAAAGGCTCTGCAGCAGTGAAAAGATACAATTTTTGTCTCTGAAACCCATCACGTGTGACACATTTTTGGGAGGTACTTTTATTTCCCTTTGTCTTGACTAATTCTTCGGAATTTTTATTCTGTCTTGTTTCTCCTTGTATTTCAGTAGTGCTAGTACCCCCCCTCCACCCCACCCCAGTTCAAGGTGTACAGCACTTGTCCTCAATCTGAAGGATTTTGGAGCAGATGTAAAGACAGGGAATGGGAAATGCAAGGCATCAGTAGGGGAGTACTGGGCATCACAGCTCACTTGTCTCAGCATCCTCCCTGATAGTTGCGCACTTGACTACCTCAGATTTGATTCTCCCACCTGCCCATCACTGTACCTTGCCTTTCTCTCAGTTCTGTGCACTTGTCACTAGACATGTCATCTTTTAACAATTAGGGCACGTGTTAAAATCTTCAAGAGAGAACAGCGCTGCCTCACTATTCAGCATAAAAGTATATCTGAAAGGATGAACTTGACCCAGCAGTACTAAAAAATTAGTGCCATCTTTATTTTCTTTAATGTTTCCTTGATCAGTCATGGCAACTGGGGTAAGTGCCCAAAGACTGGAGGAAAGCAAACGTCACTCCTGTATGCACGAAGGAGGACTCAGGGAATTATAGGCCGTTCAGCCTCACCTTGATCACTGGGAGGGTGATGGAGCAGCTAATCCTGGAAACCATATCCAGGTACATAAAGGACAAGAGAGTCATCAGGAGTAGTCAACATGGATTCACAAGGGGAAGTCACGTTTGATCAACATGATGAACTTCTACAATGAAATGTTTGGCCTGGTAGACAAGGAGGGAGCAGTAGATAGTGTCTATGTAGACTTCAGTAAGGCTTTCAACATTGTCTTCCATAAGATCCTCACAGTGAAGTTGTTGAAGTATGGGCTGGATGGGCAGATGGATTGAAAACTGTCTGAATAGCTGGGGTCAGAGGCTGGTGATCAGTGGCACAAAGTCTAGTTGGAGGCAGTATACGCCAGGGGATCATACTGGGTCCAGTCCTCTTTAACATCATTCATTAATGATGGGGATGATGGGCAGAGTGTACCCTCAGCAAACCCACTGGGAGGAGTGGCTGATGCACCAGAGGGTCATGCTGTCACCCAGAGGGACCTTGACAAGCTGGAGAAGTGGGCTGACAGGAATCTTATGAAGTTCAACAAAGGCAAGTGCCAAGTCCTGCACCTGGAGAGGAACAACCCCATGCACCCGTATATGCTGGGGGCCAATCAGCTGGTGAGCACTTGGCAGAAAAGGATCTGAAGGCCTTGTTGGACACCAGGTTGGACGTGACCCAGCAACATACCCTGTCAGGAAAAAAAGGGCTAATGCTATCCTGGGATGCATTAGAAAAAGTGTTGCCAGCAGGTCAAGGGAGGTGATCCCTCCCCTCTGCTCAGCAGTGGTGAGGCCACACCTGGAGTACTCTGTCCAGTTCTGGGCTCCTCCATACAAGAGAGGTATGGGAGAGAGTCCAACGAAGGGCCACAAAGATGATTGAGGGACTGGAGCATCTCTCCTGTGAGGAGAGGCTTAAAGACCTGGGACTGTTCAGCCTGAAGAAGAAAAGGCTGATGGGGGTCTTATCAATGTGTATAAATACCTGAAGGGAGGGTGCAAAGGGGATGGAGCCAGGCTTTTCTCAGTGGTGCCCAATGACAGGACCAGAGGCAACAGGCACAAACTGAAACACAGGAGGTGCTGTCTGGACACCAGGAAACATTTTTTTCGCGGGGCGTGACCAAGCCCAGGTTGCCAAGGGAGGTTGTGGAGTCTCCCTCCTTGGAGATAGTCAAAAGTCATTTGGACACAGTCCTAGCTCTAGGTGGCCCTGCCTGAGCAGAGGGGTTGGACCAGATGACCTCCAGAGGTCCTTGCCAACCTCCACCAGTCTATGATAGCACAGGACATGAAAAGAGCTGACAAAGTCTTTGTGTATTAGAAACATCTTTGCCTTTTGAAGCGCATGACATTGTTGGCTGATTTTTTGTCTGCCTTTGGCACTGCAGAGTGGCCAAGTTCTGTCTCAGACTTTTCCAAATCCTGACTGCCTTCACTCCCCCAGTCTAAGTTTACTGTGAATGTGTCTCATAAAGCTATTCTGATGCAATGCTTGAGGAATTTCTCCTGCTTTGGGTTATTTCACAATGGCTGTGCCGGCACAGACAATTTAGCCAGGTCACAAGCTCTGACAAATGCATCTCTATGACATGTAGACCATAAAAGTCTCTAGCTCACTTCAGTTCCAAGAGAGTATGGGGTTAGCCCTTGAGACCAAACTCCTTGTGCTCCACTCCTTGGAAAAAATTACCAGGACTCAGTTTCTAAACAAGAACATCTCACAGGCAGGCTGTATTCACATGGAAATCAACTCCAGATGCCCCACTTCCTCAACAAGCATTTCTCTCAGCCCTGCACCTCCCCATCCCCTCAGTCCACCTCTGTCATAGCAAAAAAAACCCAACCCAGAGTCCCAGTTTCACTTCCAAGAGTTTTTCAAATTCCTTGCACCCTTGCATAGCTCTTTTCTCTTTTTCTAGTTATCCGAAACAGAGCCTTAAGATCTGCCTTCAAAACTTTCTGTCCCTGGGTGGATCCAGAGACAACAAACAGCGATTTATTGTTCTTTCTCAACTGGAGGAACTGGGAGCCTGCTGCTCTCAGAAATGTCCCAGACAGCCTGCAATGGTGCTGTCTGGTATCTGTACAACAGCAGTGAACTCCAGTAGTGCAGAGTACGGCAGTGTTCTAATGGCTCTAGTGAGAGATAGGATGGAAGCATGTATTTGATGCACATTTTACCAAACCCACTGCTCACAGGAGTTTGAAAAGCTGACAGAATGTAGTAGTTGTGAGACCTTTTTTTTCCCGCTCTGAGCAGCTGGTGTTCATTAGCTGGGCTCAGCAGAGCACTGCTGTCAAGCAGGAGCAAAGTTGTTATTAGCACTAGGTAATCTCCAGTCATGAGAGCGGGCTTAACACCCAGTAAACTATAAAGTACAGATGTAAATTCAGTGTGCTTGTAAAGCCAAACACAAGTCCACAAGGCTGTGGCCAGTGGGGGCTGGAAGGAGGGGCTGAGAGAGTGTATTCTTTTACTTCAGCTCAATGCTGATGCATGAGAAATTGCACCTTTTTTAAAGTTTGAAGTTTTAAAGTTTTGAAGTTGAGCAGAACTAGGAAGCAGGCACTGTATCTGTTTGCCCAGGCCATCCTAGCCAGGATGTTTTAGTACTGATCTGCAGCTTCTCATAGCAGTAGGTGGCGTTTCCAGTTTTACGAACACTTTGTTTATCATCGATACATGTTCAGAAGGGATTTTTGTCAGGGTGACTGTGCTGATTCCCTTTGCTACCTCTCTCCAAGCCCCCTTTCTTTGCCTTCCCTGCAACTGGATATGCAGAAAAGAAGTGGATGCCACAAAACCAGGGCACTGAAAGCCCAGGACAGAGGTATTTCAGTCCTGGCATCTGAGTTTGCCCTGCGGGGAAATCCAGGCTTCTCCTATGGCATGTCAGCAGCCATGAACAAACATAGTTTGCTTATCTTGCATACAGAAAGTTTTAAATATTCATTCTCTTCAGCCTTTCTCCCTGAATGCCAGCTATATAAACTAGTCAGACCAGTAAGGAGCTCAAAAAACAATCACCAATTTAAAGCAGTCTTTCTTTAGAGGACAAACAGTTGCAAAACTGTGGGGGTTTTATAGCACCCTCGTTTGAAGTGTCGCAGGGAAGACATCTACAACACTGTCCCAATGGGGCTTAAGAAGCAAAGTGTCTGAAGTGTAAAGGAGAAATGACTCTGCACGTCAGCTGGGCCAGGAACAGGTGTCTTTCCCATTTTATGTAAGGAAGATGGAAGATGTTGTTGGACATTCCCTCCCCCTCCGTAGTTCAATATCAGCTCTAATTAAGAAAAAAAATAATTAAAAGAATACTGGCCTCCCCCCAGCAGCTAGATTGTGGTAATGAAGCAGGTTTTTACATTGATAAAGTGTCAGGGGGAGCTGGGGGATGTGCAGGCAAGAGTACGGGCACCTGATATTAGTCAGAAAACTAGAAGTGGAGAAGCTTCAGTAGGGGTTGAACTGAGCCCTCAAAATTTCAAGGAGAAAACGTAAAAAGATGATGTCACACTATACAGAAGACGCAGAGAAAGGATGCAGCCTGTTCAGCGTAGCACATAGATTTTCATTGTCCTTCTGGAAGTCTTTTGTTTCATGGGGGTTTTTTTTGTGTATTTTGAAGTTAAGAGTATTTGGCTGGAAATAGGATCTTTGTTACTTTGGAGATTATTGATTCCTGCTGCTAATTCCTTATTTGAAGTAATAAGCCTCTTTGTAACATTCCATTTGTTTTGCTGTGGAAATACTCACAAAGCAACAACAACAAAAAAAGATTATCGCTTTATGGTCCAAATTTAGCCTCCGGGTAATTATATGCATCTCAGTAACTTCAAGAGAAGAAAATGCAGATGGGACAAGAATTCTCCGGAGTAAAAAATATCTTGTCATCGTTTTAGCCCACTAGATTTAACCCTAAAGGTGATGATATAACTATGGGCAAATCTTGTCTAGTATCTTGTCAAAATAACAACTGTGCAGTTTCCTAAAACATGGGGTTTTTTTAATTTTAACCAGGTGAATAATTTCTTCTTTTTTTTTTTTAAACTAGGCATTCTTGGTATTTTCTGTCTCTGGTGCAGCATGTTTTCATTGATGTTCCATGAGATGCTACAATGTAAAAAAAAGTATTTCTGGACTTTGCTAATGCATAGAGGCAGAAGTAGGCTCTGGCAGTGAAGGTGTTCAGTGCACACCAGCTGGAAGGGGACAGGTTGTGTTCGTGAACCAGGTGGGAATTTATACAGTGGGCAAATCTCTGGGTAGGGTGGTGAAACATGAAATTCTCTAGAAAGGTAAGAAATGAATTCACAAACAGTGATGCAGATACAAAAGAATCAACCTTGCAAAACATGTGCAAAGGCTCAGGCCAGTCAGCAGGTATCACAGATCCAGATGTGACCATTAAAGGGCTAGGAATGACCCAGACATCTGCACTGCAGCTGGCAACGCAGCTACTGGGGAGAGCTCTCCTTGTAACCTCCTTCAGTAGATTTGTGCTTTTACCATAGCAGTTACTGCAAGAAGAGTAGTGTCTGCTGGAGTTGGCTGAACAAGGGACTTTTTGCATCTGGTACGCAAATGGAACAAAATAATCAACAAGTGGGGTAGGAAAAATGGTATAAAAATAACAAATTGAGGCATTAATTTCTTATTACAAACTGAAAACTAGCATTTCAGGTCAGAATCAAATATTTTGTCCAATGCATTTTTTAATGCCTTTTTTTTTTTTTAAGAAAAGAATGTCTAGTGAATTGTTTCCTCAGCTGAAACTGCTCGCTAAGTTTGACCTCACCTTGCAGATAAGTTTCTGACCTGTTGGAACTCAATTTTTCAGCAATTTTACTGTTTCACCCAGCCCTAATTCTTAACCTTCAAGTGAACATTTTAGGCAACAGCCCTTTGCAGTAAGTCACTGCTATTTATCACCTGCCTTTCATACAATCTGGGGGCTGAAATCCCTCTGGCATAAAATAGTTAATCACTCTTAAAGTTCTCAAATTTGTTCACTTCCAGGAATTTTTCACTTCAGTAACAAGACAAAGTGTTGTCACCATGCTATTTCCTATGCATCTTTTCTCCTAGAAACTGAATTATCATGGTTTTGAATTGCTAACACTGCCAACTTCTGTTATAAAAGCGTTTATTTGGAATTCCTGTATTGTGGCTGTTCCAAGTCACTGAGTATTCTAGCTTTTGATTCATTTCTCAGAAAGTGGATAAGTTGCACTTTTTTGACATTACCAATATAAAGTGCCTGTTTGGAGATTAATTTGATTTCTGCAGTATTGTTCGTTTGCCTTACTTCATGCTGGCACTGGTAAAATGGTCTATAACAAACACACGGTTAGGGAATATACATAATTCCTCCCTCTCCATCCTTTGAGTGGTCTGTAGCTGCTGCAGTAACAGAGGAGATTTTTTCGAGTTGGCCGTGTAAGTGTTCAGCTTGCTGTCAGCAAGCTGGTGAAGCTCCCCACCCAAGTTTCCTTCGTTAAAACCAACATCTTTTTGCATTTTGGATTGAGATTTGCCATGATGGTCACAGCTTATTTGGACTGCCAACCAAAATTGGTTGGTTTGTTCACGTGTTTTAAATGCCCCTGGCTTGATATTTTAGGATTACAGTTGTGTTAGTGCATATGTGAATAAGAAGATAGGGTGCTGTTGCTTTTTTAATTAGACAAATTGTGTACTGGCGGTGCTAGAAATGTAAGATACCTGCTAATGCACAGGCTGTGAACATATAGTCACTCTGGTCCATATATAATCACCATGTAGTCACTGTGGTCCACAGAGGCCCATCAGGAGGTCTGACCTTTACGCTAGCTAAATATAGAGAAGATGGTTCCTCCATTATGTGCTTCAGCCCTTAACCCTTCCTCAGATCCAGCAGCTGCTTTTCAGCATAGGCAAAATTTAAGTTTGTGGCAGGGGATTTCTCAGAAGAGGATCCTTAGAGGAGAGGGGCGCTGAGAAAGACCAGTGGAGTTTTAGAGGGTTGTAGGAGGTTTGGGGAGTGGGGTTGTGCTCCCATTGTCATACCTCAACCTTCCTCCATGGTTTCCTCCCTGGACCCACAGACCTTCCCGCCTAAAGCATTGCTTCCTCTCTCCATCCCAAGGCCACCACACATGCACAAGAATAACTGCTTTATTCCTGTATCAAACCATGCTCAACCACGCAAGCTTCCCTGAGCACCAGGTGCTGGGGCAGGGGGACATGCCAAGAGGGAAGCGGGCTCCACTATTCTGGCTCTTGCTTGGAGATGGCTCTGCTTTTAAGAGTGTAACTTTTATGGTAAGAAGCAGCCATGTGCTGGAAACTAGAGGGATACCTGGAATTCATTTAATCCAAGTTGCTAAAAGCACCAGGGGGTGGTGTCACAACTCCAGTCACAGCTGGCTTGGTTGGGTGACAGAGAGCTGAAGGGGTCTGGGCCCCTGCCTCAGGTCTGTTGTTTGGCAGAATGGTCCATAGGATAGTCCAGGAAGCCCATCAGCAGCGGAAGATTTGGGACACCTTTGCAAGTATATTAATGGTAATCTGGTCTCCTACAGATCTTCCGAATACAAGGTTACACCTCAAAACTGAGTAAGTGCAGAAGATGGCAGGAGAAGCCTCCACAGACTAGTGTTTGGAGGAAAAGAATATTGTATTTAACCCAAAAAAAGTAACTCACTATGAGGAGTAAGGCAAATAATGTTTCTCAGGTTTAGCATCTAGATCTTTCCTTCAAAATGCGTCTTTAGAGACTCATTGCTGTAAGTATGTTTGTTCACAGACACAAAAACACATTACTACAGAGAGATTTTAAAACAAACCAGACACAGTAATGCCTATAGACAACAAGCATATCTGTTCAACTCAGATTGATTTTCGTGGTGCCATTTTATTCAAGTCATTCATGGATTGACCTTGAACTGTGAATTATGATCTCTTTAGCTTTGTAAAATCAGCTTTTGGTTCAATATTATTACCTTTGGAGAAGCAAGTGTCTTCTCACAATGCTGTGCAGACAACAGAAGGACAATCGCTAACATTTTAGAACAATTTTTTCTTTATTACAATGGGTCCTAACATGTTTTTTTCTGGCATGCTTTAGATTTTGAACCAGCATTTAGTACATTTTTCCCTCTGGATTTCTAGTACTCAAAATTATCCCATTTTTATTGTTCCAAAAATATATTCTTGAATTAGATACATAGTAAATTCCCTCCTATAAAAAAGATTGTTCCTTGTTTCCTACTGCAGTTGTTGGATGTTTTGTTCTTGGGATTAGGGATAAGAGATTTGAGAATTAATGCTGCAAAGCTCATGTGGTGTAACTATCTTAATTCCACCATGCCTTTTTTTTTTAAATCATTTAAATTTGCACAATCGTATTTTATGTGAACAGCCAGCATTTGGCTAAAAGGTTTGATGTTAATGAAACAGTACAGTAATGAAACAGAGGAGGCTCCATTTTAGAGCTTGAGGTGTGAGATACGAGCTTGCGTGATCTTGCATTGTTCCACCTATCAGTAGGCGTTTCGCAGTTAGTGTTATTGAAAAGGGAGCTTAAATCTGAATTTGTTTGTCTAGCACTACTTGGCTTTATCTTTAAAAAAGAATAAGAAATTAAGTAATTCCTTGGGAAAATGCAGGTGTCTGCATTGTGATACTGTAGTCTAATGAAAGATTGATGACTTTGGTATGTCATTTTTCACACTGTTTCTACTCAGAGTCATAGGACTATCTAGTCATTCCTTTATTTCTTTTAATAAAATACAGAGTTCATGGCCCAAGATGGTTCTGCTTTATTTGGGTCTTTTAAAGAAATGTGTTCTGTATATGATAGGCAAGATTTTAACTTTATGCAGATATAATGAGTTGTCAAAATCTACATTTTGAATATGATTCTCTTTCCCCAGGAGACCTAATCTGGGCAGCCTGTTTTTTCTTGGGGAGCTTGTAACTTTCCCAAGAATAAATCAAAATCATAATAAATCAATCCCTCAGTCATCTGAAATAGAAAAGACTGCATTATTTGAGCTATGAGTCAAGAATGGATTCACATGGGCTGAAGAATGATAAAACAAATTGGTCAGGTTTAGAGTTTTAAACAAAGGGCCAGCTTGGTTATATTTTTCACTATCCACAGATGCTTGAGCAAGCAGAAAATTTGCTGATAAGTTTTTCTTAAAATCTTCACTGCAATCTAGACTAGGTGGAGCTTTAAATTTTATATTGAAGCTGTCTCTCAACACAAAACCAAGTCTGGGATAAGCATAATTTTGGGGGGTAGTAAAAGACTGCTTAAAGCCTAAATTAAAATCTGACTAATTTTAGTTGAAAATCTTGATTTTCCTGCAGAGCCCAGCTGGATACATGACTGCAGATATGTTACGGGAACTGTTATTTGGTTGGTTCATGTGCCAGACTGCTCTGTATTTCTTGCAGTGCACTAGGAAGAACTGCTGAGCAAATGCATTCCCTCTCTCCTCCAGGACACGGGAGTGTTGTAGCTATCCTGAACTAGGCAGTCCAGTCCAGGGAACAAACTGGGATGCTGAGGCAGCAGTACTTAGATCTTGAACTGATACTTGTCAGTTTTTAAATTTTCACCAAAAGCAAGCACTTCCTACCAAAATTGTCTAACTAGTTCTCATCTGAACTCTGTCTCAGTGAGGCTTCACCTGTTTTCCCAGGGATGAACAGGGGTCTCTGCCTGCTGTGATCTGCTCTAGTCATTGCCACAGGCTTCTTTGTAGCTGCAGAAGCACCAGACCGTCTCCCAGGGGCTGAATGTTTAAAATCAACAGGGAAGTGGAGAGCAGTCATTACATGGTAACTGAATCGTGGCAAACACTCCTTAAGGTTTTATTGCCTTAATTTCTCAGGAAAAGAGTTATAAGGCATATTATCATGACTGATACCAGGAGGCTTGTCACACAGGAAAGAGAGCTTAAAGGAAGAGATAATGTATCCTACAAATTAGCCAACATCTTAATGGAGTCTAGTACAGGAATTTTAATGGTGTAAAACTCTTACATTTGCTTCTTTGGGTAGGGATTTTATATTTAATATGCCTTCAGTTTATTCATTCATGGATAAAACTGTATTTAATCTCATTTTACAAATCCTGTTAGGAGAAAGACAGTTCTCTGTAGACTCTAAAGTCTGGCTGGCAATATCTGGGCTGATACTTCAGAGAAAGTGAACCTCCAGGCTTACAAATATTTTTTGCTCATTGTGCAGTGACGTAAGGAAGGGAGGTAGTTCATTCCTGCCCTCTGCTAACAGTTAACTGGCAGAAGCAAATACAAGATTTTCTTCTCCATTTTTCTCTTCCAATTTTCTGCGCTGGGCGTGGGAGTGCAAAGAGCCCCTGGTAGCCTATACTTCATCAATATTGCTTTGCTATCAGCATTGTTATTGGGAAAGGAAGCTGAATTAAGCAACAATAAGACTCTACTCCCATTGAATTTTCCTCATGTTGAATTATATAGCTGATATAAATCAGCACAGTTCTGCTGGCTTCAGTTGTGCTCATTTATGCCAACGAAAGAGTAATGTGACAAGTAGTGCTTTGTAGCAGCTGGCTTCTCATGTGCCCAGCTCAGATTTACTCCTCTCTCAGAGCAGTCTCTAGGGTTGTACGAACCCAGTTGCAAATGAGTAAAAAGATTTGCATCTGCAGAATAAATTCAAGAGTTGCTCCAGTTGCCCCATTATGCTCAGAAGTTATTTTACATCAGGGTGACCTATGTCATCAGGAAGAGCTGCGTGAGCATGGCTGGGCTCCATCTGGTGATGTTCTGGACATCTCACCATACGCTGCATGCCCTGTTGTGACCACCCACGACTTGTTTGCCCATCAGTCCTGCTCTCGGGTCACGCACACCAGATCTCACCATTCAAGCACTGGAGAGCTGCTGGGTTCTGCCTCTTGTATCTGCAAACGCTCAGAGTTAACAAGTCTGACAAGTATATGTGGCCTCTTTTTCCAGCAAGCCCTGTACTATATCTAGCCATTATACTTACAGATGACCCCATACTAAGCTCTTAGATTTTCTTGCTCTCTAGGCAGAGGCAAAGATGAATTCCTGATACCCAGAAAACACATCCAGCATGGTCCTGTTCGCACAACGAGGTGGATGGCATTAACCAGCTCTTTCTCGGAGCTCATCCACGACAAAACAAGAGACTAAGGAGAGAAAACCCATGACTCATAATAGGGAACAGCTGAGGCAGCCAGGAGCACCTTGCTTCAATGGTGTGACCAGACAAAAGGGCTGCAAGAATCCGACCCTCAGCCCCACAACTGGTTGGCCACTGTCCTGAGAGTCCTCTGGGTATGGCCACACTGTAGAGCAGGGCAAACATCGCTGTGTGGGCTCTTCATTTAAGTGTTTTTTATTGCCTGGGCAGATGTACAGCCAGTTTTTCCTTTTATTGATCCTGCAGGACGCCGCCACATGGAGCAGAAACTTCCTATTCTGAGTTCTCAGTTTGCTGGACAGGCTCCACACAGTAGCAGCCATCAGTGAAAATGCTGCCTTTCTTTCCTCCGGCTCCCTGAAGAGATTACACCCCCACCAGCCAATATTTTAGGTCTACAGCAATTGATTTTTCATGATTGTCCCTCCTGCCCCCAAACTCCTACTCATCCGCCATGACATGCCCAGCCCAACCCAGAGTGAGTTCAACAAAACAAAACAAAACAAAACAAAACAAAAAAACAAAGAAAAAAAAAACACCAAAAAACCCACCACACAATGTCCTTACAAAGAGCTGCTCAGCTCTTGTATAGTTCTAGCACAAGGAGTGTGTTGCATTTTGATCATGCAGGGAATTAATTCAGAAAATTGGTTCACCATAAACCTTAGGAAGGTTTTCTTTGTAGTAAAACCTTTGTCAGCATATTTGCAAAACCGCTATTAACAATATTGCAAGACCATATGAAGTATAAATGAGGACATACATTGCAAAGCACAAATTACAAAAAACAAACTTTCCTATCCCCTTGTATGCCTGAAGTGTATTGCAAAACTGTGTGAATGGCACAGTGAAGGTCAAGCATGTTCACACAAGAGATTGTAGATACAGAAAGTGTTGTTAAAGTTTGCTACTTTTTAAGGCCTGCTTTGCCTTTTCCTAGGTTAGACACTTATGCTCGTATAACTCCATGAAACAGCCAGTTACCTTTCCGATCAACAGCAGCACCGCACATCCCACTCGATTCTTACAGCTTTCACAAGCAGATCTGTTCCTTGCTGTTGCACCAGGCTCCCTCCGTCACCTCCACTTTCTCCTGTTTATTCTCATTGTACTGCTAATGAGACACTTGTTTCCTGACCTCTGGCCTCTTGACAGCCTCATGCAACCCCTGTGATGTTAAATGAAATAAGGCACAGCAGCAATCCAGCAATCAAACCACTGAAATCAACCTCTGCAAGCTAGGTGGGCTTCATTAATATTTTTTTATTCTGGGCAGCACAGGAGGGAAGGTAGAAGAGGGGACGTGTCACGCCTGGTGTTTTGCCAAGATCAGAGCAGCACACTGGAGATGATACACAAATGTGGTGTGGGAAAAAAAAAATATGTATCTTTGCAGCCATGGTAACAAAGCAATAGCTGCTTACATTTCTTGATTTACAGGATCTGTAACTAGCATCAAGATTTTCAAAGATGGTAACATTAACAGCTGTTTAAACATCTGGCAAACCTAGAAGTTAAGAGGCAAGAAAAAAGAACTAAAATGATGCTGTTCTGAGGAGCACTTGTTTTGTAAAGCCCAAAGATAGTTTGGGGGCAGAAGTCACTGCAGCAGCAAGAGAAGAAATGAAATGAAAAGAGACCAAGAAGAGAGATAATTGAGAGCGCTTGGAAGGAAAGAGCTGGGGAAGGAGGTGGGTTGTTTGAGGAGCTCATCAAGGAGGGACTCAAAATGAGGGAGCAGCAGCGAGTTCAGTCAGTCCAAAAGGATGATGGAAACGGGGATGTTACAGTAGTTCATGGAGGTGAAAGTAGACACCAGGACTGGAGACCAGGAACCAGCTTCTATTCATTACCTTCTTCATCCTCCAGCTGTGCTTCACTGCTTGCACTGTAAGGACTAGTCCCGATTTTGTTCCACTACAGGGGTACCTTATCTTTTCCTATCACCTATGTCTTGCTATTAAAAATCCTTGGATTTGTAAGAGTCCAGAAGCGATCAACAGCCCATGAATGCAGATAGCTTCAGATGTCCAGTCTGAATCTATCAAAAGTGTCATGGCTTTTTCTGCCATGTAAGTGCATTTCTTGAAAATGGTGGTCATCATTTAGGCAGGAACACTCTGCAGCCTGAAAAGGGTGGATAATGGGATCTATAAAATAATTTGACTCTCGATGGGGAGCACAGGTATTCTTGGCTGGCTTTCACTAGGGGCCCTACCAGGCAGCATGGGGAAGAATCCCACAGTCTATTGGTTCTCTGAGCAGCACAGGAGTAGAGGGTGCATATAATACCAAGGGCATACTTGGAGGAAATCTCTGTCCTCTTGTGTGGAAGGAATGACACAGTGAAGTGAAAGCTTTGTTTAAATGCTTCTGCTTCATGGCAGGTACCCCAGTAAACACATGGAAGACTTGGTCCTTTTTGTGAAGCACCTATGTAAATAAAACTTTTGCCTTTTGTTAGAAATGTTCCAGTGTGAACTGTTCTTGACAGAACTGTTAGCTGAGTCTTTCAATCCCTGTTTTCTTGGAAAGGGGAGGACCTTTTCAGGAGCATTGTCTTCAGACTAATTTCTTCCTGTTGTGTGATGTTTGTTTCTATAGAAGCAGCCGCACACTGGATGGCTGGAGTCCATCCTTAACATCCCTCTGATGCATCCTCTTGAAAAGCATCTCGGTGCAGTGGATTAAAAACATTGTATAACTCAATTCCTGCAGACACACATGGTGGGGGCTAAGACTGGCAACTTTTTCACTTTGATTCTCATGCACTGCTAGAAACAAAGTAGTTTTAATTGCTTCATAGTCCTAAGGTGAGGTCTCCCATTAGCAACAGCTACTGTATCTTAAAGATGGTAATAGCAAGCACGTGAATCACACTTTCTGTTTTCCAAGTGCTTTGCAGACATTCTTTACTTCTGAATTAAGGATGAGTTTCTGTCCCTTTCAACACTTTTTCCAATGAGGTAAATGTTCAGTCTGCCGTGGGAAAGAGACAAAGCTAATGACTCCAGATTCTCCGCTGGAATAGGGCCATGTTTTCCTGTTTTGTTTTCGTGGTGTAAAGTGGCCCCAAAGGACATACGGCTGGTATCACCTCTGGTGGAAATCTTCAGGTTACATGAAGTCAGATGCCTGCAGCACTTCTGCCTTCATACAGCTAGTGTAGGGGATGGGCTCCTACCTAACCCATGTGCTTCAGCCCTGTGCGCCATGCACAATGTGAGGGCCAGGGGTATTGAACTGGCGCACAGGTTCTCCTGGCTCTGGAGAAGGCTGGGGATGTGTGTGCATCTCTGAGCAGTGGCTCAGCCCCTGTGTCGTGAGGAGCCGTTGTCAGACATCCCTCATCCAGCCGTGCAGAGACAGTCCCGCCTCAGTGAGCTTCTGTGCCCTGGGTCAGGGGAAGCATTCATCACAGAAGATGAAGCCTTGCAGCCAGTGTTCATATCATGTTTCTTATCAGTACCCGCCACCTCACATGGGAACTGATGAGCCAACTGGCAGAGACTGGGGCCCTCAAGTTGGGAACGTCTCTGAATGACCACGTCTGAAGGAAGAGGCTCTGTTCTGTCACTGGCATCGTTGACAAAAGTCCCATTGACTCGGAGGAGAGTGTGAGGAGGCCCAACAGTGTTGACTTCTGATGTCATCTCCCTGGTTTACTTTGTTTTCCAAAGACCCCTTTGTGCTTCTCTCTCTTGCTTTGTATTTTGAATACTCAGACCACTTTCACACTCAAGGTCCCCATTTTTTATTAGATTGCGTTTGTTGTGACCCTATTACGTACAGGTTGATGAGCAAGTCACACGATCTTCAATATCAGATTTAATAAAAGCCACGAGAGGAGGAGGGAAGTGAGGGTGCGGAGGAGGAGGGCTGCTATTGTTCTGCCCTCGGCGCTGCCAAACCATCCCTTGTTTTTGCTGTGGACTGTCTGTGTGCTCAAACACTGTTTGAACAAACGGGGCACAGTCAGGAGGCTGGCGAGAGGGCAGCAAGAGAGTTAGCCGGGTCTTAGCTAGAAATACTTGCACGAGTCAGGAAGCAGGCTTGGGAGGAAGGAAATTAAGTGGAGACATCTGTGTAGCTTAGCTTTCAGCAGCTCTGCCTGGAGTAGGGGTGGGAGAGTCATGCCTAAGATGACATAACGTATTTTGTCTTTCATGAGTTGAAAACAGAGGAAACTGCGAAAGTGAAGCATGGTCTCTGTCACGCATGGTCCGGGTGTACCAAGTACATAATGGAGCAGTGTCAGTGCTTTCTGCTCTGCCTTTCACACCCCAAAATAACTCTTCAAGACAGAGAACTGAGGAGAATGTGATATGGTCCAAAAACTGATCTTGGACTTTTTTCGCAGACGACTGAGCCAGAGGCCAACTGCTGAAGAATTGGAGCAGAGGAACATTCTGAAACGTAAGTCCTGATACTGCTGACATGTAACCTGAAGCCAGCTAGTTTGGGTTGGTTTAGATATATTTTGGGTGGGTTTTTTATAAAACATAAACTGTTCCATGCTTGCAGCGTTAATAATAAAAAGGTGCATCATAAATGCAAATAAGCATGCAACTCTGTAGCAGCATCTAGAGCTGCAGAAACAATTCACAAGAATGAACAGTCTACAGGGAAAAAAAAACAGATGTTGGATCTCTTTTGCAAGTCTTGTTCCAAACAGAGGGTCCATCATTCTGAAAAGCCTTTATGCGGCTCTTACACAGATGAGCATTCTGTTATAAGTTAGTAAAGACATTAGGGCATGGCTTGATTAGTTTTCCTAAAAATCTTCACAGCAACCTGGACTAGGTAGAGCCCTTATTCAATTTTAAAAAGAAACCAGTGTGACTCGGGATTATTTCCCTGAAATATTGCCCTGAAACGCTTCCTTTAATCGGCCCAAAACTTCCTGGTAGATCCTCAAAATGTGAAATGGTATTTTAAAGGAACAAAATACCATTTAGAGACCCTGATCTGAGTTAAGTTGGTAGATGCGTTGCCATCATCTTCAAGGGAAGCAGAACGGAGTCTAGCATAAATCTCATAATCTCATGAATGAATAAGAAAAAAATTAGTTTCTTTACTTACGTTGAAGTGGTTTGAATATTAAAAAAAAAAAAGCTTTTTATCTAATTGTTGTTACTTTGGAAACAGAAAACAAAAGAAATAAGTTCTTCCTTTTTTAAGTTAGTATCTCCATCATTCCAGGAAAATTTTAAAAAAATTACTACAGAAAAAAGTTTTCCTAAATTGTACCTTAAAATGGCATAGTGTCTCCTTAAGCGGGTCCATAATTTAGTTTCTCTTGTTGTTCAAATAACTGCATTGTACAGAACCATAAAAATGGTACCAGAAGATTAATCCTCTGAAAATTAGCAGAATAGATTTATTAAATACTTCAAAATCAATTTCCTAGCAAGTTCATGATAGTGTTAACGCTCAGCAGGGTTTTTTTGTCTGTTCATGTTACTACGTGTGGCAGACAAAGAGAAAGAGAGGGAGACCACTGTCAATGCAAAGAGGAGAAAAGACTGGACAGCAGAGCAGCGTGGGTAAGCCTGAGGCTGCCAGGAAAGCCGTTTGTTTGGGGTCAGCCCCCTTTTGATAGCTGTGTTTCTACCGTCTACTCCTAACTCCTGTACCTGGCAGCTGGAGAAAGTCAGGGGCAGAAACTGGGGAAATAGGTGGCACATCCAGATGTGATTGTCTCACAGGGGAGGGTAGCAGAACAGCTGGAGGAGGGAGAGCCTGCAGCGTGACTGATGCCAGACTCGGGCGAGCAGGGACAGAGGCCAATTCTCTGGGTAGCTCGTGTTGTCATCCCGGGACTTGCCACCAGCATGACCCAACGTGTGTCATGCACCACCTGGCACTGGTGCATGACCAGTAAACACCACCCTGGCACTGGTGAGGGTGGCTGGGGGGAAGTGGGAGTCTCGGGCAGCTGCTTTGGCAGCAGTGTTTGAACCGGCATCTCCAACACGGGGTGCCTTGCAGAGATTCCTAGAGGTCACATTGCCAAGTGCAGCAGTCACGTAGCGACCTGAAGATGTCTTACAAGAGGAATTATCCCCAGAGTCACATTGATTTCTTTTTGAATTGAATAAAGGCACTTAAATGACATGGATGTGATTGAAAATACTGCCCTGAACCCAGAACTATATTGTATTTCCCAAATGGAATTTTTGTAGCTTGGTTCCTAAGCACAGATCTGCCCCAAAACATGTGTGTCTTGGTAGACAAACAACTTCATAATTAGAGGAAAAAGTAATGTGGTATTTCCAAGGCATCTCAACTTCTGCTGAAGCACAGCAGGAAAGGAACAAACAATTAAAATAGTTACATAATTTAAAAAAAGAAAGGATAAAAATCCTCTTAAGCAAGTAAATAAAAATAGTGTCTGGTTTGTACAGTACCACTTTGTGTCCTTTCCCTAGACTTCTGAGAAAAAGAATTATAACAAATATAATGGAGTCTAGAGAAACAGAATTTTAGGAAGCAATAATGAAGAGTGTAAATTCTTTGCATAAGCAGGTCAAGCTATTTGCAAAAGCCCAGTTCATAGCACACACACATCCAAAAAAAAAGAAAACCCAGCAAGCTCCCGAGTAGAGTAAATAGGATTTCCTCTGCAGTTAAAGCTGAGATTTCCTTGATGCAAGTGTCATGTCTGGTACTGTGATATTCCTGTTACATATGCAATCACATTATTGCCCATTCTGATGGGAAGAAATGAGGCAAAATGCAGTTGGAAATCCAGCCTTTATACATGAAGTGATCACTGCCTAGCTCTGTGCTACTGCTATAATTATGAGATGGTCAGCTTTATTGAATTGCAAGGGCAAAGCATCCATTGCACAAGTTCCACTACTTGCTGGTAGCAACAGTAAGATTACAGCAGCCACAGCAAAGAAACCGAGAACAGAGACACTGGTGCTTGAAGGGTCCTTCCCTGAAGTATACCCAATTCACTGGCTCTTACTTAAGTCAATGGCATGTAGTGAGAGGTGCAGGGTTAGTGTGAAGACTAAAGAACACTATTTGCAGTTAATACTTGCAGGCCGAGTTTATGAGGAAGGGATGCCTCAATCCCCCTTGTGCACCACCCCCATACCACTTCTCAGATGGATACAAGTGCTTCAGTTGTCAGCCTGGCACATTCAGAGTTGCATAAATTCCTTACATAAATGATGATTAGGTAGGCTCTGAGGGTCTCAGACTGTACTGGGGGACATTTCACACTGGCACAGAAATCAGGCCTGAAAATTGCACCCACACCCACCCACCCACTGTCACACACAGAGGTCTAGAGAAACAGAGCATCTCCTGAACACCTAAGATTAAATAAAGCAACAGTTTTGTAGCTTCATAAGGTTGGGATGACTTCATAAACTTTAAAGAAATAGCTAAAACAAAGTTACTGTGTGGTTTTGGAGGAGAATGTATTCCTAATTCCCAGCTTTTACCTGACTGAGGTCTTCAGCCTGCCTGGCTGTCTCTGAACGTGGGTGGCTGGGCTAAGAAGTGAGGAGAAAAGAAAGACATTGTATGTCAAGTACAAAATGAATGGCCATAACTAAATTTTATACATAACTTCTAGGCTGCTTGCAGTTCTACCCTGACTCTGTGTGGGCTCTGTTTAGCACTGTGTCTCTCTAGCTTACTCTTAAAAGGATTTATTAGTGGCTTTGTTTCTGAGAGTGGGCATTTGCAAGACCACCTCCTCCAAATTTGAGACACAAAGGGAAGAACGAAATTGCTAGAGGAGCAATAGCTGGAAGAGAATCCAGCCCAGCAAGGACAGGAACCATTGAAAGAGGAAAATATATTTATCAGTGTAGTCATTCCAGTTATCATTTAAAAAGCTGCTGTCTTCTGTTCTTTCTACTCCAGTATCAGTTTCCTTCCTCCTGAAAACATAAGCAGTATTTTTGTTAAAATGGCATTTAAAGATCAGAAGCGTATTGTGAAAAATTATAACATTGACTGGCTCTTTGTCCACTTCGGTGGAGATTTCCCAGTCCCGCTGAAGTCAGTGAACAGTTGTGATAGACCTGTCAGCTCTGCTGTCCTGAGCAGCAAGAAACCTGGCTTCCAGCCTAGCCCTCCTCACCTGCTCAGTCTCTTCTGTGGTTTCAGAACCTTAGGTCTTATTCCTGTGTGGGGAAAGCCCCAATTTTGAATGTGTTGGTTTGAAACGTTGCATCTCCTCCACTGTGGGCAGACTTCTGTTGGGTTAGGACCTTCTTATATTATTTTTGGTTTGTCCCAGTTGGTTAACGGGAGTGCTGACCTGTGCTCTCTTGGCTAAAGAAGTTACAGCTGGCAATTTGTTACTGCCACTCTGCCAGGGGTGCCTGGTTGTCCTGCAGGATCAGCGGAGAGGAATGTGGGATTTCCCCCTTGGGTTTAATTCAGTCCAAAGTTGGACAATTTAAATCAAGCCACCTATCCCAAACTGGTCTTTGAGGTCCGTAATCTCCCCTGCAGAGACTTATTCCTGCCTGAGCTAGTCCTATCTGAGGGAAAACCAGATCACACCAGGGGCACAGGGTACTTGCTGGAAAAGCTGGTGAGCTGTGTTTGCTATTATCTGTTATGCCTGGGCATGATTGGAGTAAGGAGCAATTCAGCCATCGATGAAGCAGTGGAAACAGATCCTAACTGACTGAGGAGCTGAATACCTAGAAACCTGGGCTTTTAGTGACTTTCAGTAAAGTTCAGTGGAAAGACATGCATGACAGTCTGCTCCTAAGTTGAAGAATATACTCAAATGTTATTATCCTCTTCAGGGATAATGGTTGAGACTTGCCCTGGTAAGTACTCGTAACGTAGTCTTTTGGCATAATGTTGAAAGTGGATTGCCCTAGGATGTGCTTTTATGCTCCAGTGTGATGCTGTGAAGACTCATGATGGAAAGACACTCTCTCCTTACTCTGCTCCAGTCATGGGAAGTTGCAGATTTTGCCTGGCACCCCTATTCTGAATTTTTTTTTCCATCCTCTCCAGCTGCAGAGAAATTATTCTGTAGATGGGAAGGAAAAAAATGCATGTGTTTCTTTTCCAACCATTGACCTTGCAGCCACGCAGAATCCAGCTATATCGTAGCTGAACCCCCTGAGGCCACCAGGTCTGTGGCCACCAGGTCTGTGGGCAGGGAGTTTCTGAAGAGCTGGCTTGCTGCCTGGCCCTTCTAGAAAGTGACACGCATGAAGAGGTGCCAACACAGGGAAAGGAAGGAGGCTGTAGATGTTTTATAAAGTGTGTGAACAAGTGCAGTAGCTACGGATCGAGGAAGTTCACCAACCCCAGAGGGACATGCTGTGCATCAGAGAGGTCCTGAAACATTAATATACTGATGGAGAGGCCTATTTTGTTGCATACTGTGCATGCCTGATGAGTCCACAGCCTGAGATCCTTGTAAATCTTTTACAGCCCGAAATGAGCAAGAGGAACAGGAGGAAAAACGAGAGATAAAGAGAAGATTAACACGTAAGGTGAGAAGCAACTTTGATCCTATTATGACACTACTGTAACTTTCTCCCTACTGCACAGTTGTTTGCCTTTCTCCTTTTCCTCAGCACTATTTTCAAAAGTAGAGTGTGAAACAAGTCTTAAAAGAAATCTTTAAAAGAAATTACCAATTTATAGGGTGTAAGTCCACAGACAATGAAGGGAACTGCTTTGCGGGCTATTGCTGGTAACATTTTGAAACTGGACAAAAGAAGATCTAGTCTTTATAACCAAAGGAGCTTTGAACAGTGAAGGATACAGAGCCTAGCATTGGTCTAACCCTGCTCCCTATAAATGTAATGGCTTCTGCAGCCATTACAAAGTGAGCAAAGTTAAAACAACGCTGATTGCATTTGAAAATTCCACCTAAAAAAAGCATAAAACTAGGAAATAAACTTTTTCTGGAAAGGGAGATTGTCACTTGGGGCATTTAAACTCAATAGAGACAAGCACTCACAAAATGGTGTGTAGTGCAGAGAACAATCTTGTATTGGAAGGGAAGGATGAATAAACAGCATAGTTTGGGTTTGGTTTTCCTCCATTTGAAAGTCATTTATTCTTAAAACTGAAGAACATTAATTTCAGACACACATGTTCAGGTTTGCAGCTGGTGTAAATGTCTACAGATGCCCCAATATACATAGCCAACAATCCATCCTGTTATTGCAGATAAACTTTATTTCACCACTGACATATTTCCTATCTCCAGAGGTGGAGAAAGCCCCCTAAAAACTCCCATGCTTGTGAGCCAGCACTAACCCCTTCCTGTATGTTTTTAGGTGGCTTTGTCTTTTTGACCTATGTGATCACAAGCTTTCATGATATAAATAATTACAAGGAAAGGGCTGTAAAGATACATGCAAAGGTTACGTTCAAAGAGCTGGATTGTTTTCTTTCATTGTTAAAAGTCTCACACCTTGTTCTCAGCTCACGTAAATCAGCGGAGTTCTCCATCACCAACAGAGTGATACTGCTGTTGTCTGCAGGAGCTAAGAGTGCGGCCCAGAGAGCCATAATATTATTTTTAAAACACTTAAATTCCTGACAACAATGGCAGGGATGTTCTCACATCCTCTTGTAGCGCTGCCTGAAAGAAAAGATCCTAACTGCATTGCAGATGTTTCATGGGACTTAAGCTCTGCGCAAAGGCTAGAAATACCATTTTACCAGGCTTTCGATTTCCCAGTACATTGAAAGGTAAACACATACAGGAATCCAGTCCAGAGCTTCATGCCATTTGATGAACAGCTGTAATAGATACAAAGCAAAGCTACCCATACCCAATCTGCTGCCTAAGAAATGGAGGCTTGCTAACTCAGCCTGCATTATCACCATACAGTTCCCATCCTCCGCTATTTTGTAGGAAAGGTACAAAGCACATGAATTGTCTGTTGTAGGCAGAGGCCACAGCTACTTGCTAAACTAAAACACCCAGGCTGCTATAGCATCGCAGCAGTGTCTGCTCCCTGAAACCTCAGCAGTCTTCTATGCAATTTCTTTCTTTGTCTTTGTTGCACTTTTAAGTAGGAACAACAGTGAGAGCAGCGTCAGTCCGAGCCCCTGGCAGTCCACTCTTTAATTTCATACCCCTGTTCCCGGTGACATTCCTTTTAGCCTTTTTTGGCTGCTTCCCTAGTGAAGATTTTTCTCCCTCATGTTTGTGCGGTTGGTAGCAACATGCCTTAGCATTGTTTGATTTTGATCATCTTTTTAAACTGTTGTAAATTGTTCTGGTGACACGCTGTAATTTTAATGAAAGAACCACAGGCCCAGTCTAACGACGAATTTTTTTCTCACCTGCCAAACATACTGTTATAAAAGCTCAGAAATCACTAGAGGAAAGAAGTGAATAAAGTGTGCAAGTGGGTAGATAACAACTAGAAATGCCAACCACCTAGTGAATCCTGCAAAAATTGTTGTTATTCCCCAGCCCTGTCTTTCATGAGCATGTCCCAGATGTGTCGTTGTGTCTACAGCAGAGTGGCAGGCTCCTTCTGTCGATTTGTACTGAAGTCTTATTACCAAAGGATTTTAAACCTCGAATCAAGCAGAAGTTTAATTGTGCATGGCAACTGTTTTGCCCAGCAGACCTTTCTGTTTGCACTGAGGTTTAGTGCACACGCATGCCTACAGGGTAAATTCAACATAAGGAAAGTATGCCACGTTGCCTCCCTGTAACTATGTGTACTTGGTAATAAGAAGGGAAGGGGGTCCTGCAGCAGCAACTGGAAAGACTTTTGACCTTGCACTATAGAAATTGCTACTGTCCCCAATTTTTTTGGTGGCGTTATTCCAACTCCAAGGGAACAACCCACTTCATCCATTAAAAAGCTCTTCTTAAAATTCCTTCAGCACTGACATTTTGTTACGGTATTATGATGATAAGTTGTAACATGACATGCTGTAATAAGTAAGATTACCTTGCTAGGTCTAGGTGCCTTATTAAAGTCAGCAATAAATATCCAGTTGAATTCATCATCTGGACAGGCAATTTCTAAAAAAAAATCTTTTAAAAATCAGGTGACCTATAGCGAGCTGCCCCTTTAAGCACTTTTCATCCTCTCGGACACATCTAACACCAAATTAACTGGGGATAGGGAATAGGTGCCATTCAAAGAACAAAAAGGAGGCAAATGCTTCTTGGTACAGTTTCTCTGTAGCTTGTGTCCCTGCTGCCTGAGGAAGGAGGGGTGAAGCATATTTGCCTGGCACCGAAGATGCCCATGGATGGGTTCTGCACATCCAGCCACCCCGTGCTCCCTCTCCCTGCCCCTTGGGGCCCACCGAGCAGCTTTGAGTGGAGGGACATGCAGATTAGGAGGGGATTTCTCTGAGCACTGGTCTTGGCCCACAAGCCCATTCCAGGAATATTACCATGCAGAGGCCCTCTGGGAGAAGTGTAGCAGGCAGGTCCCTTCCACGAAGAGATCTAGGCCCCCAGGAATTGCTACAAAGAATTTATGCTCTCTAAATCGCGGTGAATTTGGCCGAGCACCAAGGCAATTAACACAAGCCTGAACTCCCCCGAGGACTTCCATTACAGTGAGAGAGTCCTAGCCTGGATTAACAGAACATATTACAAATCACTAGCAAAGAGGAATAAAATTCCTCTTTTCCTACCTTTTCTTGTCTCAAATAGCATCATGCTCCCCGTTCCCCAGAGCTGTTTACTGCTTTCTATCCTCCACTGTCAACAGCTAATTTTTCCCAGAGGTCTAGCTCCAAAGCTAAAAAATTTTGTAGCAGTAATAACAACATCCCAAGTGATGAGGTATGGCTATTTCTTAAAATCTATGCAATAATTTGAAATCTTTGCTCCCATTAAATTCCTGCCCTGATACAACTTAAACTCTCTGTTCACTGGAGAGCAAGCTGGTGCCTCACTGGGAAATGTCTTACTTTTCAATCTTTTCTTTAATTGACCTCCACTGGCTTGCATCAGCACAGGCTGTTCAAAATAATGAACTCTGGAGAGAGGTGGGACTCGTCAGAGGGAGGTGAGAGGGAGGCGGGGGGGGAAAAAGGTCAGAGAAGAAAAAAGGTTAGCAGCTAATTTGGATAAACTGCATTTATAGTCATAGGGAAAGGTCCTTGGGGCATTTTCATCACATCCGGCTCTTATGTTTTGCCACAAAAGGTGGGGAGCAAAGGAGAGAGGGGATTGTGTGCACTGCTAGCTAGGATCTGTAATTTTTCACCTTGGTTTCTTCGCTAAATAACAACCATAACATTTTAACAAGATAACAAAACAGGCAACGATGAAGTGACAAGACCACGAGCTTCATTGTGACTGAAGTGGAGCAAACTCAGCATTTCACATTTGACTAAATCCCAAGATCAGACTGGCCAGAGTACATCCCCTTTCACTTTACCTGGTGATGGTGCTTGGGTTTGCTTAATTTCCCATGCCGAGAACAAAGGGGTTTGTGTTAAACCTTCCCTTGCAAATTGGCTTAGTATCAAAGCTTGAAACGTGCCCATTTTTATCTCCAGTGATCCGGAATATGTAGAGGAAAACTTGACCTCCTGTGACAAGACATGGGAGGTCCTGTACTCATTTACACTGCTTTTGCATTAACACAAATCCATTTACTTCAAAAAGGACTTTTGCCCTGGTTCACACTCAGATAATGAGGTCACTCACCATAAAGTTATCCTGCTCCCTCAGCTCACAAATCTTCACAAATAGGTAAACAGAAATGTATGTGCCCAGGAGGTGCACCCAGAAAACATCCAGACGTACACATGCACATCCGTCTGACATTGAAGTAACTAAAAAAGGGTCCAGCTCGGTGAGTAAGATCCCTTTCTTCCTGCATGGAGCACCACTGCCTTGTGCAGGCAATTGCATCATGTCCTTGACTGCGTCCTTTTACTGCAAGTTTCGAACGTGCCCTATTCTTTCTGCCTGTTAGAAGAAGCAGAGCTCATTCTTAGGTGCTGCCCAAGAAGGATTATGTAGCATTAAGCAATTTTGACCCAAGAGGCTGCAGCTCACAGGTCATAAAAATAAACTCCAAGGTGAGATCTCCGGTGAGGTGTCCCTTATCGTGAACAGACATTACACTGACGCCTACAGTGGAGCCACTTGGAGTCTGTTAGCAAAGCTATTTTCCCAGCAATTTGAGAGTTAAGGGTGCTCTGGGCAGCCCAAGCATAGTGAGAGACCCTCATGCTTAGCAGCTCACAAGAAATCTCAGCAATGGCATGAGAAAGGGCCAGGGCAGTTTGTTAACCATTCAAATAATGTAGCTTTAATTAATTGCTTTAAAAAAACACTTAGTGTGGTTGTCCCTCTCTTTCCATTCAGTATGATCAGATCGGCACTTTGGTTTCATGTACTGAATATTGTGTGTGTGTGTGTGCATATAGATGTAAATATATGCAGATTTATGCCTATACACGAACTATGCGGTATAAGCTGAGGATTTCAGGACTCTCTTTCACAGTCAGAACACTGGCACGAGATTCCATGCATCTTTCTTCTGTTCATAGCTCTGCCCTGGGCCTCCTGGGTCACCTTGAGCTGGTTGCTCAGTCTCTGTGCTTTGCTTGCTCCAGCTGCTCTGTGGGGATGGAGACACTGCCCACCACTCTGATAGGATGTATAAATGCCTTAAATTGCACTGGTCCTAGGTTTCTGAAGCAAAGGCAGGGCATCTAAAAATAATACACAGTAATAGTCGTATGACTTCAGAGGAAGAGAAGAAGCAGCGTTTAGTCTGTCTTACGTTCAAGCATCACCTAAGAATGAAAAATGCACATTAACACCAAAGTTTCATAAAGTGCTTATGCCCTTGACATTTTTTCATATAACTCAGTGCACTGCTCTTCACACCCACCGAAGGGTTACAGTGTGTTTCCGTGCTGTAAAATGTGGGGGTGATGTATCTAATTTGGGTTTTGTGCATTTGCGAACGTAGGAACTTAAATTTGTCTCATTTCATCATGTGGCCCTTAACATTTATTGTCATTTATTTGATTTTAAGCAACACACAGCACACCAAGGAAGCCACATTAGCTGTTTGAGACCCAGTGCTATATTGAGGTAAATACCAGCAGTGAATTCACATTGCTGGCAAAAGTACCACTGCCTCTGTGGCTCTCGGTGCTCTTGTGCTCTTGACACCACCTAGACATCAGCCTGGTGCTGCATGCTTCAGTGTATCAACAGCCACCTGCCTTCTCCTTTGTACAAACTTGCTAATCACTTAGATTAGCACAAACGCGAAAGCTGGCTGATGTCAAGAGCTGACAGAAGCTGTGAAATAGAGCCAGTCATTTTGTGAAAGTCTTCTTCCAGCTCGGAAAGCTTATAGGAGCTCCTGCTTCCCTTGTAGCCATTTAGAAACACAGAGTTTAATTCACAGGATTTTATGTTTTGTTGGTGTCTACATACTCCATGTAGTAAGACATTTTATTTTTTAAAAAGCTCCATCCTAATTTGAAACATCTGGGCTACATCCTAAACTGATAAAAGCTGAGAAACGTACAGATAATATTAGTGACTCATCCGTAATTTGTGCTGTTGTGAGAAAAGAAGCAGCTGATGCAAGTAAAGATGGAGTCTCACCCTTATCTTTGAAATTTTGGGGTGTAGTCATAGTATTATTTCAGCATAAAAAATTCTCTATTCCCAAAGTCAGGGCCTAGATTTTAAATAATCAGAAGCAAAATTCTGCTGTGCTATCTGAGTAATAATGCATCAGCACTAACAAACCTGCAGCTCCTAGCACTAGTTTGGTTTGCTTGCTTTTCTTAAAAGCCTGTTTATTAATTGCAATGCGTATTTGGCTTGCAGGTGACGTTAGGTGTAGGTATCAGGGCCGCAGGCTGAAGAGGCAATTCTGTTCTGCTAGAGTGAAAAATAACATTTTTAAATCTATACATGTGTCGATCTACTTGATTGTGCCCTCTGGCTTTTCTGACATGGTACTCTAGCTCACAGATAGGTTTGTCCTCTTGTCTAAAAAACAAAAGGTTATGCGTACTGTGTATGCATTTTGGTTTTTAAAAAAAGGTCCCCAAAACCTGTAGTCTGAGTTCAGAAAGGCATGTTTCTTGCCCGCCTCACTGCCTACATGCTCTTTGGCTGACCTGAGAATGGCTGGCCTGAATGTGGGGATATGAAATGGGGCTTTTCTTGGGAAGCTTTTGGAAGAAATAGGAGGAATGTTGTGTGACAAACACACACAGAGCAGCTCGCCACAGGAACCTTCATAGTTTCTCATAGAAGAAGGTGGGTGTGAGGAAACTGTCTAGTTTTAAGATCTTTGCAGTATTCAGAAGTTTCAAAGTTGTTCTTTTTCAAACCAGCAAGGAGTTTTTTCCCCTATTAAATGTTTACCCTAAAATGGCTATTGGAGACAACACATAAACTGCCAAGCTGCAACTTGACTGATGCCAGCTGTCTTAGGCAAGGGCATTACGTGGCAGTGTAGCATTGTGCTCCTGGTAACACTTTCTTTACGAGTTCTCTCCCTTCAGTGTGTGCAAAATGGCAGGGCTGCAGCCAGGAGGGTAGAACCTGATTCCTGTCCCTGAGTATCTCGCAGGTGGAGCATGAGTGCACCTCTGCAGACCTTCTACATGAGGCGTTTGATCCCAGTTCAGGAGTGCATGCTCAGGGCTATCCATGTAAAGAGAGCAGCCCCACTGTCACCTCCCATACAATCATCTTTTCTAAAATAAGAAGAGGCAACAAGCCATGCCAAGAACAAGCACACAGCGATTTAAATCCAGAGGCAGGGTGGGGCGGTGGAGCTGTCTTGCATCAGCGCCCAAATACTGGAGAAAGGTGGGATTTCAAGCACGTACTTCTCTTTACTGTAATCTCACAAATTTTTCACCCTCCACTTAGCATCCTGGCTGTTCTGACTCTTCATTCTCCCTGGAAAATGAAATGCAGATACTCATTTTGGGAGGAAGGTGAAATTGCATGTCTGGATCCAGAAGCCTAAATACCTTTGCAGAATAGAGTCTCAGGCACTTTATGAAGTATTTAGATCTTTCACTATTCACAAGGATGAAGTAGTGCAAAACACACCTATTTCTAATGAGTGGGAATAGCATGATACACTGTCTAGCTAATTGTTAGCAGGATATTATTTTTCCTGATATATCACAATTACAAATGTTTCACTCTAAAGGTGAAACCTTTGCAGTTAATGTACAGCCACATGCACACACGTATGTAGCACCTTCTTCAGAAGCACTCAGGTAATTGCTTTTGACATTTACCAGCATGCTGTCCATCCAAGGAGAATTGGATCACTGAAAGCCAATTCCTGTCCCTAGCCATGTAACTGACTGTACGATACGTGGACTACCAGCACACTACTGTTTCTAATTTGAGAGAAGAGTTTTGACTGTGGCTGCCTATTCTGCTGTGGAATTTGAAATAAATGCTTTGGAACAATGTAAGTGTTTTCTTGACGTGCTACAGTCCACCCTTGCAATTTTTTTCTGGGCTTGTAGTATGCAGTGTAAACTGTTAAAAGTCAAATATGCTGTGACACAAAATAGAGTTGCCGCATACAGTGAAAACTTCAATGTGCAATAGTCATCATCCTGCCTGCCTTTTCTGGAGGTAAGGACAAGTCTGCAGAATATCAGAATGGTAAGGAAAGTTATTTGTCACCTTTTGCACATAATTCAGGGCAGGAACCGCTCAGTGCCTTTGCCTGACTCTTCTCAGGCAGCACAGAAGCACACACAGCAGCTCAAGGCTGGGGAGTGTACAGCCTGTGCAGGTAGTTTTAAAGTTGTGTTCTGGTCTTCATCTCTTCCTGAAACATCAGTGCACTAGGAGACTTTCTTGCATTACATCTCATTTGTGCCAGGGGTGATCCACCTCAGCCAGGGATTGAGGTCTCCAGCTACAGCTGCTTCTCAAACAACAGTGGGCTGCTCCGACAGCAAGGTGGGATGATATTCAAGGTGCTGTAACAAGAGGGTATCTCCCAAGTAGTAATTCTGTGAAAGGTTGATAAAAACAACGGTACTGGGAACGTCTGAACCTTCTTATTATCTCCATAGTAAAACGAATCCCCAAGCAGCACTCCGCAGGGAAAAAGTGAAGTTCTAATGTCTTTTTCCACTCCTTCCTCAAACCTGCAGCTGAGTCAAAGGCCCACGGTAGAAGAGCTACGTGAGAGGAAGATCCTCATCCGCTTCAGTGACTACGTAGAAGTGGCAGATGCGCAGGACTATGACAGGAGGGCAGACAAACCCTGGACACGACTCACAGCCGCCGACAAAGTAAGTGTAATTTTGGGAGAGCCATGATCTGAGTAGCTAGAGCATGTCAAAGCAAATGGCATCCCTCAGGTCCTACTGCCCTCAAGGAATAAGCCTCCACCTGACATCCCTTCCCAACACACCTGTGGTTTCTTCACATTCACAAGGTTTGTTGTTTGAGTCATAAATCTTTGGCAAGAAGTCTCCTATATGCGTGGAAACTGAGAACAAGCCTAGATTTTAGTAGTGGGCTTTTCTGATGTCAGGAAATCTGGCTCTGTGTGCTGAGTGTAGGGAACTGCCTTCAGCCTGACTTCAGCTTTACCAGGTCTGACTGTTAGAGGAATAAAAAGGGCACTTCAGAATCTCTCCAACAGATGAGGGATGCAGGAGGGGGAATAGATTTCAGCATTAAACCACTTAAACAGAGGGGAAGGAATATCAAGCCCTTTGAGGAAGGGTTTCAACTGTTACTTGTTTGTTGGTTTTGGTCTTGCCACATAATGATGCCAGGACAGAGCAGGCCTGGGTGCAAAAATGGCAGCAGGTCAAATAATTGGCAAAAGCACCTCCCACCGAAGCCAGGTAGCTTCTCTCTGGTGTGTTACAACACGGGTGTTTACTCAGCATTTCTGCCCCGTTCGACAGAGTATTTTAAGTACTAAACTGAAATTGCATGAGCCCTACAGATGAAGAAGAGCTGCGTATTTGGTATTGAGTGCGCTGTCCTCTGAGCACCAGTGGGACTGTCACTAAGTGGTGTCTCTGGTGGCAGCATTGGTGGCAGAGGAGTTAAATTGCTGGCAAATTACAACAATCATATCCTGGGGGTCTTAATGGTGCCTCAGGAAGAAGACACATTTTAAGGCCACTGTAAGAAAAGAGGACTATGAGGCTGATCAGTGGCTCCCATGCTTTAGTCATTCTATGATGCCCATGTAATTTTAGACTTTTCAGGTACCCGACTGTTTCTTTGCTGTAGGACTCATGCAGTGATGGAGACTTTCATGTCCAAGGTTTAGAGACAGGAGCAGGATTTCTGGCCATGCCACTTATTTATGGTGCTCTTGGTTTTATTCACAGAGGAAAGGGCAGCCCATTCTACTTGTATAATATAACCAAAGGACTTGTATAGTTTTGTGACTACGGGTTTTCTCCTTGACAGAGGGCTTTTTCAGTTTAGCTTTGGATAAGTTAATGTAGCATAAACTGTTCTGAAAAAAAAAGAAAACCTTCCTCTGAACTATCCACAGACCATAATATACTGGGTTAGCTTTTCCCATTTTATCTTGTCTATGTTGGACAAGATCTTATTCAACTGACTTAGTTATATTCTCCCAGGTGGTAGATGAGGGAGGGAATAAATCTCCAACTGGTTCTGCAGCCTTTGAGAGATCCCTGTCTGGGATGAAAGGCATGGAGAGACTCCAGCTGGGAAAGGAGAAGGTTTGGTGTCCAGAGAGGTCCTTCCTCATCCTGTGTCTGTGAAAAGAACAAGTATTAATACCACTATTAAATGTGATCTGGTAAAGAATTCAGTATTAAGGCAAAGTACTTTGAGGTCACCTTTTCTTTTTTATAATGCATGTGCAAAGTCCATACACAGAGCAAAGGCCTTAGGTACTCCAAGTGAACCTTTTCTAAGCAATGCAGGAGAAAAAGAAATGTTTGTCCTTCTAATATTAATGTCCCTTATGGCATAAGGAAGCAGATACATTATTTCCCGGGGTTTGGGTCGTATGGACGGTATTCTGATTTCTGCCATTCAGATGACCTGCTTTTCCCCACCACTGTGTCCACTGTTGGAAAAAATAGCCAGACAAACTGGAAGCAACTCTAAAATGTCTGACAAAGCTGCAACGTCCTATAAAAGATTATTTTCTTCCAGGGCTTTGATTCAATAACCATCTTCATTGGTCAACACAGGCTAGATTTATTGCAAAAATGGATTTTAGTAGTGGGCTTTTCTGATGTCAGGAAATCTGGCTCTGTGTGCTGGGTGTAGGGAACTGCCTTCAGCCTGACTTCAGCTTTACCAGGTCTGACTGTTAGAGGAATAAAAAGGGCACTTCAGAATGGGATGCGGGGCGGGGGGGGGGAATAGATTTCAGGCGTTGTGGGAGTCAGCAGCCCCTGTGGCCTCCTTCACAGTCACTTAAGCAGCAAAGTGCTGTGCTGAAGGTAGGCCCTTGAGTTGCTGCATAGCCGTCCCTCTGTCCTGATAGATGGAGGCAGAGCCTGACAGACCTTTCTAAGGTAAATAAAAAACCAAAGCTCTACAGAAAGAGCACAAGGGGCCTTTTCTGTAGATCGCACTTGCAAAATCTATTGCTTAGGGCTTGGCAAGGCAAAGGTAGCTGGGGACTGGATCAGTGGCTGTTGCAAAAGCCCTATTTCAGGCTCGTGCTGTTTGTACTAGTTTAGCTTTCCTTCATGAAGAAAAATGCCTGACAGAGACAAGCACCACCCACTGGAGCAGCCACTTGCAGCCGCTGATGCTGATTTCAGCATCACACGGCAAGGCTGTGGCACACACCTTGGACCCATGGGAGCATTTGGCTGCCGCAGCCGCACGTCCTCTCTGTATGCTCACAGTGAAACCCACTTGTGAGCTACAAATGTCACGGGGCTGTCAGAAGTCATGACTTTGGGGCTTGGGACTTGAGCCAGTTCTGCTGAGCTCCCTCTCCACCATGAAGCTGAGTCCCTCCAAGTCACCCCTTCTTATTTTTTTATTCTTTAAAATTTCTCTTCCTGCCAGTCACCCCTGGTTTTCTTTTCCCTCACGGACAAACCGCAGAGGCTGTAGGTAACTGGGTCTCCTGCAGCTGGTGAATGCGACAGCCTGTGGCTAGTTTTTTGCTGGATTAGTGCGTTGAATCGGTTCAGTAAATGGCACAGCTGGGTCCCTCCCAGGTACATTCAAGGTCAGGTTGGACGGGGGCCCTGAGCAACCTGGCTGACTTGGAGATGTCCCTGCTCATTGCAGGGGAGGTTGGACTAGATGACCTCTAAAGGTCCCTTCCAACCCAAACTATTCTATGATTCTGTGATTTTATGAAGTAAGCTCAGCCATTTTAGGTATCTTCACCGGAGGAAATTCAGGACCGCATAAAAGTGGGAGACATCTCAAATATGGGTTTGGTGAGATCTGAGCAGAGTTTACTCACAGTCCAGCTCTGAAACCAATGACAGTGTTTGAGCAACTCTGGTGCGCATTTTTTTTCTCATGCTTATGCTAATTTGGATTTTGTACATGAAAGTGTTTACATAATAAGCCAGAATTGGATTCTGTATCTGCATTGTCTACAATATATTTTCAAATTGAGCCATTCCACCAAAGCATTTATCTCTTCCCTTTATGTGATTTAGAACACGTTTATCTCTGTTCCCTTTCACATTTTAAAGTCTTTTTTATGTTTTTCTTTCTCTCCCAGTTAATGTTATCTATCTGCTTCACTTTTAATGTACTGTTTTGAGAACAAAGTGAACTTATTTTGATCTGTCTCATTTATACATTTATGAGTTTATTTGTCCTTTGCAGGCAGCCATTCGAAAAGAGCTTAATGAATTTAAAAGCACTGAAATGGAAGTTCATGAATTAAGTAGGCATCTAACAAGGTAAGCTGAGATTAATTTTTTAAGAGTACCAATGAATATTGTTGTTTTCAAAAAAAAACCCCAGCAGCTGTTTCTCCAACACCCGCTGAACACACCATGAGGTCTAAACAACATTTAGAGTTACAGGCTGTAAAAGAAACTCGCACAGACAAACTCATACTGCCTCATTAAGTGGCAGTATGCAGGCACATGCCGTCTGTTTAATAAAGTGTAACCTCATATTATTTTTTAAATCATCATGCTCTAGCTGCATGTCTGTTCTTCTGACAGCAAAAGCAAATAGTGTTGGTGTCTGAAGGGGGAGAGGGAGCTCTTGTTAGAGCCAGTACCTAGCAAGGCATGAATGAGCAAGCGCAAATCAAATCCCACTGAGTGTACGGCTGTTCCACGCTACACACACCCCATCCACAGATCTCTCAGTCCTGTCCTGCATGTCCTGCCATAGGCGATACGGTGGGGAACTAGCAAGATTGGCATTAAAAGTGAGGCACTATTTTTTACACTTTTAGGCTTTTTTTGGTTAAAAAGGTAGAGACTGAATGAATTATTCATGACCCCAAACTACCAACTCGCCTTTCTGACAGGCTACGGCCGAGGTACACTGGGAGGTCAGGGCAAGTCCCCTCACACAGCCTGTGCTGAGTCTGCCCTGGCTTTGATACTGAGATGAGCTGAACTCCTGGCATTTCTGCTGAAGTCAGGCCTTTGGAAATCAACATTAACCCACTCTCACTGTTAGGCGTTAAAAATTGGTGTTAGGTATTGAAGACAAGTGAGAGTGAGATCTGGTGCAAAACTGGAGCTGCCCTTGTATTAATACGTTCATCGGCTAGGCGCTCATAAAAAATGCAGCTAATACTTTTAAGAAAAATACAGAAAAGCTTAAGGCAAAATTAATTTTATATTAGGGGATTTTTATGTGTATAAATGAATAATTATATTAAAATTCACCACATGTATTATGCATGCATTCCCTTGCAGAAACAATCTCCCTTCTGCTTCCTAGCATGTGCTAGGATGGTTGCACTGGGGTGCACAAGAGAGTGCTGCTAGAGACAAGCCAGCTGCCTTTGAGCCACAAGGTCTGGAAGAAGCTTTAGGGTGTGCAGTTGGCCTAGATCTGTTGACTCCAGGGACTGAGCCTTTGAGGGACATTTGGCTCACTCCTCCAGGAGAGCGGTGACAAATTTGGAAAGGATGAGGCTGTTTTAAAGGGGGCGTTGCTGCAAGGAGTTGAGCTCCATTGAGAGCTCCATAGATTTCCATGAGGCCTTTAGCATCCCACCAACATAGAGGCTCGTTTGGTTTTCCAGAATTCTCTCCAGCTGCTTGGCTTTTGCAAGTTTCTGGGCAGTATTTTGCTTCTCGTCCAGTGTTGGGGTGAGCAGTGACTCAGTTGGTATTTGAAAGCCACCAAGTGGCTTTGACTCACTACGTCTAGGCCAGGCATACTCAGAGATAGAGCTAACATAGTAGAAATTGGAGTAAGGGTTTGTCTGAAGTTCAGCAGGACTTACTGCTTAGACAAGTGGCCTCAGGAAATACGCACTTGAAGGAAGCATGCTTAAACAAAAGAGAGTAATTCCCTTAAACAAACTTATATAAATCACCATTATAAAATCATTAGCAAGGTAATGAGCTATTCATGTCATTAAGCAGTGGCATGAGCTGAGCATGAGAATGTGAGTGTTGCTTTACTAGTGGGACACATTAATTAATTCATGATAGAGTGAAAAATCAAAGCTTAAAAAAAGAATACCTTTGCAGAGCTGACAAATCCAGGCCTCCTGACGCAGGGTGTACTTGCGGAAAGGGTGGCCATTTTAGCTCTACTTGTCTCTTTAGCCTCAGACATTAAGGAATAATCATACTTGAACTATATATAAATCTGAAGAGCATAAGGTTTGTCTAAACCAGACAATTTTTGTGGAATCAGGCATGATGTGGTCTGAAAGAGGCCTAGCTGATCTGAAATAACTCGCTCAGGAATCTGATAGGATGGATCCAAAGTGTACTAGTGTCTTTGGTAGATTTTGGTGCAAACAGCTTATGCCTATGAACTGTGATTCTGGAGAGGACCAAGGAAGTGTCAGTGTCTGTTCTGGGTCCCCAGTGCCAACATGGCTGATGTCAATGCTGCATGAATCAAGCTGCCTAATTGTGTCACTGTAGCAATTAGTTCTCCATTTTTTTTATGTACACTATGTATGTGAGGTTATTATCTTACTATTTCTTTTTTTTTCTTTTTCCCCTTGGGTTTTTAGGTTTCATAGACCGTAGCAGTTCAATTCTACCTGACTACTATGCCGTCTTCAAAACATAACTAAAAGGAACCATAAGTGCTGGTATTATTCACTTCCCTGTTACGTACAATGTAAATCTTCTGAACTGCCTTTTTAAAAAAAGAAGTAGAAAAATAAATATTAAAAAAAGAAAATTGTATTTACATGTGATGAGTACTGCAGCATCATCAGACCTGCTGGTTCAAGCTTCAATAACAGAAAATACCCCTGGTGGGAATCGTGCCAAGACTTGGCATCTATGTATAAGACTTTCCTGGCATGTGGATTTGCCATACATGTTCAAGCCCAGCTGGTGGTGCATCCACTTTGTCTTCAGGCACCCCCTCATCCTGACAAGCCTCTGTCATCGACGCTAGAGAGCCCTGAGATGGTGTTCAGGGAATCACTGGCCTGGGTGAAGTCTCCAAAAGACCAGCACCTATGGCACTAAAGCACTTACACCAAACACTCCTTTCAGGCGGCGAGCACCTTATGAGGATGGTGAAGGATCAAAACAGGCTACCCCATCTGTGAATATCATCTGACTAGAAAGGCCTTGCTTTCCCTGGAGAAGTTTATGGCCAGTCTATAGGCATTGTTCGGCTCCCAAGCAGAAGAAGGCATTGCCTGTGAAGAACAGGACTCCCTGCTGAAGGCTGGTTGAGTTCTAGCAACTGTTTAATTTTCATCTCTTTCAAGTATAATTTTCTAAACCCATTTGTGAACCCATCACAACAAGAATGTTGAGGACAAACAAGCAAAACCCATCTCTTCATGGTTACTGCATGGCATTCGCTCAGCTTGTAGATTGTTTTTACGCCCAAGCCTCATGATTGTGTGAGAGCCGACGTGCACCCGGCAGCAAGAAAGACTGGGATTCCCACCTGCTCTGCAGAGGGACACATGATAGGAGGAACTGGGGGTTCAATGAGGGATATCTATGCTCTCTGTATCAGGTGTTTCAAGAACTGATCCTAACCTCATACTGAGAAAATCATGACAGATTGCGTTACCTGGCCTAACAAAAGGAGTCTGGTGCATTGGTATGGATGGTGGGACTTGTCACCAGTACCCACAGCTGAAGCGTAAGGACAGCAATTCAGAGGTGTTCTGTTTTGGTTTTAATTTATTTTTATTATAGTAGTTTAACACACAAACTGACCAAGTAGAGCTCAGAGAGCTGGTCACTCCGGGCCTGCTTTACCTGCCAACTTAAGCGTGTGCTTAACACTAAGTAAGCATGCAAACAGCCTCACTGCGTTCAAGAACATGTCTGACAGGCTTAATTGAAGCTGAACACATGTAAGTGCTTTTCTGAACTTTGGCCAGCACCTCCCAGAATCAAGTCCTTAACTAGTATAACGCCAGCAAGCTGGGGCAAACATTGCCTAGGATTCCTTTCCAGCTCTTATAAGAAACTATTATGCCATGTTTTGGGCCACTGGCCCAAAGCACTGTAGCAACGTCACTGTAAGAAGTTCCAGATTATTACTTCAGGACACCTTTTTTTCTTCCACAATAGCTATTTTGCTTTGACAGATTGAACAGAGGCCAAAGTTTTTTACTACAATGTTATTTCTGTTATTATTTTACTATTTTTTCCTTTCTCCCTGTCTTCCATGTATCTGTCCACTCTTCTGTGCTCCCTCTCTACCTCCCCCGATGCCACGCTAACATTGTCCTTTATTGATTGTGGGCTGAGAAGCCTCTCGCACGTGAGCATTTAATGGCCAATGCTGCATAGTGCCAACACTCCTGCCTCTTCTCAGGCCTTGGTCTCATTCCTCTGGTGGCAGGAGTACAGCAAAAGGACCTGCGCGTAGCCCATGGAGTTGCTCTAGCATCCAGCCTGCCCAAACGACACTGGCAGCGAGGCTAATGCACTCCATTTAGCTTAGCAGTGGTACTCAGTACCTCACAGATTTGCTCTCCATCAGAGACAAGCGAAAGCATTTCATTCTCATCTGCAGCCATCCTTGCACTGCTGTGGGTTCTTAGCCATTAAATAACAATTGGCTGTTGCAGGATGGAAGACGCTACAAAGGAAAGTAAAAACCAGCTGGTTTCTGGTGCCTCGTTTTTGAGACAGCACGCCTCTGATGTGGTAACACTTCCCAGACAAGGTAATGATTTCCAAGAAACACACACAGCGATCCCTGTATCACCAGCTCACGGTTACTTTAGATACAAGTTCGTCAGTAGTAGAAGCCTTTAATGTGCAATGTTAACAGCTCAGTGCAGCAAAGACAGAGCACTTACATACTAGCCAGGAATATAGTGCTTTGGGGTTATTTTTGTGAAAACCTGGGGGCTGATGTTTTTAAATTCATTGACATACACATGCACTCATAACAAGACTGCACCACAGCTTTAAAAAGGGAAAACAAAACTCTAGGCTTTTGACTACACACTCATTGCATTAGGAAAGGGCTCTGCAACATAGCTATTTTGAAGAGCAACAAGCCCTCACATTCCCAGTGTGGATCCCATACCTGCCCTGCCATCGTGAAAGGGAAAGGAGGCCATTTAAGGAGCAGCGGTGACAGAAACTACAGGACTCAGTAAGCTGGTGGGAGGAAAAGGTGAGGGGTTTTTTTTTTTCCACTTTATGATTAAAATGAAGAGGAAAGAGGTGGAAGTAGCAGACTGCTGCTGTCAATCTGTTGTTGGTGCTACAGTCCCAGGGCAGTGTCACTCTGGATGCTACCACCATCCCTCATGGACAGAAACCCCAGCAGTGCCCATGCCTGCCAGTCTGGTAGCCTAAATAAACCCTTGGGCAAGGGTTGAGACACAGAACAGCCAAGCCCTGGGTGATGGCCAGACGTTCCCCAGCACCCTGCCTTCATCTGGATGGGCCCAAGGCAGGTCCCTGCTGACCTCTTAGCAAGTTGTCGCACTCTGCCTGCCTCAGGATTCATGCTGTCCCCAGGGCAGCTACATGTGACAATGCTTTTTTCTTTTTTCTTTTTTAATGATGTTAACTCCTGGCTGAGCAGACACCAGGACACAGTGGAAGAAATGCTTTATTTCTCCCAAATTGCAAGTAGAGCTTATTACTGAAAAGGGAGAAGGAGGAGGAGAAAGAAGCCATATAAAGTGTTTGGCACTGTAGCAAGCATCACAGAACTGGCACTTCATCTGGTTTTAGCTTCAGTGGGTCTGGGTTATTTTGCAAAGTTACCCTTTGGTGAGGCATTCTTAACAACCTTTCAGTGCCTGAACACTGCAGCATGTCCTCAGTTTGCACGCCCACCTCTGGCATCCATGGGAAGTTGCAAGCAGACTGGGCAACAGCTCGTCTTTTTTTTTTTTTTTAATCTCTTCTCATCTTTGAAAGCCATCTCTATCACAGTAAAGCAGCTGTGATTCTGTTGAGGGTGAAAAAAATAACAACGGTCATGATTCCCCCCCCGCCTTCAACCTGGATTATGTGCAGAACGTAAAGATGATAACATTTCTGCTAAGACTCGGTTAATACTGCAGTTAACACCACTCATCCTTAGTCTTATTAGGAGGAGATTAATGGTAGTAATAAAGAAATTGCATCAGATTTAGAGAATGGAAAAATCAACACAGAACAAAAATGGCTATTCCAATCATCCATCTCCAGGGCTGATAATGGAGATAATATTCTAGTCAAGGAAGAAAAACATTTTGGTTATGATCTACTGAATCCTGATGGGTTATTCATACTTAAAATGTGCAAGAACTGTGACATCTGTTCTACAGCTTATGGAAAGATGAAGTGGAAACTGGGGCGGCTGGGGAGGTGGTGGGGATTGGAAGAGCAACTCCAAAATGTCTAGACAAAAGTTTTGATTGGGGAAAAAAGAAAAGCAATGTTGAGGACACACAATGGTGGCATCACCCTCCCACCCACACCCTCACCAGCCGCGGGCTATAGGGACCTGGCGCTGTGTTTATGACTACCCAGGAAGGTCAGTGTTGTGGCCTTTCCCCACCCTACGCCCCACTAATTAGGTACTTGCAAGCTGAAGAAGTTTCTGGCTGCAGGTTTGCTGGGATGAGGCTCAGGTCAGCTTTTGCATCTAGACAATTCCTAGCGCGCACTTACCAGAAGAGAAGGAAGGGGGGGAAAGAATATAATAGACTTTTAACTATTTTATGTTAACTGAAACTATTTAGTGAGCCCATTACATAAATATATTTCAGCCTAATAGTTGTATGTAACCACAGCACTTTGTCATCACTGCAGCTAGTCACCACAACTCGCCCTTCGTTACTTCTACAGTGCCGTCTGTACAGTGGAAACACTATAAACCAACAGAGGGGGAGCACTTCCAACATGCCAAGCGAAAGCTTGCACTCACACACAAAAAAAAAAATGGGCGAGATGGAAACCCAGAGTTATATGTGAACAGGGGCTCCCTAATGTGCCTGCAAATAAAATCACTTTATATAAATAGCCATGGGAGATGACTAGGCTAATAAAAAAAAATATCAGGAAAGGAGAAGGGGACAAATGATTTTTCCCAAGTGTTCAGTCTGCTGGAGCTTGGAACAACTTCTGTAAACAAAGAGGAGGTGACGGGCACATTACCTGCATTCCCATGTGTCCCAGGTACTCCTGCACCAGTTGCATTTTCCAGTTGATATCCAAGTGTATGTATATAGTTTGTCTTTGTATAGGAGTGAGTGTGGTGGCTGTCAATCATGTGCTCTTCCAGTATTGTAATTTAACAGATTATGGCTGTATGAAAACGATGTAAATAACTAGAAAAAGATTAAACTGGATCTCTATGTCCTAGTTTTTGTACATACTGAAACTGCATGGTATTTAAATTATTGTTTGTCTCTGATGTATGCAGTTTCTTAAAAAAATTCATTTAAAAAAAAAAACAACAAAACATTCCTGTGTCTGTGTGTTTTATCACCCTCTGTGCCAGTGACCGATAGTGTAACAATGGGATGCAAGTCGAGGATCCCAGCCCTCTTGCTGCCAGCCAGGCTCAGCACTGGAGCCTGGCAGCTGCAGTGACAGAGTGCATGCCCACGGCGTGCCCACACCTCAGTGGGGAGCAAAGCAGAAGAGCGAGACTTACCAGAGCCGATCAATAGGATGAGCCACTTGTGCCATCTCTGTGAGCTGGTTCAGCAAAGGTGTGCCAAGGAAGATGACTGGTACCTCAGCTGCTAAAGCTGTACCCAACACCAGGCTAATAAAGAACAAACCCAACAGTCTGCAACAGACACACACGGCCCTACCCCCAAAACCCACCTCTTGCCACAATGTTCTCAGTACAGGGTACACCGTCAAGTGTCTACTGCCAGAGTCAACGTGCAGCGTTTGCCAACTCTACTCTCCCTTCCCTCTTCAAGCCTTTGTCCGATACGCAACACCCTGTGCATCCCCTGATGCACACACAGGCTTCCAATGAAAGGTCCATATACTCTTAACTGACCAAATTCTGCTCCTTTCCATTGCTGATCTGGAGACACAACATGACCAAAACTCTGGTACTGGGCTTTTTTGTTTGTTTCCATTTCGGTAAATTTTTTTACAATCCTTGTTTGTGTGTGTTTGTATATATTTCCATTCTAGCAGCCAGCAAGTTTGTAGCTAACCAGTGAGGTTTGAATAAATAAATTAAGTAAAAAAAAAAAAACAAACCTAGTTTTTGACTAAAGAACCCCTTCCCCCCCAACTAGCTACAACTTCTGTAGCAGCATTATATAGTGTCTTTTTTTTAATGTATTAACTGAAGCATTTCATAAAACTGATCTAAGGAAAAAGATGTGTGTGTCTTCAGTAAAGTCCATGTAATTACTAGCAATCAAATTGCAATCTAATGCCACCTTTAGGCAGGAAACAGAGGAGGGCTGGGGAGGAAAAAAAA
>VYXH01009923.1:111038-129243 GCA_013397275.1 Burhinus bistriatus | reverse complement strand
GGTCTCTTTAGTCTGGAGAAGAGAAGGCTGAGGGGGGATCTCATCAAGGCTTATAAATACTTAAAGGGAGGGTGCCAGGAGGATGGCACCAGTCTTTTTTCAGTGGTGCCCAGTGACAGGACAAGAGGTAACAGGCACAAACCTGAACACAGGAAGTTCCATCTAAACATGAAGAGGAACTTCTTTATTTTGAGGGTGGCAGAGCACTGGAACAGGCTGCCCAGAGAGGTGGTGGAGTCTCTGACTCTGGAGACATTCAAAACCCAACTGGACGCCATCCTGTGCAACCTGCTCTAGGTGAACCTGCTCTGGCATGGGGGCTGGACTAGATGATCTCCAGAGGTCCCTTCCAACCCCAGTGATTCTGTCATATATTCAAAAGCCACATGGACATGGTCCCGGGCAACTAGCTCTAGGTGGCTCTGCTTGAGCAGGGGGGTTGGTGGGACCAGATGACCTTCAGAGGTCCCTGCCAACCTCAACCTTTCTGTGATTCTTTGTGAAAAGCTTTTGGAACTCATAATGTGGAACGGTTGCTGCTGTTACAGTGCTTGTTTTTCACACTGTGACTCAAGTCAATTCTTTGTTGGTTTCTTAACCCTCTATTCACATAACTCTTTTGACACTATTTCCACAACCTCTCCATTAATAAAAAAGTTAGACTAGAATTTAACTTATAATGAAGAAATGAGGAAAAGAATACATAAAATCCTCAGGACTATTCTTACAAAAGAAGGCAACAAACAAAAAACCCAAATGGACAGATGGGAAAAAAGGCACTTTCAATTTCCTTCCCCTGTGCAATTTAGTTTTAATTCCCTGTCTCACTATGATTAAAAATGAATATAATTCTCATATGGCTAGGAACAATAAATAATCCAAGATTAAAATCTTACTGCTTCCTTTGTGGTTCAAGCATCCCAGGACAAGTGATCACTGTAAATATCACACTGATACTGAAGTCGGGTCCAGAAGATTTAAGCAAGGCTATGAGAAAACTGAAATCACGTTCCTGTTCCACACTGTACAGGTCATCCCTGTTTACTTCTAATACAATTTCCTTCACAAACGTATCTGTTTAGAACCCAGGAACAGCTCCCCATGTGTTTCATAGGCATCAGAACTGTAATTATGAATGACAATACACAGAGTAGCAGACCTCAAAAACAGGAAAGAATTTCTAAAGTTCATATTAAAGTTCAGGTTAATTTGAATACAAACTTACTAATCTGAATATAAAATACCCAGCCTTCTTGCATTATTTTGCTTCCAAGTCTCCTTACTTTAGTCTCCATAATTACATTACAGTAGGTTACATTTCATGCTTAGAAAACACTCTTATGTTTTCCTGCATTATTTAGTCCAATTCCAGAATAAATGTTTTAACAATGGCAAAACAGATGCAGTAACTAAATTACCAGTGCCTAACAGATTTTGGAATATGGTGCAGAGCAAAGTGGATGAGACGTCAGCACAAACCAGTTGTGTCTACTGCAGTATTTTTCCCCTTAACATTTCCAGCTATTGTTACTCTCAATGCAATTCCACCAGCGACAGCAGCAGGGGAACGACTGTGTGACACTGTGATAAACAGACCAGCGGTCAGCACCTTGTCTATACCAGTAGAGCCAGGAATAGCAACATAAACTGTGCTTACTTAGAGTGGAAAAAACCCACAGCAACTTCAAGAAAACATGTATTTTGATTACTCTATTCTAATATAGCAGCCTTTACACATTGTATCTCTATTGATGACAAGTATTCTACTTCCACTTTTTAAATAACAGCAAACACTTAAGATCAATTATACTGTCAGTCAGAGAAGGTTGCAACTTTTTACTTGTTTTTTGATACTCCTAGAGATGGGAAAATTATAACAGAAATGTCATGCAACTGTGCCTATAGAGCTACTCAGGAATGCTGAAAAAGAAAATATACACTAAATTCAGTATGTTTTTTGTGACTAACATCCTGTGAAATATAGCAGTATTCAATTAACCATGGGAGCACACTTGTAGGTATTTCTTGAACAGTGAAATAGTAGGAACAACCACAAGGAAAAATAAAAAGAAACAGGAAGCTATGAAGGTAAAGAGTATGTCAAGGATTATGCAAATTAAGCCATTTACTTTTCAATGAGCTTTTTCTGTAGACAAGATATGACTTACCCTATGTGTGCACATGTGTGAAGGCATAGTATTCTCAAGGCAGTTTCTCAGGTTCCTCAACGGCTACAGTGCAGTAGTATATAAAAAGCATCACAGCACTGCTGCACTCTTTTTCTGAAATACTATCATTAATCTCACAGCTTTTTCCCCTAGGCTGCAGGGTAAGCATGCTCAACCTTATTCCTTGGTTCTAGTCCTCCAGTCATCCAGGCCAGAGATGTTTAAACAGAATCAACGCTTGCTCCTCTGCCTGCACATCTGGGTGTCCTTCCAATGGTAACTGGGCATGAAGGGACATGATGAAGCTCACACAAGTCCCATCCTGATGTCATGTCATGAGTTTGTGTCCATCTGCTTCCAGAGCTGGGGAGCAGCTCAATTATTTAGACGAAGGCAAACAGACTTAAGTTTCTCTATAGTAGTAGTCCACATGCATATTCTTATGCCCTCCCACTCCATAGTAAATTTAACCATTTTTCATATTTCTGTCATGTCTACCAACAAATGACTTATATTTTTTACAACCAGCTATAATTTATGCAGGACATGGAGATCACGGATGTAAAACTACAGAAGCCATACATGAGGTAGTGCCAGTTTGAAAGGCAGTCATAAGATTTCAGCAGAACTACCAAATACTTTGCCACAAACAAGCTACCAGAGGCTAATAACCTAACACCACCCCATCAGCTATTACAGTCCTGCTAATGCCAAGCCTTCTGTGCAGAATATAAACAATGTTAGTCAGGGGCATGATATGTGATTGGCAACATTAGGCCATAAAAAATGCTTGGCTTATTCACAATTATATCTGCAAAGCTGCACTACTACTGTTGTAGCTGGATCATCTGGTGTGACTGTGCTGGAATAAACCGGCAGCCAAAGTGCCATTTTGCCCACAGAGCTAAAGCCACAAACGGGACACCCAGCTTTAACAGCAGGGCTCTCCAGCTCAGGGCCCACACAGCACCATTGGAAAGCTCTCCACGCATGGGGATTACTGAACAGATGACGAGATATGCTGTTGCAGAAATCGAGCAAATAGGGCAATGGTGAGTATAAAAACAAAGGTCTGATTCAGTTCTCTCCCTGTTTCAGAGATGAGCAAGCCTTTCTGTCCCTCTCGAGCCTGTTCCAGGAAGCACTCTGTCTATATTCCAGGTGGGATACAGAAGCCTTGAGGATAAAAGTGCCTTCAAAATGGCCAGTCTGCTCCTCTCTTTTACTAATGTGGCACCTTTAAGAAGTTTGTTAAGAAGTCTGTCACATGTGAAGTGTATTAAGGCAAGCAAAGACACTGCATAAGCTCAGAGGAAAAGCTTCTACATGAAACCTGTCTATATATATTTTCAAAGCCCATTTAAACTCATGCATAAATTTTACCTACGGTATAACTAGGAGAACTCTGCTATAAAACAGTATTTATACTGAATGACAATGCCTGTCAGGAGTAAAGCTGATATTATGCAACTTCATCTCACCATTATTGGGTAAAATTTCTGCATAGCGTATACAAATCTTGTACACCTTAAATAAAAAAGAAAACCATGAAATTTAGATTTAGCTGCCTGGCAGAGAAGACTACAGTTTATAGAAAGCAAGCAAGCTCTCTAAGAAATACAGTACTACGTTATAAGTTAGTATGATCATAAAATCATAAAAGATTAGCTCAGCTCAGATCAGATAATCTCTCACTTGACAAAAAAGTCAGTAAAACTCACAGGAGAATTGGAGACCTGTTTACAATTCTCAGCTGTTCCAACACCGCCATTTGGATACATTTCAGACAAGCATTCGGGCTTCTAGATCCTAATCCAAACTGAATCTCCAAGCATTAATTAAGTTCATCTGTCACATGCTACCCATGAAGTATGTTATTTCCTTAGCAAATGAGGCCATTATGATTACAACTGAATAATTCAGAAACCTAAACTGGCAAGAAAAAATGCACTTTTGTCATGTTCCCACAAGAACTGCTGGGAAAAGGGNGGGGGAGGAGTATTTAAAAAATTTCAGGTCATCAAAATACTCTATTTCAGTAGGGTAAAACAGTATATCAGAATGCTAAACAGTACAGTAGATAAAATATTTTATATAAATGCACTGATTCAAATGGTAGAAGTTTCAAACTAAAGATTCTGACAAGATGAAATATGAAAATCCAAATTCTTCATCTAGACGACTTCTTTTACACTATCAAGATGACACAGGTCCATAAAGTGTTCAATTTTCAACATGTATTTTTTAAAAAAACCCTGAATCTTCCAATAGCAAAACTGCTCTGATTCAAAACTGCTCTTTCAGCTCTAGTTCTCAGCCATAAGACCTAGTAGCAATATTAAATCACACAAGCTCTAAATAAAAAAATCTGCTAGAAAGCATGCAAAGAGGTTCCTAATGCAGCAGTGTGCAAAGGCTATTTCAGATTACAGAAGCCTACAGAAAAAAAGGCATGAAGACATTGGCAAGTCTCAGGTAGACCAGCCACTTTTACTGACAAACTGCATTAAGTTTCACACAGAGGATGCACAATGAAACAAGGTCAATCATTACCTGCTGAAAGCAACCTACAAATGCAAATGCAAAATAGAGATGCAGGCAAACCATATGTGTTCAATTGCTTTTTAGGATGTAACAAACATTTTATACATGCTTACATAATTTCTGTAGCCATAAGAGTAGTAAAAGCTTTTAACCACCACATCACACAACCACAACATAGAGATGACTATTATGGAGCCTTATGGGTGCTTGATGAGAAGAACTCACCGTGTAATTATTGTGCTGCACACAGCATAACACCTAAAGATCTACCACCAAATCCTTCCGTTTTGGTTCAAAAAATTGTTTTCGCAGGCATATTCCTTGCCAGCAGTAGAACATACACAACCTCAGAGATCACTGTACCATAAGACTAGAGAGCATGATTTCTAAACTTATAGCTTGTTTCCTAAATCCCCCTTATTTTCATAAGGGCAAATAAAACATTTTTAAAGACAGCTGTTCCCCACTTTCCTTCATGAAATGTGAAGTACTCAATAAGCAAGCAAGACTGCATTCACTATTCAGATTACGACCAACTTTACTACCGTAAAGCATTTTCTACAGGGCATTTTACAAAGCGCTCTGTTCTCATGACAGGTTCCTATACTATTGTCCTGGTTTCAGCTGGGAAAGAGTTAATTTTATTTCTAGTGACTGCTGTGAAAGGAATCTCAAGAATGCATATTGTTTTAGCTCGTTCTTGGTGATGTTTGTACTTTTCAAGCAGTCTTTTCAGCTTACCATAGTAGCTGAGAAGGAGCCCAGACAGAACGATGGAACTGGAACGGCCAGTGGAACATTCTGTACCATAGGCATCATGCTCACTATATAAATTGGGGTTGGCTGGGGGGCGGGAGTCTGTGATCACTGCTCAGGACAGTGCCAATTCACCAGGTGGAATTATTATTGTTATTATTATTATTATTACTATTATTATTTTCTGTTATTGTTCTATTAAACCATCTTTATCTCAACCCACAATTTCTTTCCTTTCTCCTTCTTCTCTCTGCCCTTCCGGGGGGAAGGGGGAGAACTTCGAGCAGCTGCATGGTCCTAGTTGCTGGCTGGGGTTAAACCATGACAACTAGCCACTGAAGTCCAGGAGGTGCTAGAGTAAAACTTCCCCTGGCACTTGTTATTTCTCCAAGTTTTAAGGTGGCTGAAAACAAAACCATTGTTTTCTTTGTGCCATCTCCTACTCAGCTATTAGCAACTCCTGTTAACGCAGAAAGGATATGCTTCTCCACATCTAGATTAAGTTTTCCGCTTTCCACTCAGACAGCAGAATTAGAGAAATCATACAAGCATCATTTCAAAGGCCCTTTAGTGAAGTGCCATGCACAAGTTTTCCCTTTTTAAAAGCTGGACAGCCTATTTCCAGCCATAGAATCCTGACATAATGTACTACATTAACTTTGTAATACTCAACCTGCCCTAACATTTTTAAAAATAAATATTCCCCAAATCTTTTTCATCTAATGATAATACAGCATTATAATCACTTCCTAAGTGAGGATGTTGGTTAAAAAGCCTGAAGAATGACAACCATTCAGCTATCCATCACTAAGAGGCGATTTGTAGTTTTAATTCCCAGAAGGCACTGTCTAACAGAATCAGCTGCTATATTTAACTCCATCCTTTTTTAACTTCAACACGAGAAATGATCACACAGAGATTATCTTGCATTAGTAACAAGTGGAATCAAATAAAATTTTATCATTTCCAAGTCAACAATAACGTTAACTACATAATCTTACAGATAAAGTAAGGAAAGCTCTTTGCCTGCTAGTGATGACAAAAATTACTATGTAACTACAAATAGAAATTAAAAAAGAACTTGCCTCTGTAAACTGGACTCAGGTAAACAGCCTGCAAAACACTTTTTAAACCAAAGATCGTAAGGGAGTTTGCTCATTGCAGCACATGCTTTCAGATGCATCAAAAGTCTGTTATCTTCAATGTTCAAATACTGCTCCAGAATTTTTGGCTGACAAAGGAATTGGAAAATTTTAGATAACTCACATCAGAGTACCCTCCATAGTTAATGCACACTGTAAGACAAGAATTATCTTAAAAATTAAAAAAAATCAAATAAAATAGCATGTGGAAGTAATTAACTTGGATTATTTTAACTAAAAACATGATGTTCCAAAATATAAGTGTTGCTGATTTTTGCAGTTAGCTAATTAAGTACTTTACTAAACAAACAACCCCATGTTCCTTAAATTGCTGACCACTAGTAGAACTTCCAAAATACGCAGTATTCCCTAATGCAAGGAGGTGTGCGAAAGCTTAAGGCAATGCAGAGATTAAACCTGCACTAATTACTGCCACCTTCACAAGTAAAATTGAGTTTCATTCACCTCAAACCTAATCGCCTTAGCACATATTAAAAAAATAAAAAATAAAAAATCTACACACAATGCAACAAAACCCAGAAAATCAATTCTGAGAGTAAATCCCTGGGCAATATATTAAAACCTGGACATTTATTTCTTGTTTGAACATCCAAAGTATTTAGAAAGGCCAACAGAACAGCATAAGATAGAGCTGAAAAATGACTAATTCTCATTTTGTTTAAATTCTAATGTAACACAACATACATTTTCATAAATTCAAGAGTGCCTTTATGGTTTTTGTCATAATTGGGTAAACAGCTAATGACTTCAGCTGTCAAAGGGCAAAAACCACTTCCTTTGTCCATATTCTAACATCCAGAGTCTTGGTACAATGTTCGTATTAAAATAAAAACTTAGGGAGGAAGACACTTGGTACTCCCTATGTAGTGAGTGCACATACTTTCTTTAAAAACAATCCTCTGTCATTCAAAAGGAACTACAGAAATTGCTATAATTTAATGTATCACTTCCAGCAATAGGAGGTGAGTTTAAAAAGTCTTTCTGACTTCAAAAAGAGTAACAACGGACATGCATAATCTTCTGCAACGAATTTTCGTTCAGCAATTGCTAGTGCACAGGAACTCAGATACTTTCACCTCAGTGGATATTGTTAACTAAAAGGTTTCTTATCTTTTAAGACTATTTGAAGAATTACAAAAGTTTTTGTATAATGAAGCAAATTTTAGAAGCATGCATTTTCTTTACAATCAATTTTATAAACCAGTAAAATAGCAATTCAAAATTATTCTATGAAAACATTTAAATGATTAATGCCGAAAGAACTCTATTCCACTTTTTATTATAACGTAATTTGCAACATACTGTTTTTCTGAAGATGTAGTACCCTGCTCCATTTATAAAGCAAAACAATTGTGCTTTGTCTGTCTTCCAATGAGCAGCATATGGATGCCAGAGATGCAGGCTAAAAGCAGCAGACATAAATCAAGACGTTCTTAACTTTATGACATCTTTAATTGTTTAAAATAAAGAAAATTCTTAAGTGACCAATTTGTGAGAAATATAATTCAACTAGATTCAATGTAAGCTTTAGCTAACCTAAAAAGAAAATAAGATGTAATTGAAAACTACCATGTAACATTAGAAATTGTTTCTGTTTGCTATGTTAGACAAAGTATCCTACCGGACAGTACAATCACAATGCAAAAAGCACTCTTCCCATTTTCTCAGAACAGGTGGTGGAACAGAATCCAAGGGTGTCACCTCTGATGCTCCAGTTGCCTCCATGTATGAATGCTTTCCATGACTTCCTCCTCTCTCCTTTATAGCTTTCCTCATTAAAAAAAAAAAAAGGCATTTTTTCCTTACCAACTGTTGTAATGAATCTTTGTGCTTGCTGTTCAGCTGATTCATAAAGCAACTGACAAGCCAATAGCATTCTATAGGATCTTCCACCATCTCCTCCATTGCTTTAGCAATAGCAAGAAACACTTCATCTTCAGGTTCCTGGAAAACAAAGCCAAAAAAAGTGAACTACACAGAAGGATTGGTGTATCTGATTTAAATTATTCTTATATTCCTTTTCCTTGCTATTTGCAAAAACAAGCTGGTATCAACAAACACAAAGAGCTATTCTGTCATTCATAAATAAAACACTGGGCAGCAGCTGCATTATGGTGACAGACACCTATTAAACCAGAACAAATAAGACTTGTCCTGCTTTTAAAACCAGAACATACAACAGGAGTTTGGAATAACTCTGATTCAAAGTTCTCAGATGGGATAATATTACATCCTAACAAGGTAGCAATAACCCCACTTCTATGCCCCACATTTTTATACTGCATAGCAGCAGAATTTTTCATCCTATTCCTTGCTAAGGTGCAAACACACCCCTCAAACGCCTTTTTTACGGATGTTACAGTTACTGAAAAAAAATAATGCAGCCATGAGCTGTGCACCTACCTTAAACATACAGAAAATCATTTGGTTTGAGATAAACACCTTCCTAGAGACAAATAAACACCTTTTCCAGGTGACGAGTATCTTATTCGCTACAATACATGAGCAGAAGCATGTGATGGGCATGTCATCATCTTTCCTCCAGAGGATGGACTTTCCTAACAGAAGGATCAGCATGCCTAAACCAGTTAATGGTATGACTGCACATAGTGTAGATGGAGGTGAGCTAACTCTAAACCAACTAGACCTCATGCCAACAGCCAGCTCATGAAGTTTCTGAACTTGGATGATGCACAAGGAAAGGTTCTGTATCTGCCCTCTTTCTTACAGTCTTCCTTACACAGGCAGTACTGACTACATGAGGAGGCAGGGTAATAGGCCACATATGTATCCACGTGATCTACTGTAACCATTGGTTGCAGTAAACTATAGCATCACAGGCTTTTGCACAGATTACAACTCATGCAAAACACATGGATAGTCTAAATACTACCAGGATATGCCTCTGCTGCATTGACTGCTGCAAAACACACATATCCCTTCTTAATTTTTCTGCTTTCAGATCTTCTTTCAGATGCACAAAACATACAAGTCACGAAAGTCTGCTAAATGACTCAAACATTTCAAAATATTTAGACCAACCCAACATTATCTTTACACTCCCTCTGCCTCCAAAATAGAACATGTGCGTTACTATCAAGCAGTAACCTCTTACAAGTTTAAGCGGACAGTGACTGCACTGAGAACAGTCTGGCATGAAAAGAGAACAAGTGCTTTCTGCAGCAAAACAAACATAAGTTCCAGGACTAATAACTGTGGAACTGCTAAACACCATCTCTATTAAACCCTATCACAGTACTGAGAGCGGCTAGTGCTCTAGGATACACTGACAAAACACCTGCTCAGAAAGCAATACTGCTCTAAAAGAGATTAATTTTCAGTTCACTGGGTCACATGCCAAGATCAAGGAAATTTCTCCATGGGAAACTTACAGGGTAGGACGGCCACATTCCTAGGCAATGGTAAGGGCACAAAAACACTCTCCCTCCTCTGACAACAGAATGCTGTATCCTTCAGTCCAAAATATTACTGGATTTTCCATGTTAACTTTAACTTTTTTTTTTTTAATTTTTAACTTTAAAGTTCTTTTGTCAAATTTTGTTATTACAGAAGAAAAATAACAAAGTAAGCTGGCCTAGAGTGAACATGGATAAATTAACATTAAATACAGGATCTTCAGAAAGTCCCATGACTCCTTTCACCACCTCCTCATTCACAGAGGCTTATACGTAAGATCAACAAATTGTTTTTATCATCACACTATAGGCTTATCATCAAAACATAGACTCATTTACCCATATGCAAGTACACTATAAACTACAGAGTACATGCATTACCTTACAGAAGCCTGGATCAGTTCAGACTAACAGAAAAAGAAAGTCAGGACATTAAAGTCGAGATTTAAAAACAATTAATTTAAATATATGATGTAATTTGCAATAAATAGCTGCTTGTACTGGCTCTGAATTATGCTTGTTCCAGGACATTTAAGAATCTATGAGCTCCGATAAGATTATGTCATTTTCATTTCAGTGCTATAAAGAAATTTAAGTGTACTAGAGTACAAAAGGCTTGAAGCCTAGCAGGCAAAATACACAAAAGAGATTTTAAGGCATAAATTCTTACATAAGAACTTAAGGGGGGGGGGGAAGAGAAAAGCACTTTGAATAAAATCCCTTATTTTATACTAGTACTTCTCCGTTTTCCATTCACCTTACTTTGTCTATCTACATGCATTTGTGGGGCTATTGTATTTAAGAGACTGTTAAAATGACAACTGACCAACTGAAAAGCCAAATTTCGAGGCAATTTTCCTGATTCCAGTTGATGTATGCGGAGGAAAACATCAACCTGTGGGGTAGAATCATTAATAAAACGAATTACACGAAGAGCATGGTGTATATCCCAGTACTGCTCCTTCCGGTACTTCATCACCAAAGCATGAGATTCATGATGAGGAGGAATAATTCCTAAAAAAAAAAAAAAAAAAATTAAAAATAAATAAATAAATAAATACTTTTTTTTTTAAAAAAAAGTACAAGGATAAGCAACCATAAAAAGAAGAAACAGAGCACTCAAACTCCCTTTCCAAGAGATCTGCCTAAATTCATTTTCTACTACAACTCCAGCCTACAGAAACATAGGACCTGGCACTGCAGTTTGTTTATAAACCTGGTTAAAGAATACAGGAAGAAAATTCTACAAAACTGGAAGGCAATAGACTAACAAAGCACTTTAGCATTATATTTATAAAAACAAATTCCCTATGTTAACTGAGCACAGGCAAAATCTACCCTTAAGGCTATTGTTTCTCAAGCTCTTCTACAGGGTTTTCAGGAAACGAATGCTAACTCTTTTGTATACCACATCAGTATGCCGATAAGAAATGTCATTGTTGGGATAGATGGAAAATAATTTAACTGCTTTACTCTCCCTCTCCAACAAGCTTTCTTTATTTTTAAATTGTGAATTTTACTGGTTACTTGTTTATACCTACCTGTAGTTTTCAGTACAGTACTAGTTGCATATTTATACCCAGCTTCCATTTATTTCAAAACCAAAGTGGATGCAAAATGTTTTTTATAAACGTTAGCTGTTCATGTTCTCAAATTCTACACTTTGTTTGAGATGACCAGAGAATATAGACATGTAACTAACGCAAAGATACTGTACATTCCAGTATTATTTAACCTACTGTTAGATCTCTGCCAGAAAATTCTTTACTCACTGTATGATAGAGATTAATCCTCTCTAAAACAACATTCAGAAGCAAAATCAATCACATAGGTTGAATCAGTTACAGATTAAAACTTAAGAGTACCACCCAAATACTTCGCAAGGTAACGTTTTCTACTTTTTTAGCACAATACGTATTTTTCTAGTTTCATAGGAGGAAAAATGAAAAAGGAAAAAAAGTATCTAAGCAGAAAGGCAGAGAAAATTACACTGTTTACGATCTCCAGAAGAGATGCTCAACGTTTCACTCGATCCTTCCCCTCACTCAAGACTCAATCTCGCCACACACTGATGTTCACAACAAAACCGTCACAGGCTTCAACAGAAATAAGATCTTACACACACCAAAGCAAAAAAATGCCACTTCCATATCACTAGTGGAGCAGAATTCTTCCCATTGTAGAAACCCAGGAGAACAAAGTATTCTTCAAAAATCAGTTCTGAAACAGGCTACCTGCTGCTTTTATCTCTTATTGAAAGAAAAAAATATTTCTGTCAAGTGTTAAAACATGAAATGGCTGAGTTTTAGTAACAAGCATAACAGACAGAAAATTATCTTTTATTTTCCAATTGCAAACCTGTCTGCATTTCAAAAGCTGGGACAGAGCAAGACATTTTTCACATTATGTAAAAACAGAGTCAACACCATGAATTTGTATGTACATACTGCCAACAGCCTTCCTCAAATACAGGAGACTACCTCAGGCAGACAGAAAAGAAGCTTTAACACCACAGGGATGTCTAGAAACCATCATGAGTCATTTTCGAACAGGAAGTTAACAGAAACATCACTGACACCCCACATAACCTGGGACAGCATCATGCCTTGGTATGTGTCCGAGATAATTTTGCTGACCGGATAGAATTTCTTTTGTTAAACTATTAATATTATTTAGAGATGTAACACCTCCCACCAGAAATGCACTGGGCTGTTGCTCCAATGATTTAGGGAGAGAGATTTTTGCACTGCCCTTTTGAACATCAGATTTTCTAACGAGCGTTAACACTGAGATGCAGCATAGTAAAAGTCCTTGTACCTCTGCTCACCCAAGGAGTATACAGAATGACAGTATGAGTACTTGAGATAAATCACTCTGGATTTAAAATACAAAATCCTTTAAAAAACTTAATATAATTTCCCATACAGTTAACTCAGAAGGTGTTTTGTGTTATCATATGATTCACAAATCATCCTACTTAAAACAGTCAAAGATAGACCACTGGCTCTGCACTGAGCTACAAGTTTGCCAAGAGACTGTATTTCGCTATTATAATTTTGGCTGAAGGATCTTGCACTGAGTAAGTTGTTCAAACCTCCTATACCATTATTTCCTACTACTAATATTTTAAAGGATGCTGACTACTTCACTAGGGCCCAGGGCACATGAATCTTTTTCATCCTAAAATTAGTACTCTAATGGCAGAGGCTTTTATCAAATAGGATTACTGTTAGTCCAATGATCAATGCCAAGAACCTCAAGTTTTGTAATTACATCTTGCACCTTCTGTGCACTGTTCATTTACTACCTCTCCCAAAGAAAGGCTTACAAATCTAAATAACCAGGAATACGAAGCCACAATTTTTAACTTACAGAAACTGGGAGGAAAAAAAAGAAAAAAAAAAATAAAAGATTGTTTAAAACTCAGCTAAAACTTTCTAATATATTATTTCAAACTCCAAACACTGTAGTGGAACATGGAGACCAAGAAGGGAAACAGAAGACATTTACTTGAACATTGTTCAAGATGATGGTACAGTCCAAGATAAACAAACATCCTAAAACAGAAAAAAAATGTTTTGTAAAATACTCATTCCGAGGTAGGGGTCTCCAGTCTTCCTGACTCAAAATCACATGCCAAAATCTTCATGTAAGAGAGAGATATGGGATCTGTATCACATATTCTGGAGAGCCAAAGCACAAAGAAGGAGGATAGTTCACAGACAGCAAAAGACAGCAGCTTCCAAGCCAACCTGCAAACTGATGTTGCTGGTCTCTTCCTGATGAAACAACATTTTGGCTACCGGCACCCTTCCTGCCAGCACAGCCCTGGTAATATAAGACTGAGCATGGGAGCCACGCTCAAGCTTTTCAAAAGCAGCGCTATGGTCCAACAACAACAGCATAGTAAATCACATTTCTGTTCTAGAGATTCAGTCAATGCACCTTCACACTCAATCTGGCAGTGTTTCTCCACATGCAGCAACTCTAAGGGAAACTCTCCAGATACCTTGTAAGGGTCAGAACTCTAAGACCTTCCACAAGCCCTCCTGAGCCCAAGCGACAAGACCTCACATCTAGTAAACCCAACACACTTGACCAGTTACTGCAAAGTCATTAGTACTTTTGAATTAGTCATCTGACTAATGCACTTCAAGGAAAATAGAAATATCGGGGGTTTTCTATGGTTGCTGGGTTTACCAGAATTTGTCTCTGGCCTTATAACTTCTTCTACACTTTAAAGGCAGAAGCAAAACCAGAAGAAATCAAGATTTTTATAGAACACAAAGCTTCTCTTTAGAACAAACATCCATTACATACCTTGCCCATTTTTTTTTAAGTTTAATTACAGCTTTACTTCAACTTAATTGTCTGTTATTTTAGGAACAGAACTGAGTATCTTATCAGGTATCAGTGACTTATTATAATCCACCTTTCAAATCCATTTTATAAATTTACTTTGATAATGTTACAAAGTTAAACATAGAAATACACCCTTCTATATACACTTCAGCAAAAATTCTCAAAAATTATGCATGGAATATTGTTTTACAATTGCCGTTGTGCATCCTAGAATACAAAATTGGATACAAAAATAGGCTAAATATGTATCAGTAGGCACGGTAGTACAGAATAATCCATGTTATTAGCTCTCTAAGGAAGAAAAAAAAAAAAATACCAGAAAAAATACACCTTCCTAAATACTCATTTCTACAGAGGATCACAGATGTTATATTTCATACCTAAAAGCACTTTCCACACCAGTATACGATACATAGATGGGAGAGGAAACCTTTGACTAAATGTGCAAAGCTTCTCAATATCTGTAGAGAAATAAAGAGGAAAAAAAAGTTAAGGTAAATTTAAATATAATTATAAATAGGTTTGAGACTCTGATCTACTTAAGTATGACAAATCCTTCGCTGCAGATTGAAATCTCAATTTTCACCATGTATCATCAACAAATGCTTTTACTGCTTCATCTGAGAATACAATGTACCCAATAAACTGCAACAGTTTTGAAAAATATATACGTTGGCTTGATTTACAATAAAACTACCCTAGGTTTCACCAGGAAGAAACTGTACCATTTTTATAGACGTTTTGTAAATCGTGTTGCTATGTCAAAACAATTAAGGGCTTTGTTAAAGGGACATTTATCTTTTTGTTCTGTTAGAGATGGGGCACTCCTCAGGGAACAACAGCAATAACAAAAATCTTCATTGTTTTGAGGTTAGATGGAATTAACAGCATGAGACGATGTATTTTCAGATTAAAACTGCTTTCATTAAAAAACATTTAGTTTCTTGGGCACAGAGAATGAGAGAAGAAAAAAACAAGCAAGCAGACAACAGTTTTAATAGTTTTAAAAATCAGTTTTTCAGATCTTTGAAACACAAAAAACTGCTAGTAATAACTAAGAGATTAGTGGTAAAAGATGCAAAACTTAAATAAGTACTAAGCAGAGCAGGTAAAAATTTTCAGTTATTCCCTCCCCAGCCCCAAATCACCAAATTCATAGAGGAACCAGTGAAATCAACTTGCCCAAGCGGTCATCTTTTAACAGAATTTCCAGTGACTTCTTTTCTTCAACTCCACGAAACCCGACTTTTTCATAATACACTGAGCGGAAGTTTCTCTGAGAGTCGTCAGCCATGATTGATTCCTTTCGGAGAAACAGTAATTCCCCTTAAGACTTACAAGAATACATTCCTATTGTGTTAAGGTCAAGTACTGATAAAAGTTGACTGCCTATGTCTCTATAGTATTAATAAACCCTACATATTATGAAAATATTCCAAGATTTTTTTCATCATATGCTAACACAGATAATTGTAAAAATAACTGAACCTAAACAAGGTCTAAAGACATCCAATTTCCAAACAAAACACTAGGATTTTTAAAATTTCTTTATTCCTGTAGTAAATTATACTTTTCCAAAAGTTCCACCACCCCACCCCCCCAAAAAAAAAATGCTGGAGATACACTTAGTCTTTTATGTGATATCATGTATTCCAAAACCAATATAAAAATACAGTTAAGATTCTGACAAAAGTTTGGCTACAGAAACCCTAATCAAGTACAACTGTTACCCAGATAAGTACAATCACCAGGTTTCATACTCACCAGACAATGTAACCTGGAGCAAGGACAAGCCAATGTTGGCCTCAGTAGCACAGAGGTGACAGGAAAGAATAAGGCTAGGTATGTAGGTTTGTTCTTAAGTTGCAGATTTTAATTAAATGTTTGTGTTGTTATCAGGTGCTGTAACAGCCACAGTCTTGAGCTTGTGATTCCAGTACTAAAAATAAATAAATGCCTCATCCCTATCCTGAAAACAATGGTAAACTGCAGTGAGTACTCTGGTTTATGACAAATGTAATTGACATTTCAATTCAGTTCAACCTTCTAAATATCAACTTTCTCTCCTCTGCGGGGTTGCAAATATGAGAAAGTTCTGTTTTGTAACTCAAAGGACTAAAAACAATCTTAACTTTTATGCCTAGTGACAGCAGCAAAATTTGGAGAAAAATTTGTTTTGAGTCAGAAGCAATGGGTGAATTATGCACTGAAAAGCTTTTCTAGTTAAATTCTTCTTTCCCTTTCTGAGCCAAAGTACACATAAGGAGCAAAGCATTTGCAGATATAAACAAAGGCCACGATTTTGCAAAGAATGCATATATTTAAATTTGTATATCCACTAGGCCTATTTGCGTTTCAAATTAAGTCCATTTTTAGTGCTTTGTAGGATCAGGGCCAAGACCAGACAGAAAAATATAAACTGACAAAGGACTAAACTAAAGCTTTCTGAGATAGGTCAAATACTATCTCAAAACCAGAGAAAAAAATATTTATATTACTTGCAAGACATTCCAGTTGTGCACTATTCTTATGAAGATGACTGTGATGTTCATGTATTGTGCATTTAAGGGTCCAATAATCAGAGTGCTTACTACTTACGTTGCAGCCATGTCTAAAAGCAGACATGATGCTATGGACACTCAACTACACTTAAAGTATTTTAAGTTTTTTAAATCTGAATATGTGCTATTTAAAAAACATTTAGCCCACACCACTTGTGAAAAGCTGACAGTAGAGTCACAGAACAGAAAGAATAAACATCATTTGAAAAATAACAGCATGATCTATAAGAAAGGAACGCTATCTCTGTAATTTTAGACTATCACTACACCAGCAGTACATTTTATTTACTCAGCAGAAAAAAAGGAGGAACACTGTTTCCTCCCTCCGCATTGAGGATATATATTTTCATGTTAGACAAACAACTGATGTTCCAATCTTTACGCATATCGTCGATAAACTGGAAAAAGGAAGGAAGAAAACAAATCCCTAGCCAGCTCATTGAAAGTGTTCTGCACAAAAGAGTGCAATTAACTCATCCCGTCTTCAAAGACTGATGCATTTTCGGCCTTAACAGCACTTTTCAACATATTATTAAATTCCATGCCAGGTGACTTTAACAGCAGCACTGAGATATAAACACCGAGTAAAGAGCCAGAGGGGATGCCGGCACACTTCTGCCCACTCGCAGGCTGCCTTCCCTTCCACAGACCAGACCAAACTCCGGGCGCAGCCTCGGCGGGCCGCAGGGCCGCGACCGCCCGCCCTCACCCCCACCCGGCCCCGCCAGCGGCCTTGGCCACCGTTCCGGGCTTTGGGGCTGCGGTACCCGGTCCTCGTTACACTTCCGAAGGAAAACACGGATGCGGTTGGGCACAGGATCGCTTACCCTCCCCCCCTGGGAAATCGCACCGCAAGCTGACGGCCACCCCTTTCCACACACCCCACACACACACACACGCACCCCCCTCTCTCCGGCGGGCGAGGCGGGGCGAAGACAGGGCACCCCCGGGCCGACTGCGGAGGGCCAGCGGCGGAGAGTCGCCGGGCAGGGGGCCGTGTCGCCCGGCAGCGAAGGCAACGGCGAGGCCGCGGGGAAGGGCAGAGACTCGGCAAAGGGGATGAGAGCGGAGCCGGTGACACACAGGCACACAGGCACGCACGCACGCACGCACGCACGCACGCACGCACGCACGCACGCCCCCCCACCGCGATGCACCGGGACCCCACCGCCGCTCCCCCAGCACCTGCGGCAGGCGGGCGCGGCCCCCCAGCGCGGGCGCGGGCGCATGCGCAG
>VYXH01009923.1:73847-104271 GCA_013397275.1 Burhinus bistriatus | reverse complement strand
GGATTGGGCCAATCTGGCCCAAACCACGACACGTAAATACCTGAGCCTGTACCTAGTCTGGAATGAGACATTTCTATCATCTTGGACATTTCGAGGGCCCTCTGACAGTGACATTTTGAGTGATGGGTTCAGCCACTGGGAGAGGGCAAACCTAATAATCCAAGTAGGAAATTCAGAGAAAAGAGAAATTCATTAGAGAGTGATCTCACCAACTTCACCTCTGCCTCCACCTTAGCAGCTGCAAAATGGGAGTCATCACAACAGCTCATTTTGTGGGGATTTGCTAATCTTTATAAGGCACTTCATACGCATGAAGCAGTACAGACAGTTTGCCATATGTGGGTGGATAGCTGTGAGATTTGTCAATTCAGCAAGTGACTCAGTCCCTTCTTCTCCATAGAAGCCCTGTTCCTGCTGTAGGCATAAACAACAGGAATTACTCCCAGCTAGCAAGGTCTGTGGCCAAAAGGGCAGTGTCCCCCAGGAAGTTGTTTCTGCTGTCATGGAGCTGCAAGGAAACGGCATAGAAAAGTGAATGGGAAAATAGTCCATTTTAACCAAAAAAGTTGTGCTGAAATAGCTCAGCACAGATTATACCTAAATTTCCTCTCACTGGGACAGAGAGACTCATTTTTTAGCACACTATTTTTGTAATACCAACATCCTTCCATTCTACTGATCGGTTCTCAACTCTCAGCTACATCCATAGCAGCAGATGAAGCGCCCAGGACTAAGGCCAGTTGGCACAGAAAGGCCGTGGCCCTATTATTCATTTCATAACCCGCAAAATAGGATGGTTACAAGCAGCTTGCTTAGTGGGAATAGTCCCTGCTGCGTGCTAACTTCCTAACTGTGCCACAGAAATTATGTGGAAGAGTATAAGTTGACCTAAGCCAAAAATCATGTTTGGGACGTTTCTGTCGACTTAACAGGATAGAGACCCAGGGACATTCTTGTTTCCTGTGTGTCTGTTTTTTATCCTGGTCCTGACTTTCACTTTCTTTATGATTACCTTCCTTCTTGAGCTGGAGAGCTTGTCATGTTAGTAGTGTGAGGCCTCTTTTCGTCACAAATACTTCCAGAAGATAAAACAACTAGCACCACTGAAAAGAAATGTTAAAAAAATAAAATCTAGCAATTTAGGGACAGCAGTAGGAAAAAAAAAGACACCAAAGAAAATGCATTACACTAGAAGTCAAGCTCCATTTCCACCTCTTTCTGCGTTCTCTGAAATGCACATCTGAGCTTTTTCAGATTTGGCTGAAACACTATGTAAAACTTACTTGCATAAGTGACAAAGCTGGTTGCATTCAGAGGCTGTCATCATTGCCTGGATGTGATATGATCATTTCTGTAAAAGTCTTCAGCCTGGAAAATGTGATTAACTGCAAATGGCAGGGTTATTAAAACATATTGGAGCAGACTCTGAAAGGCTTCTCTAAGAATCTGTATGCACATCACTTCCAGGTCTGGAGGAGGGGGCATCCAGTTTTTTAAGAAACATTTGCTTACATGTATATCCTTTTGTATAGAAATACAGAACTTAAAATTGTTTTCCTCCATCCATTCCCTTTTCTTTTGGTCCTGTTTATTATTCTGCAGTTACTCTACCAACTCTTTGATCTGATGAAAAAAAGCACATTTCTGGCAGTCAGCAGACCTGGTTTCTATTAACATTCTGCTATTAAAGTGATCTGGCATAAATTGCTGTCGACAATGACTCAGATCAGGGAACTGATCTGCCTGAAAACTAAACCAGTAAAAAACCCACGTTGTTAGTTTTCATGATCACGTTAACCAGGTGGCTGCACACACACTCCCCTGTGCCAGTACTCAGGGAAGGCAGGAACAGGCAGCTGGGGACAAGAGTAAGGACTGGTGCCCTGCACTTGTCAGCAGCCCTGCCTCATCCCTCAGGAACTGCTTGTGGGGCTGCAATTACTCATTTTAAAGCAAAGGTGCACTGCCACACCAAGGTTTGTGGTGCTAAATTCACCAATTGGAGCACTCCCAAGTGGAAAACATATTACAAAAGGCAACGTATGCTGGAGACGAGTGTTAGCTGGTACTAGACTAGTGCTGTGGGACAGGTGACAGGTCTGGTGACTCTGAGGGCTGCCTGCTGGGGACGCCTGGTGGATATTTTCTCCTTCGTACTGAGCATGATGGCTGCAGCAGTGACCAGCACAGGCACGTGGGCCTGAGCAGGCCAAGCAGGAGGCACCTGGGTGCCATTCCCCCAGCCTCCAGCCGCAGGAAAGGCTGCTCTAGGAAGAACTGCACCGTCTCACCCCCATTTGAGCTCCTCTGGAGTATTGCATGGGGCAAAAAGTCCTGTTGTTCTGTGCATCACGTATGTCCATTCTGAAATGTGAGTTTTCCACCGGCACCACAGCAACACAAAGAGCTCTGGAGCTTTCCACCACCCAACAGGGATCAGTAACAAAGGCATTAAGTGCATCTTCTCTCTGGCACAGCAGCACTTTCTAATAACCCCTACCTCAGCAAACACTTAATTCCCAAAGAGAACAATGCAATGCATTTAACATTCTTCTGATTAATATTTATGGCTACAAGCCACCCATTGTTTTTACTACATAGCTGCTAATCAATAGGGGCTGCAGAAAACAGCAGAACAAGCTAAAGCAGCTGTGGAAGCCTTGGTTCTTCAAAAATTATGGAAAATGGCAAGAGGTTTTCCTCCTTACACACATTTCTGCAGTTTCTTTTAAACTCTTACTTGGGTTCATAAATCTACACTTAAGCGTCTCACTATGCTGATCCACATTTGAAAATGTTTACTTTAGCATTTATGTAGCCTCATTAGTGTGGAATGTTTATACTTGCTCTTGCATTTGCACTTACCTATACAGTTATATATTGTGTGCTGTAACTGTGTACTAATAATCCCAATGTCTCTCTGACACTCTTTCACAGTAATTGCTCCCCTAGGTGCTGTTTTCCAAAGATTTCTATGTTTTAACCTTTGAAATGGAAGTAGGCCTTGTTTTACTATGAAGTTGATGGGAAAGGATGTAACATAAATTTGGCCCTATTTTATTTTAGTGCCTAATTGATTAGTTGGAGACAGTGATCTGGAAACCCTAGCAAGGTTATACTACATTTGCTCATGAGGGCAAGGCAAACATAAGAATATAATTCCTGAAGGCCTGAGCACCGATTCTTCCTTGCATTGTGCTTTTCTCCTCTTCAGCCTAAGAAAATAATGTGTATTAAAACTGATATAAATGTATTTTATGTGTATATAAACATCGGTACATCTTTACAGTATGATAGCTGCAATGGTAGTAGTAGAAATTGCTAACATGCTGAATTTCTGGGATTAAGTAAATGCTATACCCACTCTAAATTTCTATATGTAAAAAAATATAGAATTCACTTCACAAGATAGTGTGATCTGAAGGGGGTGTGCATTGTAAGTGATGATGATTTCCCATCCCTTCACAGATTTGTGCCTCTGATTTACTGTAGTTTCGTAGTGCCTGGGAAATGAGTGAGCACTGACATAAGTAGAATCCAACATCTTTCTGTGTGCTCTGCTATAAAATAGAAAAAACAACCTAGGAAATGCTCTATTCCTTTTAGGAATCAGTCACAGAGGCAATAAATCTTTTCTCAGAGCCTAGAATTTCCCACTGCTTCGTATTGTCTTCTGCTTCGTACTCAAGTGAGGTTTTCTCCAGCATCAGAGGGGCTGGAGTGACAAGCTCCTTACTAGGCAGATGAGACACTCACATATAAGGGAGAAAAGGAGCACCGGACTAAGCAGGAAAGACTTGACAGCTCCTGGCAGATGGGAACAAGGCTCAGGTAGCCATGGAGATGCCACTGGAGCGAGCTGAGGACGGGGAAGGCAAAGGCATCCCAGGACACCAGTGGGGAAGTAGGAGGAGGATCTCTGTGCTGGAGAAGGGAGGAGAAAAAGGATGCAGGAGAAAAAGGAAATCCAGGACAAAGGATCTACAGGCAGTGCTCACCAGGGATGTCCAATGTCCCTGTTTTACTATGCCACTGGACATACTCACATCCTTTGGCAATAAAACCAACTGTCTCCTTAGGGCACATCACTCCAGCAGGCGTTAGTTCAATCCTTGTCCTAACATTAAAGCTTCAAATAGCTTACTGTTAAACCTTCTTCTTTCTCTCCCTCCATCACAATCCCCACCACCAAGCACAAAGCCCATGTATTTTACTCCTATGTGTTGAACTTAACAAGCTGGCCAGAAACGAGGTTATTACCCTCCTCCCCCAATACAAGTGTGGGGAAAAATGACAGACAGCTGAGATCACATCCTTTTATGTCTTTATTTGCCAGTTAAGATCCTTTTATTCCATCAATGCAAATATGCAGAACAGCAGGAAACCATGTTTTAAGCAGCACATACCAGTTGGCTGAGAATAAACTAACTACATTCCCCAAGCAATGTAAAAGTAACAATGCACATCATCTTCCAGAAGAAGAGACAAACAGATATTGCAGCCGAGAGGCACAGCAGGCAGCTTCCGTACAAAGTAGTTTGGCTATTTAAAATGCTAGAACCAGCCCTTGCCTGTTTCTCCAATCCCACCCCCCACTCCAAAAAGTCCTACTATAATTTAACCACTTTTTTTTTGCTATCTACATAATATATAAAATATAAACTCTGTTTACTTATAACACTTACTTTTCTTGATAAATAGCTCTTCAAAATATCTACTGTACATATGTCCATGCGTTGACATTATATATATAGCATTTATATATATGTATGTATGTCTGAAAAACAATAAATATATACTTAATATTGACACAGCAACAAACTGAACATATTCTCATTTTCAAAATCAAATAAAAGAAAACCAGTACAGAGAGAAACAGTGAGTGTCGCTTGTGAAGCACAGCATAGCAGGGAGCTCCGATTCCTGCCCTGGCTGGGCATTCAGTATGCCACATACTTGAGTAGTTGTGGTGTTAACATATTCTTTAATGAATCTGTGTTAAAAGTTACTTCAAGTCGTAGGTTAGCCACCCTGTGTGCCATGTGTAACACAGACTGAGCGCAAGCTCAGTGGGAAACAAGGGAGACTCCCCTCGTGTCTTGCAATGGAATGAGAAACAGAAAGGGGAGGGAAGCGAGTCTGAAAGCTGGTGTAAAAAGAAAAGGAAGTAATGGACAGCACATGGCTGGAAGGTCATAAATAACCATGGTAAACAAGTTAATAGAGTTAAGTGCTTTTAAAGACGATGGCTGGCACTGCTGCAAAAATTATCTTGATTATCTGTTGCCAACTCCATGTAATGAACCAGTTTTCCCACTGCCACCAGGAGACACAAACGCAACCCAGATGGCCAAATTCAGATGCTAGAAATGGGGTCACTGCATGACACTGCGAGGCTGCAGGTTCGGAGCCAAACCTGCCCAAGGACAGCTGAATTCACTGAATGGCCTTAAACCTAATGGATGGGATTTTTTGAAGTATGAACTTAACAAAAAAATTCCAACCAAAAAAACCCACACTCAGCCCCAAACAGTTAATTTCACACATGCCAAAACATAAGCAAAGATGGATTTTTTTAAACTTTTCATTTCAAAACAGCATTCTTTAAAAATGCAACTTAATCCCAAAGGAAAAAAATTAAATGACCTTCTACAAAACATGTTTTGCGTTCAGTTTTGGATAGACCATAGCCATTCTGTTTATTCATTTAACGGAAAATGCTGAATAAAAGCTATTTCAGTTTGACCTAAGCTGATACCCTTCATTTCCCAACCCCACAGCTTTGATTTGGCAGCTTTGAAAAGTCATTACTTGCCTGGGCTCTGGCTTCATACACTCAGTAAGTCATGAGGTTATGACATCGGTTCATGAATGCAGCATTATGTATAGTCCTGTCTACTTAAAATTTCTTCTTTTCATGAGCAAATGGAAGTGGGCAGTTATTGTTGAAGGGGAAATTATTTTTATTGGACAGACTGCATCCAGCAGCTCAAGAGAAAAGAAATTTTAAAGCAGATAAGACTGCTGGTTATTATTCAGTCATACTTCGTCTCTAAAATTTTTGCTCTAAAACTTTGCTCCCCAGAAATAACAACTTAAACAAAAACAACAGCAAGAAGCTGCTATCCTGAATAATCCTGCCATTTCACAACTAGTCCTCGATACCCAGAGAGCACTGCAGAGGTCAAACAGTCCAGTGTTGAGTTTCGTATGTACTTAAGGGTACATCACTGGGCCACTGGAACGTCACACCAACATGTTGATTATCTGCATGAAGCCAAAAGTCTGCTGAGTGCTTTTAAATCCATGTAAACACAGAACTTAACTGTGATGAGATTTCATAATTTGTGGTATTTTATACTGAAGGCAACAGATAAAAGTCAAATCTAAAAATTCCCAGCAACAAGAAATTGTCATCAGTAATTTCTGAATCTCTGCAAAGACACCATCGAGATACTATGTTTACCTTTACCCATTAAATAAAATCACTTTCTTTTTTTTTGGTAGATGAGTAATTTTAAATTGTCTGGGTCTTTTCCACATTTGTATGGACACAGAAATAAACAAGGTAACAGAGAAATTGAATTGTCCTTGCGCTGTGACTACACACACTAGAGAAGCCTTTTTTGAATGGCTGAACTTCCAGGACAGCTGTTCACTTGTACTATCACTGACTCAAAAGCTATCCAAAAGAAGGAAACACTAAGTACAAAGTGGAGAGTGCCTGTGATGCCCCTGTGCTGGCTGGGGAGGAACTTCTCATGCCTTCAGCCAAAGCAAAGGATGAACTCCGCAGCAGCACATCCTGAGCCTAAACTTGTCTATGCATGCCCTGATTCTCTGCCATACTGGCATGGGTAAGGATGTATCATTTCTACTTGGTATTTTCTAACTACACAGCTAAAGTACTACTAATTTAACGCATGCATGATATTAGATACAGGAAACCCCAAGATGCTGCAGAGTTCTTATGCCTCCACGTAGGACTTCACTGAGTTCAGCATTGAGGACATGCACAGATCTAGCAGGAGTAGAGGACGGATGCTGCTTCCTCGAGGGCAGGGTCCCTTCTCAGGCTCCTAAACACAGAGGTGGAGCAAGGCTGCTGCTATCAGCCTCAGGACGTGCAGCCAGCCCTCACCCTCTGTGCAACCAGCATATTCTCCCTGTTGGCGCAGGCATTACAGGTACCAGACTGCAGACACACCTTCCTGTCACTCCCTGCTGCAGTCACCACTCTCCCTTTCGGCACAGAGAAGCACTTCAGTTGTGCCTTGCTGTTGCACAGTGTAGGGTTGCCCTAGCCCTGATGTGCACCCCAATGCAATTCCCATGGAAAACAAGACATGTCTCTCAGCTGACCGTCCCAGCACGGGAACAGACCCCTGCAGAGCTGCAGAGCATTTCACCGGGGCTCTCCCCTTTGGCTCTTTCTGTCTTTGGCAACAGACCATAATGTTCAGTATCCTGTGTGCACAGGTTGATGGCAAAGGAAAGAGCCTCTCCAACAGCAGCCCTGGGAAAGAGGAATGAACATTTCTTACCTAGTGTATGAACAAGCTCATTTGGAGGCTACTGTAAATTCCAGCAGTAGCCGCAGTTTGGCTATTAGGCCTGCACCAGTTCTAGCAGCATTCATCTCAAACCTTGTGGCACAGCACTAAAGAACAGCAATAAAAGTGCAATTCCAAATATATGTTTCCTGGTGTGGTACTGCTTTTGAGTTCAATCAAGTACATCTCTGCTATCTGCTGCCCAAATTCTTAAACCCAGTGTGAACTCCAGAGGCTACTTAGGGCAATTCAATGTACTTTCAACTGTACCAAAAGAGCAGAGGGCTTGATGCTGCCAAGAAAGATCCCAGACTGTAAAGTAACACTTTATCAGAATAGTAATATACATTCTATAAATAAACCAAATTCCTTCTTCCTCTAAGCCAAGTGGGAAGTTTAGTATCTTTACACTTGACACTACAGCACCTTCACCTCCTAAAGAATGGAAAAACTGTCATACGATCCTGAACGTATGCAGTTACTGCTGCCATCCCAGTTAGGTAACAACTTCACCTAAATAGAGCATAAGATCTCTGTTGCTGTCAGAAGAGGAGGTCCCACCACGCCCCTGCTCATTCTGGCTGCTTCTCTGGGGCCAGCACTGTGGTCCCACTATGAGCTGTACAGGATTGAACCCATTTGCAAGCCAGTACTAATACCAACATCAGGTGGCTATGTAACCAAAGCATTAGATTTTCTTTCTGCTAAGCTGCACTATCTGCATCAGTAGGTCTGCCCAGAGGATGGATGATGCCTGTCACCTAAACCTTTGGATCTGGGACAGAAAGGTTGAGCTCAGTAGTACTATCCCTATACACTGTGTCTCATGTGGGGACTTGTCCTGGTTTCAGCTGGGATAGAGTTAATTTTCTTTGTAGTGGTTGCTGTGTTTCAAATTTGGTATGGAAGAAATGTCAATAATGCATATTGTTTTAGTTGTTGCTAGGTGATGTTTATACTATTCAAGGACTTTTTTCAGCTTCCCATAGGAGCTGAGAAGGAGCACAGACAGAACAATGGAATGGCCCATGGAATATGCTGTACCACAGATGTCATGCTCAGTATATAAATGGGGGTTGGCCAGGGGGCAAGAATCTGAGATCACTGCTCAGGATGGGCTGGGCAACCAGTTCACCAGGTGGCAAGAGTGACTTGTGTTGTATTATTTTATCTTGTATATTCTTTTACCATTATTATTATTATGGTTATTTTACTTTTTCTGTTGTTGTTCTATTGAACTGCCTTTATCTCAACCCACGAGTTGGTTTTGTTTCCTTTCCTTTCCCCTCCTTTTCTCTCTGCCCTTCTCGGGGGGAAGGGGGAGAACTGTGCAAGCAGCTACACGGTCCTAGCTGCCAGCTGGGGTTAAACCACAACAGGACTGTTCACTGCAGGGACGGAGAACAGGATTCCAGCATATCTTCTTCCAGCTGGCATCACAAAACCCAGAAAGACACAGGAAAAAAAAGAAAATACAGATAGGAAAAACTGTCAACTTTTGTGAACCAAAACAAGGTGCAAAGACATGAACAGCAATGGCAGTACAATGGCCAAACCACTAAGAAGCAAGAGTCACAAACATTTTGGTCCATCTTTACTTCCAGTTTTGGACGATGTTTAACTAGACATGGTAAATTATCCACCAAGCTTGCATTCATGACTTGAATTAGCCACTATTTTCCATAAATGGCTTTTGCCCTACTATATGAAAACTCTCTTAATCCCCTTGGGGCTAATTCCATTTTTCAGGGGAGAGAGAGAGAGAGAGAGAGAGAGGGAGAGGATTTCTTGATCAAATTGTCTCTTCTGTATTCCTCTGTGTATTTTTCAGGGCAGGAACTGGATAGCATGGTATACCATGACAATCATAACGGGAAATTCCTGTTGGCACTAACTCAGGAATTCTCAGACAAATCCATTTTTAGGAAAAACATCCAAACTTGTCACGGGCTGCTTTCAAGAAGGAACGATGAAAGCTTGCCTGAGGTCTTAGCAGAAGTGGTCAGCCCCAGAGACAGTTGCTAGAACTGCCAAAACAACATGGATAGAAACAATTCTCCATTTGGGTGTGGTTTTGCAGTATTACATTATTCCTTCAACAGTGACAGTATTACACTTTGGGGAATATTTCACGAAAGGTCACAAGTACGCTTTTCAAAAATTAAACACACGTTAATAATTTTGGGGTGGGAGTCAAGTTTCCTAATTTTAGCCACCTAAAAATTTAGAAGCCAAGATTCTCTGCAAAGGAGGAGGGCAGGAATTTCCAGTGGGTGCCTCCTATATTAATCTTAGGATTAACTGAGTCAGCCTTTGGAGAGCCCTCTTTGTATTGACTACTGTGTCCTTGCACAGCTGATCAGGACAAGACACTGGACTTTCAGCTGGCTAAAGTCAGATGAGATGAACCACACTATTGATGCCCTCCTGTTCAAAAACATGAAGCTCTAAAACTGGGCACAGGACAGGCAGGAGCATACAGCAATCAGACGGAGTCATTTGTAAGAGAAGCCCTAGGGAAGCCCTTAGTGCTCCTAAAAATAGCAAAACTGCAAGTGCTTTTTAAAAAAAATCTAAATTATTCTGACAGTTCTCTTTCAAACCTAAAATGGTAACACTAATGTGATAGCCTTAAGAAAGAGGGTCATATTTTCTCTTTTAATTTACTGCTCATACAAAAAAAACTGAAAAGGTTTTTCTCAAGTTTAATATAATTTAGTGCTATATGCTTGTGTTCTACTTTTTTCCTATCTGAGGACCTAGTGCTGTAAACACATAAGCACTGGAGCAGCTTTATGCAGAAAACCAGTATCCCTGTTTACTGGGATAATTCAGGTGCCTTTCACTGTATTCTTTCGAGAATATATTCTCGAAAGAATATATTATTTCAAGACTGCAATCTAAAATATTAAAAAGAAGAACATGACAAACATATCAAGAGTTTGTCCACTCCTGAACTGATGACAGGGAATGGTTACTACAGTACCGGTAGCTGGCCACTTTAAGGAGGTGAAGAGGTTGGGGGTCTCATGTAATTTTTTTCCCTGGAAATGGACGGGAAATTTTCTCATCCCTTTTGTTTTTCACTCACACTCACCACCTGGTGGAGGTGAAAGCTTCTGGGTTGAGCTATATAAAATTAATTGTTGGTATGCATCTCTCAAGTGCAAGTTCTCAAAGGTTTAAATGAACACTGCCCCTCTAAGCATCATATGGTTTTGGGTTGGATTTCTACTGTTTTCCACCTAAAACCAAAATGCACAATGAATTCACTCAAAAGTCAGTCCCAGACACAGGAAATTGTGTGTAAACCTTCATAAGACTAGCCTGAGTTCAGCTGTATAACAAAACCCTCTATCACTACTGTGTCATGCCACTTGCCATCCATGAAGGTTTTGCACAACCCATTTTAATCAGCAAATCTGTGTGGTTAACACTGAAGCTTACCAGGAGCTCACAGAAGACCCTCCCTCCCCCAACACTGGGGCATACGCACTGTGGTTGAGGACTACTTTGTTTTAAAAGCCACACATTTTCCTACTTAATTGTGCTTTAAATAAAACAAAACAAAACAAAAAACAACTAGCTAAACCAACACAGAGAAGCTCCTAACAAGTACATGAAAAGTGAGCTGCCGAGATTTTCCATATCACACAACACTTTCACCCCAAGTCCTATTATTCTGTGTGTTGGTTAGAGATGTAGTACTACAGAACGGTGGTGTCAGCTGTCATGGTAGGAACCATTCATGTCAGACACTACAGAAAATGTAATGACATGACAGTACCTTCACAGCCCTCTGGTAGGTAAGGAAAATCTAAAAGGATCTTCCCAACCTTTCACAGTAAACACAATTGGATAATCTAAAGCACCTGCAAGCAGGAGATGAGTCCATGATATATCTTTCCAATAAGCCAGCTAATACTGTTATTAAAACAGTTATGTTATGCTCTTAAGTCTCCTATCTGTTTTGGGCATTTCTAAGGACCTTATCACTTTGGCAGTTAGCCACCAACAGATTTAGTTGATCCAAACACCTTATTTCCTTCTCTCGTATCCTCAGCTGTTTCTAAGATGCCCAGGCCCTTCACAGGGGCTGAACTGCCATTTCCTTTAAGAGCTGTCTGGTTCCTATGCTTTCCTAGAAGCCAAGAGGAGCTAGCAGTACAGAGACATCCTGCTCTTCCGCATGGCTTCGCTGATTAAGTATGCTGGGCTCAGTTCTGGCTCCTCAGTCATGATTGAAATGTTCTGCCACTCCCCCAACTGGTTTGACTTTTTAATGGTGTCCACCACACACAGGGCATACAGACAGTCGTCAAAAGTGGCAGCCATCGTGAGGGGCCTCCCATCCCAGGTCCTCCTGTCGTCCTGGTCCTCAAATGCCTGCCGGACAGCTTGAACCATCTTAATGGTGCCCCGGAGGTAGGGGGATGGGATGTCACTGAAGGCCTTCTCCGGAAGTAAGGAGTTGCTGACTGGTGTGGAGTCCTTCAGAAGCAGCTCCCGCTGAGGAGAGCTGTTGCTCTGTCCGTAGAGATCAGTGCCTATTACAATCAGCCGTCCTGCCGAACCCACCACAATAATGTCTTGTTTGAACTCCCCCGGGACGTTGAAGTTGAGCGTCACCGTGCAGCACACGCCACCTTCCAGGACCATCTGAAACGTACAGAAGTCATCGCTGGTGATCTGCCGTATCCCCTTGATGTGGTCCGTCTGCTTCACGAAGGTCTTGAGCAACCCGTGCACCTTCACGGCCTTCTGGCTGGTGAGGAAGGTCAGGAGGTCGATGATGTAGGTGCCAACTGAGTGCAAGCCCCCACCTCCCATCAGGTCATCACAGCTCCAGTTATACTTCTTGCCTAGCAGGCTTCCGCTGTGAACCTGCACCTCGCACACCAGTAGCTCCCCTACGTAACCCTCCTGGATCAGCTGTTTCATCTTCACGAAAGCGGGCAGGAAGCGCAAAACGTTCCCCATGATGCTCATGAGCTTTGGGTAATAATGAGCTGCAGTCATCATCCTAAAGGCGTCCAGGGGAGTTGCCGTTCGGTCACAGATGACATTTTTTCCAATGCCTGAAAAACAGTTTAGAAAAAAATAATCATCAACAAAAATATATTGAGTAAGCTGAAAGCTTCAAGGCTATTCTTAAAGACTAAGCCAAGGAGAAAGATCCTTGAAAGAAGAAAACATTTCAATATGGTGTTAAAGGCACAAAGATCCTCTCTGGCACGTTTCCAAAATGCATGTAAGAGTTTCTTGAGCACCACACTGAAAATGTATCCCTTTTTATTTTCAAAATGCACTCGTGCCTAAAAATAGCATGAAGGTGAGGGCCTGGACAGATAAGAAAGTAAGCTAAGGTGGACTGCTGCCCCACATTTGCCACCTTCTGGGAGCAGGTACGAAACCAACCACCCCTGCTCAGCCATCTTACAGACGTCTCTCCTGTGATAACCTGCCTGTGTGTGGGCTTCTGAGAGCTGAATCTGGGCTTCAGATTCAAATCCCTGAAGCATATGAGTAACACAACCGCATGTACACAATAACTTGACGTGGGTACACTGAAAAGCCTGGGCTTGTCTTCTCAGTGATCTTGTCCCTTCATCTTTCCTGTTCAGACTGTTTAAGAGGCTCTGACTGGAGAGAGGGAGAAGTACTGGGCTTGCTGCGTGATTTAAAATGTAGGAATTGCTTCTCACTCACAACATTCCACACTATTCTGACAATGGCACTCATTTTTTTTTGAAGCAGCTCTGCTGAAATGTCAATAGCGCATCCGTGGCGCCAAGGGAGAGCCACGATTGCTCTGAAACAGGTCAAATGTAGCTGTGACAATCTGTTCCCTCACAGAATTGCCCATATGGGCACACTGTTTACTGAAGCTTGCAAGACGGTCCTGTTTTATCTGGCCATCAAGGTGTGCAACTGAATGCACTGCAGGCTGAGATGCCTAAATAATGGTTTTATTATTGATTTCTCCTTGTCAAATACTTTCATTCTGTACCCATACACACATATAGTGACAGAATCTCCAGTTTCCTTTTTAGTTGCATACAAAGATATATTTTTTTTACGCTTAATGAGCAATATTAGGTGAGTTATACAACACCTTACAGCACTAAATATGATCTTTGCCTTGAGAGCCTCAGGCTATAGCTGGGCCGGGCACTTAAAAGAGCTGAATTTGGAACCTGTCTGCTGGAGTCTAGATGAATAAATCTGGTTACTCACTAAATCTCTTTGTGTTTTGATTCCTTTACCCTTCAGATAGGTGAGAAATCCCTTTTTCTTTAAAGAGCTATTGTGAGGATAAAATTTTACACATTTTGGAGCTGTTTGGATGAAGTCATAAATACAGACAGATGGCAGGGATCTGTCTGAGCCCACTTACATGAATATGTAACAGCCTGACTGGAAGAAGAACGGGGTCACAGTCCAAACGTTCAATAACCAGCTTATCCACACTGCCTATTCCCAGTCTTTGTCTGCTGCTATTTGAGTAGCTGAAACTGGAGGGAGGGCTGTCACCACTGAAGTGGCAGTCACATCTAGTTAACAGCCAAGAATGGAAAGATATTCCTTTAACTTGCTCCTGTTTACCGTCTACTTAATCAGATAAGTAGACATGTACCCATTTTCCTCTTATATTCGGCAGGAATCCCCTCTTCAGTGGCCATGGTCTTCCCTTCTCACTTTTCTCTCATCTTTACAGACTGCTACTGGTGACCTAGTTGACGCTTTCAACCATATAGAACTTCTTTTCCAGCTCCTGAATAATGTTTGATACTGGAGAAAGCATTCATCCACCTGCCCTCTAACCGGCAGCCTCCAGCTATGCCACTTGATACACATCACTATATAGAACAGCCCTCCTTGATTAATATAGACTCTTTGCAGAGAGGTTTTAGTCTGGCAAAGTAGTTATCAAAGTAAGTGAAATCTTAGACAAAACTCGCCCATAGCCAAATCTTCCTGAAATAGCCATTTTCCCGCCAAAGAACCCATACATACTATGCCACCATCTGACCTGTTCATCACTCATCCACAAGCAGCATTTTCTGCTCTAGTTCAGCTTCCATCATTCTGCCTCACAGGCGCTTGTCGCATTTTATCTGGGGGCTGTGCAGGCACTAATCTCTCAAGATATGCAGCTCTACACGTGCTCATGAGGAAAAGGGTCTGCTTTTATTAGGAATTGCAGCCCGGAGACAATCTTTTTGCTGGGCGTTCAGTGCCGTGCACAGTGGGGGTCAGTCCTTCACTGAGTGGGGCAGGAAACATTTGGGACTGTCACAATCCGAGTACCAAATGATGATTATAAATATGAAAGAGAAGCCTATGGATTTTTACATCCCTTACATTCAAGAGAAACTGCCATTAGGATCAGTTTAAGTCAGGCACACATGCAGAGAAAAGTGAAGAGCCCTAAATATTTGGATGACGACAGGAAAACGGCAAAGTCTTATGCTTACTCTTTCCACCATTTCAACCTTTTTGGAAAGGTTGAAACCTTTTAATTACAGCAAATCCAAAATGCAAATGTTTTGAGAGCCTTCCCGTCTCTGTGCATACGCTGACAATACATGCTGTGCTCTCATCCCTGTTAGGGATTTAAACAGATTTTTGCTTGGTGGCCAGAAAGCTTTTATACTCTATTAAAGCTCGTGCAGGTTCTTTCAGCATGACACTGCGCAGCACTCGAGCCTCTGCACACTACAGATCTTTGTCTTCTCTGTCACTGCAAATCTGCAAGCAGCCACATTAGCTTTTTTGAAGCAGGGAGAGAATATGAAAGGTTTGCTTAATTTAATTTAGAGAAATACTCTGGTGTGTTTATGCAACTAGAATAAGAAACAGGCGGATCAAAACACCATCATTTTCTGCTCTCCTCCCTCTGCTCCCTTCTCAAAAGGAGAAGGAAAAAAGGCAGCTTCCCTTTGAGCCATTCTGTAAAGCAGTGACGGGCAGAGCAGAGGGCAGCGTACGAGGAAAACCTCCCTTCCCAACACTGCGAGTCTCACGCAAAGGCGTGCTCTGACTGCAGGTGCTGCAGGGGCACTCTCCGAGAACTCAGCCCCTTCTCCTGGCCTGGGGTTAGGGTCTAAGCCTGTCCACCTTTGGACAAGACTGTCTAAGAAAGGATCAACTGTTACTGCTTGTTATTCTATCAATGAGTTTTGCCACTTCACACATCTTTGAAAATCACACCACAGCAGACAGCAAAGACTTCATTAATTGCATAAAAGCAGGGCAGTGCCATCAGCTTGTTCCAGCAAGAAAACGCAATGTATTCATCCATGGTGATAAGCAATAGAGGCAAATGTATCTCATTGTGTGAAAGGATACACACCCCTTACACATGCATCAAGAAATATGGTCTATGGTGCTACAGTTCTCAATCAGGCAACTTCTAAGCATTGATTTCTGGAGTTCTTAGGTAAAATGAAGAAAAAAAATAATTTAAGTGTGCATCATTCTTTTTGAGGGCTCTGCACAGCCTTCTACCCAGTTTCTCTGTTCAGCTGTGCTTCAACAAGAGACAGAGTGGTACCAGACAGGTGGTAAGTGACATGACATGACATGACATGGGGTTTCTCTGAGCTGGCATGGAATAGGGGAGGGCTCACTCCCGGCCAGCCCGAGTCCAAAGTTGAAGTCGGGTAACACATCTCCTAGCAAAGCTCCCGAGAGTGCAAGTTGACTCTGTGGAGTCCAACCACAGCTGCCATGCAGGGCTTCAGCCGGGGACCCGCCACATGACCCACTGCTCCAGGCACAGCCAGCCAGAAGCACAAAGAACCTGCATTAACAGGCACCGTGCTGTGCTGCCTGTGAGCCACCTTGCCCACAGGTGTGGGGCCACGAGGTGGCAACCACATTAGACCAAACAGGTCTGCTTCCTGGAGCCCCTCTATCTTCTCCCTCCAGCACGAAAACAGCAAAAAACAAATAATGATGGATCTGGAAGATGTCCATCCATGAGACAGACCAGATCGCTAGGCCAATGACTTACTTGCTCTAGCAGTCCTTCAAAATGTGAAAGGACATGAGTTTGAGCAAAATGACGTAAAAGAATTGACTTCTAGTTTGCCTGCTAAAGACTGAACTAAAGACTGAAAGATGGCAACACCTGATGACTGCTTGGTTCCTCTTTAAAATGAATTGATGTTTCCAGAGCAGGTCCACATCGCAAAACCGCTACTAACACTAGTGTCTTCTCACTTCTCAGTGTCTCACAAGGAAGGTTAAGGGCTGAATGGTCTGTCTTAACTATTCTTTTTCTCCCAGGGTGTATATATCCCCCAAGCCAAACCTCATCAACTTAGAAACCAATCTGCATTTATTTTAAGAAGGTTATTTAAGAACACTGATCTTCTCTGAAGAAGTAGATGTCTAACCAACCCTCTAGAAGCAGCTGAGCAAACAGAAAAGAATTGTCTGTACTGTCATTGGTGCTACCGTTCAAGTGAAGATTTCTCTAGCACCTTATGCTGGAAAGTTAAGGTGTAACCATGATCTATCCAATGGCTTGTCACCTACCTCACAGTAATTTTTTTGTCAGGAAGTCATGTGATTTATTTGCAAACCTCAGCCTTCATTTTATAAAAAGGAAGCCCTTGTCACGTGGAGATAATTTTGAAAGCCAAACGGCCCAGAAGTGAGTGGCGAGTAGATATAGTCCAGGGTAGTAGTGTTTACAATTTTTTCCATGTAAATGCAGGGGAAGAGTAAGGAGCTGGAGTAAGAATTTAACTCCCAATTTTGAAATGCCTGGTGTTTCCAGCTCTTCATTTTACAGACAGCTCTACCTCCGTGGCTACCAGCAGTCCAAGATTCTTTGTCCCTGTAACTTTCCTGTGCTGCACAGCCTAAAACCAAGCAGATCGCCTGGGCCCACAGTGCTGGGAGGGTAGAGCGGCTGTAACCAGCACAGCCTTCATCAGTCCTGAAACCTGCCATGTCAGCTTTTTTTTCCATCTGCTCTGACTGTTTTAAATAAGGAGAGATACATTTTCACATAAAAAACTCCAACTAATTAAAAAAAGCACCCGTCACTGACCTGAAGTAAGACTAGTCCTCTATCTGCTCAGCTCGGGACACGAGGCCCCAACAGAGTATCTTCTCCTCCCCCTAGTCACAAGAGAATCCAAAAGGGCTCTGTTTGGACTCTGGGCATATCATCAAAACCTTCACTGGCACCAGAAAGATTCATTAGTTAGCAGTTGCTACCCATTGCTCTTGGTCGTGGCCAGGGTGGAGGGTGAGAGAAAGGGCAAGATAAGGTTTTGGTGCACAAAGCTAAATTAGTCAGCAAAAAAATACATTTCTAAAGTTGAAGAGGAACTGCCAACAGGAATAGCCTGAGAGTTTCAGCAAAAACAGGAGGGGCAGAAGAGCATGCTTACCAAGTTACTTCAAATGGATGATTTTAAACATTTATATCAGATTATAGTATCTTCTCTAAACACATTTTTATTTTTTTAAAAACAAGTTAATACAAAATTACATTCCAAATGGTGACAATCCACATTACCATTAATATAGTTACAATAAATAAATATGGGCAAATTTTTCTTCTCAGATTTTGACCACTGCAGCTGCTGTTGTTGCCTTTGGATCTTATGCAGAATCAGAGGGGAAGTCATCTTTGGCACTCAGTTCTGTTCACAGCTTGTAAGACATGTTGCAATGATATGCACTGTATTATTAGTACACATATTATTAGTTGTAATCAGATCATGGTTTCCATCCTAACGCAGTCTGACATAGTTTGCAAATACAAAATAGTATCATCATACACATGAATGAGGAGTATCTCATTCATATTTTCCAGCATTGTAACACTGAAAAAAAATAAGATGAGCTATTCAGCACTTTTATAAATAAGATACACAGCTACTCTTACAATGTATCCAAGTCAACAAACAAAAAGTAGCAAGTTTAGTTAAAAGGCTATACTTCGCTGCAGATCAGTTGTTTTGGCCATACTGACAAAAGACCTTTCCTTAGGAATATATCAAAAAACACAGTCAAAACAAATGGCTTAAATCAAAAGTCGCTACCTCTCATTTAAATAGTTGATTTACAGCAGTTTGCTCTTCTGCACAGATGTACACATATTGTCAACTCTTTAGTTTTGCACAGAAACCATCTCAGAAACAACGTTAGGCACCAGGAGCCACTGCGTGCTTCCCTACAGCTAAATTGATATTTGATATAAGCTGAGTATCAGTAAAACTGCATGTTTTGCACATTCCCGTACTAGACAGAGGTCTGTTTGCAATACTAATCATGTTAGTGGACAGTACTACAGCAATGCCATTGGATATTCAGAAAATGTCTTTTCATTTCTTCGAATTCTGGTGTATACCTATATGCAAAAACATAGAGAGTTGTTTTTCCCCCTCAGTAATAATGACTTCAGAAATCCTCACAGCTGTTTGAACCATTCTCTTCTATCCCTTTCTTTCAAATTTGCAAAAGATACAACATTTGGAGGCTGTAATGCAGCCAGGACCTCAGAAAACAATACTTGAAGCATCTAAACAGAAACAGGGGTTGGTAATAAGTCCTTTTTCCCTGCCAAATTCATCACTCCCTAAGAAACTCAGAAGAAAATACAAGTGATCTGAGCTGTAGCTGTGCTGAACTGTTGACTGCAGGGGAGACCTGCAGAGCTAAAAGCAGATTTTTGTGAAACAGCAAAAAGCACTATTTTTGCAGTTTGTTACTATTCTGTATTTCTAGCAGATGTGTAACAAGGAGACGCAACATTGAGAATGCCTCTTGGAAATTGTATGCAAATACAGAATTTGAAGGCAGCAGCTCATACAGGCACTGTTCATTTATTTTAAGTTTTGATAGCTGGGGTGGCTCTTCAGTCTCTCAGAGATGCAGCAATCGTACAGTCAGTTTAGCCTGCTACATGCGTGATAAGCCACAAATCTTTAGCACCATAAATCATGATCTTCTGATCTGCGCTTCAAGCAGTGCAATATTACTTGGTGAGCTGTATCCCCTCTTAATTACAACTCCGCAAAGGGCTCCTTCCCTGCTCAGCTGGAGGTGACAACTATAAGGATACTTTGGCCCCTTGCTGCTAGCAGCAGGCAATGCCCCCCGCCCCCAGGCACCATTTTCAAACAGTCATCTCAACAAAAAGCACTTCTTTCGTTTGGCTATCTCGCCACAAAACTGCTGTAAAGGCCTAGAGGGATACCTCGCTCATTAATACGAAGCTCATCTGGGTGTTGGAGCAGTGGGAAGGGACCAGCAAGCTGGGCATCAGGAGGACCCAGGTGAAGTCCATAGTCCTGCTTCCCTCCTGGGGCTCCCAGGGCAACCCAAGGTGGCCATGGGGGGGTTCTGGAGTCACTCCAGATGAGCGAGCAGTGGCAGAAGGTGCAGCAGAGGAAAGCAGGAAGGTAGCTGAGGGAACAGAGAAGAAGAGGAGAGCAGAGGGAACAGGAAGGAAGAATACTCCAAGGCAGAAAGGAGGACACTTGAAGGGGCTGGTGCAAACAGCCCAGAGGAGCTCCTGCTGCTCCAGGAGCTGCACAGCAAGCCCTAACAGGATCAGCAACATCCCCAGTCCTCAGAGGTCCATCCTAAAAGGCTCTCCTTCAGTCCAATATTCGTGTGAGTCCTGCTAGCATCTTTTCTACAGAAAAAAATAACAACGGAGGAGAAAGAAGTAGATTTCAGAGAAAATGAGCACCCTTCTGTACCCAGAGACTGGACAGGAGGGAGGGACAATGAAGAAAAAGCATCTACATCAAAATGGTGATGTGTGTGAGTTAAGCTATTGCCTGATACGTACCTCAGGACAGAGACATATAATACTGGCATGGGCTATTCTATGGGGCTGATATTATTTTCTGATGCGTTACATGTGGACATGCGTGAATCACATACTGCACAGTGATAAAAAGCTTTTGAATCCCTCAGACAATGGTTTAAATAAATACAGATATGTACATTTCTAGCAGGAGGAGTGGAAAACCTGATAGAGGCCTGCTCTGCTCTGGGAAGTGAGGAGCGAGTTCTGGGCCATCTCATAAAAACAATCACTCAACTGATTAGAAAACCTTTATTAGTGTATAGAGGTATCTCTGCTATTATTAGATGCTGCTGCTGTCGATATTGCAATACAGTAATAATTATAGTAACAATAAGAACAATGGTTGTATTTATTTTATTCAGTGCACGATCTGTCACTCAGTTCCTGGAGTGGCATGAAAAACGCATTTATTTCAATCAATACATCTGCCAGGGGAAAATTGATGGCAAGACAATGTTTCTTTGAGGAAACCTTATTTAACAAAACTTTTGACAAGGAGATAAATGTGGATGATGAATGCCTAACAAGATTGGCATTAGTCTCTAACAGCTCTAACATTAGCCAAGGCAATCTTTGTTAATTACAGATACGTATAGTTGTTGCAAAAAATCAAGTTACTATAGCATATTGAGTCATAGCTCATGAACTGATTCATATTAACAGGGCATGTATGTATTCCTAGTCTGCTCTAAGTGTGAAGGAAAATAACAGTGACTGAAGGAACATATTTTCCTTCACAGCTGAAACAGACGGCGAATGCACACAGGGAGTAATACACCACCCTGCTGACAAGGAACAGCTCATTTGGCCACAGCAAATCAATGGCTTATACAGATTTTACGAGCCCTGCATCTCTTCCTCTGCATCAAAATATTATGAAGTAAAAGAACAGATGCAGCGTTACATTTTATAGTCTACTGCGATGAGATGCACTTCACAATTATTAGATGAAAAATTCTATACAGTAAACACGCACATGCCCAAACTGTACACACCACCACTAAAGTGAGGGTCTCAGTTCATGCACCTACTTCTGGCCCTAGTGCATCACACCGTGATGCCAGTTTTTAGGCTGGTTTATCCTCACTGATGTAACCTCTTTTCCACACAACTGGTTTGAAAACAAAAACCTAAACATTCAAATACACAGGAAAAAAGCTGTTTGTGACTGCCTCTGCCTTGGCTGGCCTGTAACCATAGGCTAAACCGAAGTTCACTCAAGTGACTACCTGCACGATGAAGAGAAACCCTGCAAAGACACCCTGCTGCTAGTGACATATGAGCAGCATCTCCATCGACAGTTTAGGTGTCACCCAGCTAACGAGACACACACAGCTCACGCAAATAGTGCAAGAACTGCAAGCAGGCTCAACAAGTAAGAAGGTGAGTATGAGCTGTGAGCTTACAGAAGTGATTTCAGCTGGGTTAGTGGTCTGTAAAACAGTTAAAGGAAATGGAAGAAAAAGGGAACTGGTTTGTCTTGAAATAGAAAGAGATGCTGGGTTCTTTGTAGATAGCTGCTGAGGTGTGGTTCCTAGGCTGGGAAAATACTCCTGCTGACTCCAAGAGATTGATTATAACAATGCCTGCAGGTAAATAAGTGTCATCTAGGCAGAACCAGGATGGTTCATCAGGATGAGAGAAGACTGTAATGATGATATCAATTTTCATTATGTATTAATATTGCCTCTAACTTTTATTTGCACAGAGGTAGTCATTAGGGTTATGGACTAGGGCCATGTCTGTGCATATATTACTGTTGCTGTAGGTATAAATGCTGCAGTAGCAGCATTCAAGGTGCTTTGAAATAGATTTTTTTGTGCTTAACGTTGGGGTTGCTTCATAAAGTTTTAGATAGTCCTGCAAGGCACAGGGAGTTGGACACAATGATCCTTATGGGTTCCTTTCAACTTGAGATAGTCTATGATTCCATAATATATGACGTCTTCTGCAAAGACCATAGGTATCCATATGATTTTGACAATGTACTGACTTGAAGGTAACTTTTCTAATAAGTCCATATGAATTTTTGATTGCTTATTCTGTTAGTTTGGCTAGTTGGGGCCTTTGATTTGGGACTATAGAGCATCTGCATCACTGAATCCATAGACAATGTGCTCAAGAGCAAGGAAAGCAACCGAGTCTTGCATTACTATGTATGCCAGCACACTTTGCAAGGCAAAGCAGAATTCTCTAAGCCTTTCCTAAGGTGGGCTAGAGTTTGATGCTTGGTTTAATAGCCCACCTGATGTGTCGTTCTGATCTCTTCTCTGTAGGCACTTATGCAAATAACAACACTGGATACTGATATAAGTGAAGCACTTAGTATTTTTTTAACTATTCAAAAACCTTTAACTTCTGGGAAATCAAGAGAAGGTGCAAATACATGCTGACAAACCAGCTATTTGCACACCACAAGGAAATGCTGTAGGGGTCCCAGCTTGAGATTATCTGTTCAGGCATCTGAAACATGCTCAGACTTACATTCCCGGAGCCCTAGTTGGATGCTTTCCATGCTCTCATATGCACTTCAGAAAAAGTATGTGGGACAAGACATGCTGGCTTTCCCAAATTTCTATTCAATTTTTGTATCTTCAAGTCCCCATCAAAACTGTAGGGTCACATCCCTGCTGAGTACTTCCCTGTGAAAGAAAAAAAACACTACATACTCAGATCAACTGAGAAAAGAAAACCATTCTACTTAGACCTTATTCAAGCAAACACTCATTAATTTCAATGGGATTTTAATTGTTTTAGGACTAAATAAAAAGCTCAGTGAAAATCTCTGTATTTGGTCCTTTATTTGTTCCAATTACTCTCAATCCCTCTATTCAACTTCTAGAGCAAAATGCACACCATCAGTCCAGTATAATACCTTTCTTTTCCACAGTAATGAAATCACAGGGCAATCACAGCCTATGGTCAATCTCTATTCTCCTGAGGCATTATTATCTGTATTTAAATATGTTTCTTTTTGTGTTAGCTGACAACAACTAAATGCCCAGCTGTTGTAAAGGCTTTGGGAGGATTAGGAAATCAGGCAGTTCAATTTTCTTGCAGCTTGCCTTTCCATCACAGAATTGTTTATGCTTACTGAGTCAGATAAATTTATGGCTGATAATTAGAGTTCATTTTCTTTATGTTTCTCTTGCCTACCCTGTCTACCCCCACTAAAACTAGCAAATTGTAATTGGGTACTAAATAAAAAAACTGACAAAAGATAAACATCAGACTAATGCCGGTGAGTAATTAACGCAGTTATTAGTTTGGCAGATTTGTACAGGATTCATGAAGCTTTGTGAACATTGAAAAGTTACATCTCACCAGCCAAATGACAGGAAATCCAAGTCTTAAAAAAACCCCACAACCCTACAAGATGTAGTGTCAGATCCCCATCTGTATCTCACATGACATCACCGTGCAGAGTAGCAAACCCTGTACTCTCTCTACACTTCATATTTCAGGATTGTTTTTCTTCAGTAAACATTCAGTGATACTATCAGTTTGTATGAGATGTACTGCAGTTTCTAGTATAATCCTTTCTACGTGATGCTTATATGAAGCATCAGCTTCACTACCTACTTAACCTAGACTCTGCTCCAAACATTTTTCCTAATCTTATTTCTCTGTAATATTTTCAGCTAGAGTATTTCTACTTCTTTTCCTGCCCAGTGAAGTTTGAAGGATCTCTGTGCTGAAGAAAATGTGTGTCAGCCCTGCAGTTCTGGATGAATGGAGCATGCATTTGACCTAATTTTTTGATACAAGTGGTTAAAATAAATTCTAAAATCATTACTCACCTTCCCAAATACTGTACTGACTACAGACACCAAAGCATCCAACTATGGACTAGGATGCACAAACATAACTGGACACATTTGAAAACTGCATCCCCACACACACAATTTTGACTTTAGTATATAAGCATATACAGATGCACACACATGCAGAGAAAGGAATGTCAAAAAGAGTCCCTTTTGCATACCTAAATACAAGTACATGGCAGGTGGAGGTGAGCAGTGTCATTCCTTTCATTCAGTAGTGTGTATATGCACACTCCATGTGTCCCTGTGTGTATCTGCATGTACAAGCTCATACCATAAATGACGTCTTCTCTCTACAGCTGCAGAAATTGGAAATGTAAATTTGTAATTACTGGGCAAACCCTACGACAGCCCATGAGGCTGTGCCTAGCAGTGGAACCGGATTTTCCAGGGCAACGTGAAGGCACACAGGGATGGACAAATGCGAGGTTGCACAATGCCTCTTGGGGAGGAGAACATTCTCTCAGTGGTTTCATACTCGTGTCAGCAGGTCCCCTCTCTGCTCACTGAGTGGCATCAGCAGCAGGACTGGAGAGGCTGACATGACCGCTCCACTCTCAAGAAAGGCTGCAGCAGAGAGGAAGAGAAAAGTCAGGAAACAAAAGGTGTCAAGATGAAACCGGTCAGCTGGACCAACCTCCCAACTTCACCCAAGGGGCTCAAGGTTGCCTCTTCCATCTGCTCATTTCTGGTGTGCCATTTCACCAGCATCTGGGAGACTACAAAAGCACATACACAACAGTCAGTCTGCAGGACAGTATTTTTCCACCTGCCTAGGTCAAAGTTTGCCTAAGACTATTTACGGATGAGACCATGGCTTGATTCTTCAAGGCTTCTCATTTCTGCTTCACAGTCTAAGTCCTCTGCTCAGACCAATGGTGGTTTTTACATCTTGCCAAGAACAGGGAGGATCAGGACTGCAGAACACACAGCTGAAGAAAGTAACTTAGCTTGGCCCACATAAGAAAATCAAGTGTTTTAATTAAAATGCTGATCATAATGAAATCCCTTTGTTGGGATGCTGTCAAGGCAAAATATGTTCTCCTAGAGATCCCCACCCCTCCAAGTCAACGTTGAGTAGCACAGCTCTATCCTAGCCATTATTGGGTCTGGTTCCTTCAGTCCAGTCCTGCTCCCATTTTGAAGTTAATGAGAACTTTGATAATGGAGTTTTCCAGGGAGTTGGCATCAGGCCTTAGCAAGCTTCAGGTCAAATTTACCTCAGCTGTAATCCCATTAATTAAGGTAGTCACACTGGCCATTGGTCTGGCTCTTCGAGCAACATGGTCAATGGAACAACAGTGAGTAGATGACAAGCAAACTGTGGTTTAAACTAACTGCACTTCTGTTAACTTCTCATCCAATGCTACTTCATAATTCTTAGGTTCTTCAAGCAACTTCTAAATAAATTATAAAGCCACACACACAAAGGCAGCAGCCTTAGAATTGGTGTACTTTCTCAGGTAATATTTTATTCCTGTCAGCGAGAGCTAAGTGCCACTAAAGAGAAGCCATAAACCCATTCTGAAAAGCAGCAGCGAGAATGGATCAAAGTGAATCAGCAATTCTAACTATGTGAGACGCTGACATCGTGCTTCCCTGGCTCCAGCCCTGGGTCCATAAGAAAGACGGATGCTTGATTAATTACTCCCCAGACTGCAGAGCTTACACAAGAGCCAAGGACTCAGCAGCAGCCCAACCAGCTGACTCAGATAGCAGTAACTGCCTGGATGCCAGATTGCCCTGTCTGTAGTCAGTCCACAGACTAATCCTCACAAAAGGGTTTCTTGGAAAATGCCATTCACGCTCATGCTGGCTAAGTGTGCACTGGACAAGACACAGCTACACTACAGTAGCAGCTGAAGCCGTATTTCACTATGCTTTTTGGTGTCTTGCTGTAATGGAGACTGGGAACTCTTCCCCACCACTGAAAATCTGCTGGAAAACACGTCAACACTGGAATGTTTCCTCATTATGTTCAGTAGGCTGGATCTAGTCAATTATGGCAGCCTAACTTGATGTGTTCTTCATCAACCTGAATGCCTGGATGCATTTGTATTGTAATCCCATGACCCTCTTGTGCTAGATGCTCCACAAGCACAGAATGGAAAACGAGCTCCTATTTGCAATGGGCTTTGTTTCACCATGTACATGCTGGACACCTGGACCAGAAAGACGGGTCAACGTGGGTAGTTCCTCTTGCTGTGCCACCTTCAGACAGACCTTCTGCTATGGGACAAGTGCAGCCCAGGTTGCCATACCTTATGCTGCTCTGAGCTTGCTGCAAGGCTATATTCAGATCTCATCCCTCTGAAGCCCCAGGAGAACCTGAAGTAATATTCAAGGGGTAGAAACTTAAAGAGGAGAGCTTTCCTGCACTTGACCTGTGCCACTGCGGATAAAAGAAATGTAATTTTTATCCACCTACACTGTTGCAGGTACATATCTGATTCAATGAAGATTAAAATACCTGTAAAGTAGGTCAGTAATTCTTAGAAAGCACTTGCACTTACATTTCCTTTCAGAAACTGCATAACACACTGTTCTCCAAGGAAAAGAAGGGCAGAAAGGACAAGGCATTTTCAAGTGAGTAAGAATCATGTTATTTCTGACTGCCAGTATGCAGCTAGAAGCCTAAAGCCCTTCAACTACTGCGTTTTTCAGTCGCAGATTTGGCTCAGATTCCTATGCAAAACAGCCCTAGAAAGATTTTTTTCAACCTAATAACACTGTTTTCCCCAAATACAAGCTATTCTCTACCTGTAGCCCCTACAGAAGAAGAATGAGCAAGAACTCACGAGGAGAAATATCACAGTGGGCACATTTAGTTTTCACTGTAAGTCCTATTGAGATGCTAACTCTGATTGATCTTCCCACAGAGCACCTCTCCACTCAAACATGGCAACTCAGGAGGCCCAGGGCTGGGATGCTAGAAAAGAAGCTTTAGCTAATTAATTGCATTTCTTTCTTCCGACTGCAGTGTTTTTCTGCCTTGCTGGATACTAAGAGGCCAGCACTGGTTTCTCTGATTAACAGTACCTCATCATGAAATCAAAAGGAAAGCTTCAGGCTAAAGAAAACTGGATTTTTGTTAGCAAGGATTTGCTCTTGGCAAATAATTATAATTGCCAATGTTAAAAGGAGATTGTGAATTAACTACAGCAGACATAAAAAATAAATTTGGAAAAAAGCTTTCAATAATTAGAGTGCATATGTCAAATGGAAATTACTCCAATTTGCATAGCTCTGCAGTCACATTGTACAACATCTCAAGTGGCTTCGTAACAACAAGCTTGTATCTTTAAAATCATTTAATATAGCCCAGGGTTTTAATAACCCAAAAGACACTTCAGTAAGTACAGACGGAAAGCTAGCCTAGGATTCTTCATTTTTTTCCAGGCCATGTCTACACACAGTTCATTATTATTTCATAATGATGCATTAAAAAACATACCATCCCCACCCCCAAACACACACATGGTTTTACTGATAAAAAGTACTTTATAGTGGTTTGGCTTATTTCTACAGGTCATCTTTATTCCAGTATAACCAGCCACATTAGAAGCCACACCACTGCACTCTGTATGTAAAACATCATGTCCCACATCTTACACTAGGACTAATTTCCATGCAGGTCAGACAGTTCCTTGGAAGGTCTGTATTATTTGCGATGTGCTTCAATCTGGATGAAGCTTCTGGTCAGAAACCTAAGTATGACTCTGTGTGGGTGGATTCAGACAAGAACTTTGCTCTGCACTCCAGCTGAGGATCACAAACTCATGGGCCATCAGAGAGGACCCCTCTTGGTCAGCCACACAAGGGTACCACTCAGGTCTTGTGTGGCGAGGCACTGATTCCAAATTCATATGCTTGTTGCTGCTTAGGAACGGGGGAAATTTATTAAAACCACCCTCTTATTTTCCCTTTCATTTATGACTCCAGCCTATTTAAACTTGAACTGGAAATCGTCATGTGCCAAACAGAAGGCTCCCTAGGACTTGTCAGGGCTGAGCTTTTTGACCCTTCAGTGTCATCACCTACTTCCACCTTAACTGTGAGTTTGTACCTGTGCCTGCCACAGAAGAAATTGGGAGTCAGATTGTCCCTTTGCAGGAACAAGTGTAACCAATGGGTAACCACAGTATTACTGAAAGCAGCCATGGGTCAATTATGGACCACAGTTCACCCACAGATTTCAAAGCACTTGACGAACCCAAGCAGGTACCATCCTCCCACTACAAAGACAGAGGAAAGAGAAGTGAAGTTTGATGATTTCTCCTGGTACAGATGTTGTGAAAGTGGCAAAAGCAGCAATCACATCGAACCTCTTCCTCCCCTAGTAACCTTTCTGCACCTGCAGGAATTATGCCATCCTTTCAGCTTTTCTATGCAATTTTGCCATAGTTTCCACTTTTCTTTTAAAAAAAAGCCAAATCTGCACTTAGCGGATTGTTGGAAAAATCTCAACTTTCTGTGTTAAAAGCAACTGCTGTTTAGCTGGAAGTGAAAGACCAAACCTCAGCAGTAGGAGTGTTGGTTTAAGTGCCTAAGAGCAGAGATTTCCCAGAGACTTTGTGTGTAGCAAAAATGCCAGGCTCTTGTTCTCCTGCCATCACATACCTGACCGCGGGTGCCAGGCAGGCAGAGGGAAATACCAGCTTTAGGCTAGATTCATCCCTCGCTATCTTCCTGTACACCAGCATGTAGAGAGAAGTGGGGAGGGTCCTGAAAAAAAAAAACCTCCCTAAAAACATGGCAGAAACACCACCTGGCCGTGGTTATACCCATCAGCAGCAACAGGTCCATGTGGAGACACACCAGTCAGTCGGGCAAGCCCTCTGGAGGGCTAGGCACTGGCTGCAAGCAATTATTTGCTAAGTATCCATTTCCAGCCAAGGGTTAATATTTACCCCACCTAACTAGAAAAAAACTAGGGAGTGCCAAACTCAGGAGAGGCTGATTTCTCTGCAGGAAACTGACTACCAGCAAAAGCTCACCCCCATGACTCAGTGCACCAAGAGGGCAATGCCAAAACAACTATTTGCAGTTTCTGGTGAGGTAAGCCTGGTCCGAACGCAGCACTGCAGGGCACTCAGCTGCTAAGGGGAACTGCTGCAGTAATGCGTTTTCCCCTCCAAGCCCAAATTCGGCTCGGTAATAACCAACTGCACATGGTTACACCTGCCAAAAGCTTGGTGGCCTGGGTGAAAAGCAAGGCTCGCCCTGCCTCCAGGTGCCAGTCACAAAGCATCACCATCATCAAAACCACTCTTGACAAGACCAGTGACTGCCCTCAGGGCTGGGGCAAAAGCAGAGCCCAGCAGCCAGCCCCAGGCTCAAGGCACAGACTGGATGCTCATGCTGCCATGACCTGCACCACACAGGCTGTCCTGACCATGAGCATTTTGGCTTCCCAGGTTTATCAGCCTATGAGCGAACTTTTTACAAGTAGTAGCATGCACCGAAGACGTGTTTCTATTGCAGCAGTAAGCACATCCTACCAAAACACTGCATTGCCCCACAAACTTACGCATTTCTGTCAGAGGCATTACAATAGCTGGCTTTGCCCCCGAGGCAAAAGTCAAGGGTACCACCCTGTCCTGGTTTGAGAGAGAGAGCATCTGTTGTTCCACCGGATTGGGCCAATCTGGCCCAAACCACGACAGATTAATTGGCGCCCAACGTGGGGCTCGAGCAGGCCTCTGATAGATTGCTTGGATAGTTTGAATTCCAACTTGCTCGAGTTTAGAACAGACAAAGAACATGGTATTGAGTGGATATATCATATCCCCTATCATGCACCAGCTTCTGGAAAAATTGAGCGATACAATGGACTGTTAAAAACCACCCTGAAAGCAATGGGGGGTGGAACCTTTAAAAATTGGGACAAGCATTTAGCACAAGCTACCTGGCTAGTTAATACCAGGGGATCCATCAATCGAGCTGGTCCTGCTCAATCAGACCTTTTACATACTGTAGAAGGGGATAAAGTTCCTGTGGTGCATGAAAGGAATTTGTTGGGAAAAACTGTTTGGGTTTCTCCTGCTTCAGGCAAAGGCAAACCCATTCGTGGGACTGTTTTTGCTCAAGGATCTGGATGTACTTGGTGGGTGATGCTGAAGAATAGAGAAGTTCAGTGTGTACCTCAAGGAAATTTAACTCTTGGTGAGAATACTCAATTTTGAGTTATATAATATCAA
>VYXH01009923.1:25232-73740 GCA_013397275.1 Burhinus bistriatus | reverse complement strand
AGGGGTCACACCTGCGGGGAGGAGTGGACAGGACAGGTGACCCAAAACTGACCAACAGGGTATTCCATCCCATCTGCCTCATGCTCAGTATAAAAGCTGAGGGATCAAAGAGTCGCTCTCTCTCTTTCTCTCTTTCTTTCCTTGTCTGTGCATCTGCCTTTGATCCTGATCCGGAATCCAGTTCCCGTCCGTCACTGAGTCCAGTCTGGGACTTCCCCGGTGCCTGCTGGTGACGTGACTGTCATCCTGGGAGCTTGATACGGTTTTGTATCTATTTCATTATTTTCTTTTTGTTATCTTATTATTATTATTTCATTAATGTAGTTTAGCTCTCTCTAAACTCTTAAGTCTCTCTTTTCCTCTCGCTCTCTTGCCTCCCTTCGGGAGTGGAGCAAGAGAGAGAGAGCATCTGTCATTCCACCGGATTGGGCCAATCTGGCCCAAACCACGACACACCCAAACAACTCAAAGTCAGTTTTCCAGGACATGGACACCTGAGCTATTTTACTGAATGTGTCCTTACCTTCCAAGGGCACACCAATGCAAAATAATACATATGTGTTCCTTCTCTCCCCTTCTTTGATCAAGTATCTGCATATAGGTCTCCCGTTTTCTTAAAGATTATCCAAGAATGTACGGGCAAAGGTCAGATACAGTAGAGGGAATGATCCTTTGCCCCAGGAAAATACAGGCAGCGGACCTTTGCACAGCGCTATCTGTGTACTCGGTGCTGCTCGCATCGTCTGCACTGCTACCTTAGAAAAGCCATGACTTGGTGGATCCGAACAGAGAGACTGTCTTGCTGCCAGGGTTGGGGGCTGCTACAGCAGAGGCTGTAGCAAGCTGCTCACATCTCCAGAAGCTTAGAGCACCAGGAGACAACAGGCTGCTTGATCTTTAGGGATTTCTTACATGTGCTGCAAAAATACTGCATGCATTTTGTATGCTGCCTGGATATTTAGATTCCTTAAGTGAGTTTTTGTTCACTGCAAGTGTGTTTAGTTTCAAAAATGCTTTTTCTAAGCTGTGCAGCTTGTATTTGTCCTTGAGGCCTGACAGGACATAAAATGTGGAAACACGCTGGAACAGCCCCTCTGCTGCAAGGTCTCTTTTGCACTAAAGCAGCACATTTAACAGAGGAGTTTTCCAATTCTATAGGATGTCATCACCGCAATACAAATTTCTTTAGCTTGGACAAGCCTTAACTTTCCTGTTACGCTATAGGTGTGGCTTCCCTTTAACAAAACTATTTTTAACACTACAATATTCGAGGGTGAACAAAGCACAGGCCTGTGCTGATGCCAGTGTTTTTACAATACAGCAGGTTTCAGTTGGCTCTGTGACACTGAAAAGAAGCTGGGCTTCACAGAAATTTGGATGGTTCCCTTCTGAGTCACATCCAGTTGGGCTATCCTTTGGAAAAAATTTGTGTTGTTTGTTCTCAACAAAACTGGCCCTCTTAAGTCTACAAAGAATATTTTGTTCTCCAACTGTATGGTTGGGAGCCTCTGTTGTTGTCATCGTTGGTTTGGCTCATCTAAAATTGTCACTTCCACAGTGAGAATGACAAAACACAGAAATCTGGTCACCTGGTCACAATATTCTGCTGAGGGGAAGTGATGCCAATTCCAGCTCATCTCTTGCTCTTCTGCTTCTATTTCAGAGGAGACTCTAACACATCCTTTCATTTACAGAAAGCAAATATTCCCAGTGTGTGTCTTCACTGCATTACTGAAGAGTTTTCGTTGCCATGCAAATAACCCTCCAAAGCATAACAAGCAATGAACACATCCAGATGAATTATCAGGCTGCAACATATCTTCATTCATCCACATCTGGTCCCTAGTTGAGTCAGTTGCCCAGGAAAATGTGAGGGTAGGCAATGAAACATCAATTTCAGAGAAGGGAAGAAGGCAAGAAAGAAGCTGGTTCTCCAACTTCTAGCATTATTGTACAAAGCCAGGAAAAAGGTGACAATATTACACAGAATATAGACAATGAAGAAAGGATCTACTAGAGTAAAGGAGAAGTTTAGTTTAATACAATGTGTAACTTAAGCAGGATTTTTTTTTTCTTCCAAAAAGCCTCTGATAATTTCACTGGTCACTGAAAAAAGCTAAAAGGAGGCAGGCAAGACCTGTCATTCACAGCAAGTACCTACCACAGGTTTAGCTTTCCAGCACATATTTTCCCAGTGACAAGGACAGAGCAGCACACCTCCAGCTCTCATATGGAAGCACTTATTAGTGTGAAAACAGCCCTTCCTAGGAGGAAACAAACCAACCTCATGCACAATCTGATTAATGACTACTCCCATACAGATATGTAAACAGCCACATTGTTGCTACCTTAGCTTCTCAAAATTTTAAAGTTACCTGATTTTTATTCACTTGTTTATGCTGTTCTGCCAAGCACTGGGGTTTTGGAGGGGATCCCATTTAGAGGACAGAGGGTGGCTGCAGAAACGAAGAGCACAGTGCTCTGCTGTCAAGTTCTCCCCATCTAACTATGAAAATGCAGTATCTTTCAGGTTTCTTTTCTATTTGCTAGATGTAACCAGTTTATTCTCTCCAGCCCAAATAGTATCTGAGGAGAATGTTGCTGTTTTCTCTACAGTGAATATACCAGGCAATGTTGGCGACTCCTGCCTCAATCTCCCAAATGCACTTACAAGACATCTGGGTTTTATTGACTATAGTTACAGGAGAGATCTCTGCAAGGACTGTGTCCTGCTCGCCCCGGTCATCTTTATACAGAGATGCTCTCATGCACAGATGGAGGCACTCCAATTTGTGCTCCCCAGAGGTACAACAGGAAAAGCCTCCTGATCGGGTACCTAAGAGATGGGAACTGAGTGTGCTCCACTGCTCCCAGGAGGATATCGAAACTTCAGAGTGCAGAGCATCCCTTTGATTGTTCAAGGGGACAGCTATAGGTACCTCCATTGCATACTGTAAGGAGTTTTAATCTCAGCCCTCTCCCCCTCCATCAAGATAAACCTTTTCACTCAGGTGTGGAAGCATGTGGTGGGACATAAGCCTGGTGACATTGGTTTGAGTCTCAACTCCACTGTCCCCTGAGCCAGAAGAGCAAAGGCATTGGACCATCCTCCAACACCCTTCCCTGAAGTGCCTCCGCAGGACACAAATTCACTGCTAGTTGCCATAACTGGCTGGAAAAGGCCTTGGCACATAGCAGCACAAGGAGCATGGGGTACACTGCATTACAAAAGGGTGATCATATTAGTGAGTCAGGCACAGGCACCCTGGCTGCACAACTGTTTCCATGCAGGCTGACGCTCGGGTCTGAGTGCCAGATTATCTGTCAGCCACAAAACACCAACACAATCTCACAGCCAGTCTGCAAGCACAGGAGCCCCTTATGCTGGTTATGAAAAGAAGGGAAGAGGAATACCATATCCAATTAAAACTGAAACAACTTTGACTGTCTCCCTGAATGACCAGAGGTGACTTCCCACCGATTGAGTTCAGCTAAGGCTTCTTCAGCCATTAATCTGCAGTCCCTTTAGGGGACTGGATCTGCACTGGAAGCACTTTTTATTTCCTCCGAAGGAATTACGCAATTAAGTCCTGCCTCCAGCACTCGGCTTTGTCTCCCCATAAAACATTCCAGTCGGATCAGGCAGTTTTAGCAAAGAGAGGCTGGATAGACCGTATCTCGTCTGTGGCTATTCATTTGTCACAAACAGCTGCTGCAACTTATCTGAGATTTCCACTGAAGCTCACAAGGAAGACCACCTCTGCATAACACAATCAAAATGTCCTCAGGGAGAACATGAGTCCTAGCATCACAGGGGCAGGGGAGCAGGAGGGGTTGTCTTGACCCTCCTTGGGCAAGATCCTGCTCCAGTTGCCTCACTAGGGCTTAATTTAATTTTCTACATAAAGTCACCTACAGCTTCTCTTCGCTTCCCCCCCCCGCGAGAAGTGCTTGTCCCCATTTGCCCCTCTCCACTGTCACTTCACAGTGGGATCAAAAGTAGTGACAACAAGGAGAAGTCTGATGCACACAAACATGAATTTGGGCTGTACACAGCTTCTGTGCAGCCAGTCAAGACAGGCTAAAGCCTTCACTCACCGCTTCGGTGCATACAAATGTATATGGGTGTGGAAAGGGGACAAAGCTTTTCCCACACATTAGCGAGCAGAGCACAGAAAGACTGCAGCTGTCTTTCTGCCACCTGAACACCTCCGAAAGGCCCAGAGAAGTGCATGGGCAGGGAGTCCTGAGGAACACCTAGGTGTGTCTTGCTCACCACGAGAAGGTGCTTCAGACAATGGTTTGTCTTGGAAGCCAGATCCTATCAATGCATAAAAGCTCCTTAGCATACAATTAAATATCACTGATACAATGCTGGGCTTCTAGGTACCTTTTAACTACGTGAAACCCAGATCTCATGGGCCATTTTTCATGTTGGAGCATTAGGACCAGTAAGCTGGCCAGCTCCACTGCAGAAGCTGTATGCCACCTCTATGGTTGCAACTGGAGACAGGACGTAGCATCTTGAACCTGCGCCTGCACACATCTACAACTGCAATGCTTCATCCTAGAAATGGTTTCAACTTACACTGAAGTGAACTTTACAGTATCTGGTATAACAGGTTTTGGGTTTTGTTTTGTTGTGTTTGTTTGCTTTTTAACTTACCAATCCTATTGGGAACATTTGGGATAAAAAATTTCTGTATCTATTATTCAGTTATATGCCAGATTTTATAGTAACGTTTTATTCATTCAAACCCTTAAGGTTTAGCCTGTCAAGATACGAATCAGAGACTAAAGAAACAAACAGAACAGCACAAGAGAGGGGATCATACTTTGTGTACATTTGTTTGTAGGCCAATATGGTTGACCATCTGACTCTTGATGACTTTTTTATATGTTCAATAATTCCACATAGGGGGGGAAAAACCCCAAAAGCTATGACTGTTCAGCAATGCATGTCTTTACCTTTGCAGGTACAATGAATGACAAACAGAATGCACCACGATGATGAAGCGGACATCTCGGGACACACACAAAAAAAAGTGGGGATGCGGGAAACACAACGACACAGGATGGGACGGAGGGGGACACACAACTGATGTTCCACTGTCTTCTAGAAAATGCAGTTGTTCTGTCTGGGGAGGGATTTTGATTCAGATTGCAGAGGTGCCGGTCAATAGACAAGGTGCTGAGCAGAGAGGAGATAAGCTATATAAGCAGGAAACCAAAAACTAGGCTAACACACGGCCTTTCCCTGACCCATCCCTGAGTAACGCAATAAGGGCTTAGCAGTATCCCAGCCAGCAAAGAAGAGCTTGTTAGAGGAAGTCAGTGAGCAGTGTCTAGCTGCGGGGAGCTGGACCATCATCTGGATGTGATACTCAAACACTGCTTACAGATATGGTGGAAAGCCAAGCCTGGTAAGATGAAAAGAAACAATTGGCAACCTCTGTATGCTGGCAAGGGAACCCACACAATCAGCCAATACAAGACACTAACCCTTGAGTTAAAGAGGAAAAAGTGTCACTAAATATTTAAAGAAGGACTTCAAAAAAGAGTCCTAGTTATATAAAGCAAAATCAATGACATTTAATAGCAATTTCTTTCAGCTTGACCTAAATCCTCTTTCAGAAACACTTGTCTCCTTATACATCACTGCATTAGGAATACAATAAACAATAAAACAAAAAATGATATCAGAAGCCAAATTCTAGGGCTGATTTATGCAGTTACAGGGTCATGGCAGGCCACAGAGGGTTTCAATCTGTGGCCAAATGCCAAAATGCAAGACCCTGTGAGCATTCAGTCAGACAAACGGGAGGAAATCTCAAGGCTCAGAGTCCACATTCACCAGCTCCCCACCCCAGCCAAAGACCCAGTGCTGTTGCAACAAAATACAGTGAAACAGATAAATAGAGCGGTGGTACTGGTATGCTGAGATCAGACCAGGTCATAATCTACAACTTTAATGAAAAAAGGAGTCTAAGGTGTCGTTAATAATGTGCGTGTGTGTTTGAGTGAGATGCAAAGGGGAACGAGTTAAAAAACATAGGGATTTCTTCAACACACACCAGATTGCCAACTTACCCTTTGTGCCATAGGGTTTTGTTTTGCAAGGGGGAGTTCTCTAGAGGAAGTGCAAAACATCTAATGGTAAGACACCTGGAGAAGGTCTCCCATGCACTACATGCAGCTTCAAAACTTCCCCAGCCATGCAAGTGCCATAACATCTGTCAGCCTCTTTAAAGGCAGCTCTTATGGCACAAGCATAATGTGCATCTATGAGGGAAAACGCTTTCCCCTTCTCATCATGCAGCACAGGGTGGAGATGTGCCACCAGGAACGTACTTTGGAGTAAATGAGAAGTGTCACATCTTCTGTTTGTGGTGAGGAAGGCAGTATCGCTAAGAGGCTCAAGGACAGCACAGCGTGCAAACTGCCTGGGGGAAAGTGACATATTTGTAACACAACCGAAAGCCAGCATAGCAGGTTTCTATGGAAAAGCAATTGAAGTCTTAACTTCATTCCCCAGTTTCTTCAATAAGCATAGACACAAAGGAGTGGGAAAATGTTTCCAGCAGTTCCTATTACCCATGAGTCATGCCCTGCTGGGGTTAGTGCTGTGCAAATACACAAGTCTGAGTCCTTGGGTGGCTTTTACAACCAACTAGAAAATTTTTAACAAAATATTTTTTGTGATGAAAGTAGAGAAATATAGGGCAAGCAAAAAACCATTCATCATTCCACACCAGGTCTCATACTAAAAGAAACAGACTGTTTTTCTCCAGACCCACGAAATTGTTTTCAAACAGTGCCTCAGAAGTCTGAGTGAATATAGCATCTGGCTCTGGTGGGTCAGTTTCTGCTAAACCAACATGAATCTGATCAAGAAGGAAAAACCAACTAATTGTGACTAAGCAGGTCTTATCTGACACCTGAGGCATCACACATTGCAACTTCCTTGAAGCCTCTCCAGGTTGTCAGGTGGCATGAAACACATAGCCAAAACCTGTCAGGCAATGCTGTAATGCCTTCATACTCCTTTCAGTAGTGTGCACTGAGCTAAACCACCTGGTGGTATGTTCTTCATTGCTATCCTGCTGGGCTGAATGAGACCAAACATGAAGCCTGAGAGCCTCAAGACTCCCACCACTGTGCTGGACTGATCAAGCTCACAGGGTCCTGCTTGGTGACTCACCCTCTGCTCACATGGCCAGTTCTGACCAGTGAGATACCCAGCTCCCTGATGGCTGGGACCAGTGAACTTGACCACCCTTCCCAAAGACAGAAAGACACCAGTGTCTTCTTTACAGAACCCCAGAACACCAGGGTCTGAGATCCTCTCACAAGAAGGGTTATTATGATCCCAAAAGGGTAGGATGCATGCAGCACTTTTGTGTAACTATTCTATTAACAGATAGTGAGTGCTCCAACCATACAAGCAGTTGCTGCCCTCTTTCTGCCAGGATGATGACCCAAAGACCAAAAAAGCAGCCACAAGTCCTGGGTAAAGAAACCCAACAATGTCCACAGAGCTCCTCAGAGCTTTCCATGTGACTGTAGGGAGGAACAGAGAAAAAATGATGAGAAATCAAAGCAAATAGTAGCAAGAGTCCATCTGCACCTAGATCACCCGTAAGAGAATCAAGAGACCATCCCTGTTGCAATTTATCCTCTTGGTCCTCAAAGACAGCACTCAGAAGGGAAAGAACTACAGAATGAGGGAGAAAAAAAAAAAGAAATTAATTTACTCCCAAAACTTGGGTGGAGGCACAGAATTTGTGATCAGACAGTACACATACAGAAATCTGTGAAAGACTTCAACTGTAGGGGAGCAGAAAATGGAGTCAAGATTACCACAAAAGCTGCTTATACTTTTGACTTTAAAATTTTATAAAGCTAGCTGTTTGGGAAGAGAATAAAGGTTCTCTTTTTATTTCCCACTCAAAAGAAGCCACTGTCACTTCATTTGGGACACTTCTGCTTACACGGGAGCAGGTTTCGCTTCTGCGTAACTTAGTTACTTATAAAGTCTCTGGGCACTTTCATCATTACCAACCACAACATCCTGTGAAACAGTAGATAATCATTAATGATTTGTACAGCCCGTGAAAAGAGGCATAGAGAGACTACAAGCTCTGGATTCATTTCTGCTCCTTTCTGCCATCACGAAGTTAAGCATCTAGTCTAAACTAATAATCTGGGATTTCTCTGGACTCAACAGACAAATACACACTGCCAGAAGGTTATTTACCTTATCTAATTTAGGCACACATTTTAGGGTGGTGCCCGTCTTTCCACAATCTACAAAGAGCCTTGGTAACCAGTCAAGACTAAATACATGACTTTTAGACTAGACACCTAAACAGAGACTGTCTAAAGTTAATTGAGACAGGGCTCCACTATAAAGGAGGTAGAAAATCAATAGCAGGACAGAAAAGTTAATTTGCACCTCCCAAATCTCAGGCTAATGGGCAAACTAGTAGAATGACCCTTCCTATGCTGCATTATTTCATAACACTTGTTTGGCACATTTGTGCCTGGTAACAAAGGACACCTGTAAGAGAAGCACCGTTCAAAGTCACTCACACTGAGGCTGTCTTTATAAACTCAGGTTTTTTCACTCTGGCAAAACAGCCTACAAGATGTCTGCATCCCAAAGCACAGAGATTAGCACCAGTCCCTCATGTCCTGCGGGAGTCACCGTGGGGCTCAGTACTGTTGGGGTGCTACGAACCAGGCAGCTCAGATTTGCAGTGCTTCTGTAGGATGCTCACTTGGACAGCTGAAAGGCAGATGTCTGGCAAGTCTAGTAATAAACAGAGATTATCAGTTCAAGATCAAGCCTAAAAAGAGAACTCAAAAATGCTAATCCATGTCAACAGTAAATTCCCGTATCTTTGCCAATGTTTTAATCTGAGTTAGCCAAGCCAAGCTAAAAACACATCTTAGCAGGCACAGAAAGATGCTCACTGTAAGTGGAGGCCACGAAAAAGGCATCTGGTCTGAGCTACCACATGACTTGCCTCTCTGGCTGGAGACAGTTCAAGAAGAAACCTGAAGGGTGGATCAGGCAGAGACAGCAACAGGGATTTCATTAATTAGGGAGATGATGTACTGGCAGAGCGAGCTGAAGGCAATGACAGCACTGCCGTCAGGCTCTGCTGTTCTCCTCTGTGACATCCCCACATCTGACTTATTATCAATGGGCAGCTGCTGCAGAAATTGAAGCGATGCTGAAATGACAACTCTATTAAAGGGGCAGATGGTCCTACAAGCAAATATTTCACCAAGGACTGGGGAGATATCATCAAACTCATTTCTCAATGACTCAAAAATGACAGCTGATGTCCCATGAGATGAAATTTCAGAGTGTTACTGTACCGTGTAGCCAGGGGCCAGGAATATTCTTGAATATGACCTGACTTAAAAATATAATGAAGCTGGTCCAAAGACAAGTCTATCAGTATAGAATCCTTGGTAGCAGCTTTTATGACAGTCACAGTTGAAATGTGCCATTTTGGGAAGACAGCCAAACTGCTTATACACGGAGTGTAGCCACACCGTAAAGTCATTGCAGCTTTTTAGATGTATTATCACTCATAATAAAGTGGGAAACGACAGAAAAACAAATGAAAGAGGTACCAAGGTAGACCATATTTATCCTAGAAAATGTGCTGCTGCTCTTAAAACACTGGAAATCAGATTCACAAGACAAAGTTTACTGGACAAAACATTGACCGTAAATTAGTTCTCCTGTTACCTTGATAGAAAATTTTGAAAATCAGATTGGTGTACACCATCATTTCTCCCTGCACACAAAGGATTGAGAATGCCAACAAGTAATGCAATGCCTTTCACACATAATGCTTCTTTCCATTTTCTACCTGCTAATTAATAAACTTGATAGACTCAATTATTTATAGCTTCCAATAACAAACATGGATATCCTTGGAGCATAGGTCAATAGGGTAAAACTTCACAGCTGATCTTTGGCAAGAGCAGTAGTCTCTAAGGCTTTCAAGAAACCATCTACCAAAACTAGGACACAACTAATGAGGTTCAAAGCATGCAAACAACATTCAGAGGACATAGGGGTTAAAATTCAGACAAAGCTGATCACACAACAAGAACATGGGATATTCCTTCCCTGTTCCAGTGGGCAGTGCCAAAAAAGCGATAGTCCTTACTACACGAAGTCATCCCTTTGGGGTTAACCTTCCATCTGCAGGGAACAATGGCACAACAAAGCTAAGCAAAAATAATTCTCACAACAAAACAGATCACCAGATTTAAAAATCCTTACCCATATGGTCCAGTTTAGGCACCTTCAGATCCATTCCTAATCTTAAACTGCGTAAAACATTATGTCAGTCTAGCTATCAATTTTGTGCACCAAGGGGAAATTCTTGCCATCTTTCCACACAATTAAGACAACCTTCACTCTGCCTTTTTAGAGCACTGACATTTATATTGGCAAAATACAAGGCTTAAAAAGCCCTTACCTATATATGCACATATGTATGTACACACTTAAGCATCACGGTTTCAGAGGCAACAATGCAGGAACTATTCATGGTAGTAAGCAGCAAATTCACATGATTGTTCTTGGCAACACTACAGCTGGAAATGGGTTGGGACATGTGTTAAACCATTTTGTTCACAAAGCGTGAGGTAGCGCTATGTTATTTTGACTCGCCCTATCTCTGTTTTTCTGTAATGTGCCATTCATATTTACAGTATGAAATATCAAATATCTTATGAACTGCTGTTATTATTTTAATATTTTACAAATGTATTTCCATCTCTGTGCCCAGTGAATATTTGAACTGGCAGCTGTGATGGTTCTTATGCATGGTAAATCCTGCAGGGCTTTGGTTCCATCTCCACAAAGCCTAAAGGCCTCCCAAGTACTGGGAGCATTTCTGTTTTCTCCATTTAAAGAAGGACAAAGTGGAAACAGAAAAGGTACACAGACAAACAACTGCAATGATTAAGGGAACAGAGGAGCTGCTTTACCAAGGCAGACTGAAAAGGCTGGGAGTCTTCATCTTAAAAAGGAAAAGTCTGACAGGGGGTATGATCAAGATTTACAAAATTATGAAGACAGTGGATGAAGTACTCATAGAACTGTTTTTCACTAAATTCAGTATTATTCAATGTGGGAGGCATTCACTGAAACTAGCAGGAAATCATTTAAAATTTATAAAAGAAAGTACATTTCTACTGAGACTGTAGTGAATTACTGAAATCTGTTGCCACAGTGATGACCTGTAATGTCTGCCACAGGCAGACAGTATCAGCAGGTTCAAAAAAGGATTAGATAAATCCAAGGACAACAGGTCCATAAACAAACAATACAAAGAAAAAGAAACGGGCAAGGATGGTCCTCCTAACATGCCCAATACAAGAGTGGTGAATGCAGGAGAGTGCAAGGACACAGACTGCAGACAGGGGCCAGGCTCCCATGCTCTCCCTTATCAGCATATCCTTTGGGTACTGTTGGAGAAGAATCCAGGGCCAGATACGAACGTTGGTGTGACCCAGCTGGGCATTTATCCTGTTATACCCAATTGCTAGGTGACTGCTAGTTTGGAGCACTTAATTTGGGACAGATTTCCACAGCGTCCATTACCTCACTTGCAGCTGTGGGTGCTCTAGAAGTCTCTGGCAATGGGCATCCAAAAAAAGGGAGCAGCCCATATTCATGAAACCTACTGAAAAGGGAGGCTATAAACATTTTCTCCCTTTACCCTGTCCCAGGGGAATAAAATCCCCAGCAGATGTACACTCTTATGCAACCATGTATTTGTAGTTATTTCACTTTCACAGCATTAAGAACCCTCGTAAACCCCCTTTGTGGATCCCCCTGACAGCCTGATACCCTTCCCTCTTCAACTCTGCTTTTACCCTGAGAATCCCAGCTCACCCGCTTCCCACCAAGCAAGGCTTGCTTTTATTATTCTGCACAGAGACTGGCTTATAATGCAGCAGCTTGACGAAAGTTCAGCACTACCCTTGAGCAGTCCACATGACAGCCCAGCTTCATAGGAACACATGTTGTCCGTGGCGCAGCAAGTAGCATCAGGATGACATTGGAAACATTAATTACAAACATGCCTGCCAGGCTTTGAGCTCACATGCTCTGAACAATAAGATCAGAAGGACATTGAGAAGGGACTTAGATGTCAGAGGACATGGAGGAATATTTGCCTTGCAAACTCCATCACTGTTGTTTTTCTGTTGTGATAATTACCTGGCATGCAAAGCCTTTGTCCATGCACTGTATGAACCTAACATTTGCCATCCTATAAAGGAGCTGCTTTATGTTTAGTGGCCATCTAGTGATGACTGACATCAGTGACAGGAAGAATTTAGTTTGGCTCTTCTCACTCTTGTTTTAGCTATCTTTCACCTGCATCTAATCTTTTGGCATACTGTTAGGGGCACAGAAATAGATCAGTAGGAGTCCAACTGACTGCAAAAGACCAAGTCAAGTGAACTTTAGCTTAAGTATTAGGGAAAAAAATCGCCTTTGAGTCTTACTTCTTGTATTTAGTACACAGACAGAAAACATCTTAAAACTTCAGCTCCCCATGTCATTTGGTCATATGAACCTGACTGTTCATGTTGATCAACTTTACTGTCAAATCTAGTAAGATCCCAAGCCTCAGCAAAGGACAAGACTGACTTCTGAGTCACCGGTGAGAAGAGTGTGACCTACTCAACTTGAAAACTCTGATTCATCCAACTTTGGGGCATCTTAAACATCCATGGATTATTGGCTTGTACTTGTTTTCATGTGTTACAGTAAGAACAAATAAAGAAACACGTCATCATTTTTGGGAACAGAGAAGGTTATTTAAAATGGAACAGACGTCTTGCGCTGTTGCATGGGAACATTCCCCAAACTAGGACAGAGTCCTACCCTCAAGTCAGGAAAGTTTGTAACTTGCTACACAGTTAAAACACCCCTCAGCCAGCTCAAATCCATTTGCAAAGCCAGGAACATTTTTTATAAAGGAACTGATGTTTCAAGAAGTTTGGTACTCGCAGTACCCAAACCAAGGTCAGGTCCCTTTCATTTATTCTCCCCTCAGTCACACCACTGTACCTTCCCTGGTGTCACACTGGCAAAAATGACAAGAATGAAGCCACTCCCTTCAAGAGCGAGTTAAAATACGTAACACTGTTTGTAATTAGCCCCTGAAGCTCCCTAAACTCCTTGGACGCCAGGGAAATACCTATGACTTCCTTGGGATTACTCCTGATTTACACTAAAGAGTCAAGGCCTATGGTAGCTTTGTATTGTCAGTAAGAAAATCAGCCAACTGTTACAAGAGAATAAAGTGAAAAGAGGGAACAGGGCATATGTTTACATTTAAAAGCTTTTTTTACTTTGCTCTAGACAGAGAAACATCTTTCCAAAATATATCCACCGGAGGTCTCTTTGCAAACATAGTTGTTCTTAAGTTAGTTTTATCCTACCTAGTGAGCGAGGCAGAACAGCAGAGACCTTCCACTGTCTCTCCCATTACTACTGCCATAGCCTCTCTTCTACTACCACCACACCTGCACCCTTCTGTGCCCGCACCATCTTCTTGGTGTGTCTACACTGCACGCAAAAGCGTAACTGGATTTCGTGCAGCCACCTCCACCATGCAGGTTTGAACTTGCCAGCTGAAGAAGTCATAGCAGGCTTCTTCACAAGTAGCAACAATGCTACAAGCCTATTAGGTGCCTGGGCATATATCCACTACCTGCTACCCTGGGCTGAACGAAGCCCACGCTATTATGTCTTTACCTGCACCAACTACATTAGGGCTAGCACACATGCACCCACCAGTTACGCCGCATCAGCACACCCTGTTCAGGCAACCAGCATCACATGTGCTCAGGCTTGCCTACAAAATCCTGCCATGACTGGCAGGTTCCTCCACCAGAGGACCCTGGGCAGGACTGCTGCGAAGGCCAGGCTTTTAGAAATTCCATTGTATGAGAAGTTACCTCTTCTGCCCGAAGAAGTGGTGACCCACTGCTGTCATCATCATCAATAGCTGAAACCTTCTGTGCTATGCTTGTGGGGGAAAAGGCAAAAAAAAGATTAAACAAATTTCTTCCTCTCTCTTTTTGTTCCTCCCATTTGCTGTTTCTGTATCTGAGGCCACCACACACATTATCAGCCTGTCTCCTAAAAGCTTGTGCAAGGTTTTCACACAGCAATACTGGCAAGAAAGATATCATAAAAACAATACAGAAATGTGACAAGTAAGATTGTGAGCTGTCTGAGGAAGGAGCTGCTTTCTTGCTCCATGTTTACAGGATACACTGAGTTCACATTGGGCTCCCGTGTGCTACCACAGTGCAAGTACAATAGTCGGTAACTCAGAAACACCAGCCAAGGGCAAGCCTTTTAACTGTTCGGTTTTGGGGTTTTTTTTGTTTTTAACTTGACTCACTTCCAAGGAGATCATGCACCTTCAGTAACAGGATGAGACCCTTCTCTTTCCTTTTGGAGCACTGTCAGGGTGTGAAGAGTCACCACCTTCTCACACCATGTAAAGGTATGAACCACTCTTCCCATTTCACAGCTCCTCAAATCATTCATTTCTGTTCCCAGAATATATCTTCCAGACAGAATCAAAAATGATTTACGTCTCAGCAGGAAGCCCGCGTCCTCAGTTCCTTTTGTTTGAACAAAAGATCTTCCCCAAAAGCCGCATGGAGAAAGGGTCTCTTTAGCTGTTTTGTTCTGTGGTTTGCTCGCAGAAGTCTCTTGCTGGAAGCATGCAGGGCTTACACTGAGGCTGCTCTAGTTGGAAACACAGGCAGAAAATATCTCCTGATGATTTAGCATGTATTGTCTGCATGGATATGAGGTGATAAGTAATTTAGTCCTGCTTTGCTTCGCGGACGTTTCCAAATGCGCTGCCCCAAAAATGCTCTAATGATAGAACTATGCCACAAGAAGGGCTGGAAAGTTTCCTGCTCTTTCTTCCTTCCAGGACCAGGATATGTGTTTCTGTGCTAAAATTTAACTGATTTTGTTTAACTTACAATTTCCTCCTGGCCTGTCTTTGTGCCCAATAAGGTCATAAGCTCTCAGAGAAGGGAACATATATATTTACACACTTCAAATACAGTTCTTTTGGCCTTGAAAGGAGCCTAGGGATGCTACAGGAAAATAAATAACAAACTTTAGATCACTGACCTGAATCTGGCCTGGTCTGTGGCAAATCTCCCTGCTCCTTACAGCCAGGAGAGGCAAGAGAATGAATGCCACTGAGAGCTAAAACACTTTACAAAAGATACTGTAATCCAAGACTGACCACATCATATGCTTCTACATCCTGCCAGTCCCTGCATCCTACAAAAGCTTTCAAAGAACAAACAAAACACCAAAAGAACCAGGGCTAACTATGAGAGTCCTAAATATTCGCGTTCCCTGAGCTCACTCCAGATGCTGCCTCCTTTTACGAGTGATGCCTTGGAAACAGAGATGGTACATACCAGGGGGAATGCCACAGATGTAAGCACAGCCTGATTTAGCTTAACAAGACAGAAGAAACGAACACTGACCTCCCCGAATCCCTTCTGGACAGAAATCAGACATCAGCATAAAGCAGCCAGTCAGTTATGGCATTACCTGGGTTAGAGGGCAGGGCGCTGGCAAGGAAACAATAAAAATTTCTTCCCTGCAAGGCAGATCTGAATACATCAATGCTGGATGTACACTAACATTAATTTCCCTGTTTAGTTACTATAGCAGAATATTTCTTGGTAATTCACAAAAAGCTTTTCCAGTCTCTCTGCGCCTAAAGTGCTAAGCTGATGCCTCTTTTCAGGCAGTGCAAAGACTGGTTACTGCTAGAGAGAGGGTAACCCGAAGGCTGAGAAGGACGTTTTCACTTCAACACGTAGATAACACACAAATACTGGTAAGGCTTCTGCAAGCAAGAAGCGGGAACTACAGGCAAAGACACTGTTTGTTTGCTTTTTCTCAATTTGTTTCCTGCTTGATCTCAGAAAGAACAAATCACTGTGCCCAGCAACAACTCTACAGTCTTTTTGTTCCAGGGGAAGAATAAATTTGTTTTACTGTGCCAAATTCTGGTTTGGAAAATTACCATTTACCTACCCATGAACTTCCCCATAATAACAGCAAGCATACAACTCCCTCCCTCGGCTCAGCTAGCACAGGCAGCACTTCTTTGTGCTGCTTGACAAGGAGCACCTTTCAGCACTAAAAAGCCAGTATTTCAGAAATTAGTGAATGAGCTCCTGCTGTCTCTGGAAAAAAATAAATAGAGATCAGAAATGCCCTCATATATTGTAAAGCATATATTTTGATTTATGTATTTGCCAGATCCAAATGAATTATGAGAAGGATTCACACTGAATGCAATTCACCAAAGTGTGAATTGTAACTGCAGGATGCACTCGGTTCTTGCTGGAAGGACCTATCAGTTGTTTTCCCACCAATATTTGTCCTTACATCTGCAAGCTAAGGTGCAAAACTTCAGAAGTGGCCTTCCATTTCTGCATATCCAGAATATCTGACATATAATTAGAAGAGTACACCCCTCTGGTATAGAGAAAAGCCTTTGGGCAGTGGTTTTCCCCAATTCTTCTGATTAGAAGACTTGCTTTTGGTGGTATATCCGACTCTGCCTGGCTCACTATCCCAAACGCCACTGATCAGTTAGACTCCCAGCACCACTCCTCCCATGCACAACTCATGTGGGGCCTCTGCCTCTGTTTGGGATCTGCTGACTGAGGGGACTGCAAGGCATGCTGGAAGGAAAAGTTGCTCCCTTTGAGGCTTACAGGTGGATAGAGAGATATATTTTTTTTGCCCAAGTTTTCTTCTTGAAGCTTCACACTGTTGGAGCTTTTTTTAAACGGAGGATTATTCTCTTAAAATATCAGCCAAAAATCTCCTAGTTAAGTACTACTTAGAAATCTGTGGAAGCCAGATATAAACAGAGATCTTGGTATTCCTATTTGGAAAGCATATGACAAAGAAATATGCCCTCTGCTCACCCGGTATGCCTGTTCTTTCTGATGGCTCAAACACCGGTATTTCTGTGAAAAGACAGCAGAGTAGAAAAGCATTCTGGGGATCAACAGGCAAACAAGCATGCTGATTAGTGTAGTCTGACTGTCTGACTACTTTGTGCCAGAATTGGGAGTTTGGTTTTTTTACCTTCTCCTCCTTTTACAGATGAAAAACAGTCTTTGCACCCTTCCTCAATTACTGGTCACGGCAAGGGGAGGTTAGAAAGTCCAGGGCAGAGCAAGGCATTTCTCCCCAAGTTGTGGTGGTGGTGCTATCAGCATTGCAGAGCTCTCATCTCTCCAGGTTATCAGTTTACCTGGCCATTTGGCAAGTTAGAGGCCTGAACAGTGATTTTCTTTCTGCATTTCTACATCCAAAGACTGGATGGGAACCACCCCTTCATTTTAAAACGATGTCTACGTACAGTGGTTATTGTTTGCCTTCTGAGATTGGACTGCATTATAAAAGCAGCTAGCAAGACCCTGCCATGATCAGTAACGATACAAGAACTAAGGCAGGGGAATGAACAGTTATAATTGTGGAAACGTTAGGCGTTAGCATGATCACTTATTGACATGACCCTCTCATTAGTTCTTTTGATCTAATCAATGCTAGTGACTTTTCTACAGGGCCCAAAAAACTTATTTTATTCTATCATATCACTTGCTTCTACCTGATGCCTTTTTTTTTTCTCAAGTGAATGGGAAATTAATGTTAGAAGTCAACACTTTCAAAAGTGGCCATTGATTTTGGACAATTCTGAATTTGAGAACCCACCATGGATGCCTGCAGCACAGTTGCTTCAGGTGTTCTGAGTGATGAAATGCATGCATATGCTCAGCAATCACGAAAGTCAGGCCCAAAGGATCCCTCTTCTTCCTTACTATTCCCTTCAAACAAGGATGCTACTGCCAGTGGAGCTTAGCTTGTAAAAGTGGAAGTTACCAGAAATGCCACAAAGCTGCCTGGGGACTCTCCAACTTCCTCCACGTGGAAGGTACCCAGATGTCCCAGTGATGGGCAGCATTTTTTAAGTCTAAGGATCAACAGACAGTCATCTCTGCAAGGCCAGACCATACATAACCAGACTACTGACCTCCAAACTTAGATTTTAACTTCAAGAACATACCTCCCTTTTTTATCAGTTACAATGAAGCCATCCCGTATTAGTGTCAGTGATGTATGATACAGCATATCCTCTCCGATTCTCCAAGGTCTTAAATGACTCAACCGCTTTAGTTTATATGCGCAGAGACAGTTTCTATGACTATATTTAGTTTTAGAGAGGGTCTGGAAAAGTGATATCACCACTGGAATGAGGAAGTATTTATCCCCCGACTAGAAACACATGATGATGATGTAAAGGTGCTATTTGGAGAGCTCTATTTATATTGTTGTTTCCTGAATCTTAACATGACTCAGAGAATCTCGGGACATAACGTGGTGCCACTGCCGTAGTCTGCAGGAATCACAGCCAAAGTTTCACAAAAGTTTGACTAACAGCAAGTTACCAGGGCACAGCAAAGCGAGGCTGAGCAATGGACGCTGAAGTTTAATGACTTGACCGGTTCGTTACCAATAGACTTAAACTGCATTATTAATGGTAGACCAGTGACAGAATTACATGGATAATAGCCAACAACTGCAGTACAATAAATATGCAAGGGCCATTAGTGCAGAGTGAAATTTGATTTCACTAATTACTGCTTGTTGCAATTATTCTGCTTTTATGGATCAATAACTGCTCTCCCAAAGCCAATTCCCTCCTGCTTCTTGACCAGTCGGGAATTTCTGTGATAATCAGTCGTTTAGAAGTACTTTCTGTAAGGTTTACAAAGGCAGGAGATCCAGCTGCAGAACAAGCTCCCAAGAGCAAATCTTGTGAACCCAGTCCGAAAGGACCACAAACCTTTTCGTTCAGACAAGAACACGTCTCCATGAAAGGGAACGGCATTCAATCACTTCCCTTTCTTTTTACCTTTAAAAAATAAAAATCAGCTAGAACACAACTCTGTACCCTGAGTGAAAACTGCCAGAAGCCCTATGACTGACCAGTCTGTTTGATGTAGCAGGCTGAAGAACAACATGGCAAAGGTTATTAGAAAGAGGAAGGAAAATAAGAACCAAAATATCACACCTATGAGTGCCACTGATTGCACTGAAGCCAAGCCAAGCCCATCAAACCTGGCATTAGCATTCCTAATTTGGTACTAGTACACCTAACAGATCTTGACCACTCTTGCAAAGCGAAGGCAAAATCCAGCAACAAATACAGGATCATCTAAGACAAGAGGTTCTTTGTCATCATCTAATGACTTTGCTATGCCATGTGGAGATCTCCCTACATATGATCACCTGTTTCTGCTCCAGCCTTGTTTCAGGAACTCATCCATATCCATCCTTAACAACCGCATTATTCTATATACCATACTAGTCTATGTACCACACACGGATCAAGCAGCGCACAAACCACTATCCTGTCAAAATGACAGCAGCTTTACACCTGCTTTGCACAAAACAGACAAGCAGAATAGTGAATGAAGCCATGTTTATAGTTTATATTTGATTAACTGATTATTCACTTCTTGGAAAGTTTAATATTTAATGAAATCACAGAGTAACAAAATGGTGCTATACTGCTCACTTCTTAATGGCAGAAACTCCCATTGATTACAGGAACAGGTGGGATGCCTAAATACAAGATAGAAGAAAACACAGGGGAAAAGAGGCTCAGAAAGGAGGGGATCATAGCAGTTATTTCCTTGACAGTGGTTTGTGGGGTTTTTTCCCCTTCAGTCATTCTAGCAGTAGGTGGATTTGCTTCCAACAAGAAAAAAGAGTCAAAGTAAAAAGACCACAGACCCCCCTGAAATTGTTTAAACTTCAGGAAAAATGAGAAATAGGAACTATCTACCAAAAAATCCTCATGTTGCCATACCAATGAGGAGTCCTCAGTGATCACGTACAGCTGAGCCACAGAATTAAAAAACACCATTGCACTCTTCCATAACTGAGCAGCAGTGCTGACACTAAGCAATTAGTCATCATACAAGGTTCTTGTCTCATTACTGTCACAGACAATATTAATTCAATTGTTTGTCAAGATTAGAATGCTAATATAACCATTGATTGCTTGTATTCCTTATTACACAACATTGTAAAATATTAATCATATAGCATCCAGCATCACTAATGTGACTTTACAATACTACAACAGTATTAATGCAATTGTTCAGGTTGTCCCTCAGGACACATAAAAGCCATAATTTTTATGACACTGTTCAAACCTGATTTCTCCTGCTTTACTCATGCCTTCCTGTTACATACAATATTCTGATCAGCTTTTCTCCCTCTGCATCTTATCTCTGGCTAATTTTATCAGCAGTTTCAACTCAATGTGAACTGATGACACATGGATGTACAACTATTTCCAGGCTTCTCACTTTCAGCGCTCAGTAAATCCTTGGCCTGAATTTTGGACAGCACATCCACAACTTCTAGCCTTTAGCTCAGGCACAACACGGTAAAATGGAATGTTTCACTTCCCATTGAATTTCGCCTCCTCTTGCTTTTCATCCTGGGGACAACACAGCTCAGCCCCGTACCACTAGCTGTCATCTTGGATACGCACTTCTTGTAGGTCTACACATCTGGATTATGCTGAAGGTCTTGCTGAGACAGAGCTTCTCCTAATATCTTCTCTCGATTTCCTCAACTCTGCATGACACTTTTCTTCCAGACCAGAAATACGCCTCTTTGCAGTTTCACTTGAAAAAGGTTAAGCTAAATAGAAAAATGGGTCTGTTGTTCCCAAACAGAGCCACCTGCAAGTGGAGCAGTTAGTAACAGAAAGTGTACTTTAAATTCACAACTTATTTTAGCCTCTGTTAACATAGAGGGGTAGACAGGACATACTGCATATACTTTTTACACAGTGCCTGTGCAGTTCTTCCTTTCTCAGGCATCAAGCACTGAACATCTCCATGACTTGGACGTCGTTTCCTCCAGTCCCAGAAAAGAGAAGCTTGTTCTCTCCCACCCAGAAGGCTTTGGCAAAGATCACAGTCCAAGCCTGTCACTATCACCTCACTCATCGGCACCTTTACCAGCTCTCTCCACACATTCTTGCATCAAACTTATCTTTAGTTTCAAGGCTTTCAGCATAAGCTTATCTTTGGTTTCAAGGCTTTCCCTCACTTACCCTCACACCCTATCTATCATTACTCACTTGCTACTGAGGCATCGATTTCTGCTTCTGATTGTCCATCAAGCCTTCCGCTATCACCCAACTATCAGATTTTCCAACATGCATTTTCATGCTTTCCTTCATCCCACCTTTCCTACCGCTACCGCTCACCTCCTCCAGTCTTTTCTGTGTCAACTTCTCAGTGCCACCTATATCAGAACTGATGTCTGGCTTGTGAAAAATATTGTATCCTTGTCTTCGCTGCACTCCCCCATATACCATCCATATCCATTTGTTATATATGAATTTCTATTAAGATGAAAAGCTCAGACAGAATCAGCTTTCTGCTCTGTGCTGACACAGTCCCTAGCACAGTGGAGTGGTGCTCACGTGCCAGATACGGTCTATGGTATGGTAACATGTAACATGATAACATGTGTTGTATGTATGCACCATGTAATGTATGGTAACACAGCACAGATCTAATATATGGCCACATGCATCTTTGCTTGTTCTGGATACAAGTAGTCTGTGTACCAAAAGAGCCAAGAGGTAGAAGCGAGCAAACACAATACACCACTACTTTTGCTATTTGAATGTAAATCTGAAATTTTAAAGTAAAATAAATATTTTAGAATACAAGTATCCTAATTTAGTTTATTAGTAGCCACCCACAGAACTGGTGAACAATTATAGCCTAAACTCTGGAGTCATTCTTAAAACCCTTCCCAAGCACTCACAGATTCCCTAGTCCGTCTGTTGTGAAAAGAGTTAGATCTGTATCATGCTTTACTTTAGCATAGCTTATTCCACTCTTCCTACAGGAAGAAACTACACTGGTTTAAACCATCTTTATAACTATACAGCTGCACCAGCATTGTTTCTGTTAGTGTAAGTATTTCAGGTTTCATAATAGCCTAACAAGTAAAAGTCAAGCCTGAGTTTAGCCTATTGAGTCATAAACTCAGGTATAATATCATCGTATGGAATCACCACCCTGGATGAGAATCTACCCTATTTTAAGTTTTGTTGCCCTTTTTAAGGTAAGCAGTTGTAACACATTCTGGAGCCATGCTTGATGTTTCCCTCACACCTGTGGGGACAGCACCTTACCACTATTCTCCAAGGTCATGTCTACACTGCAAGCAGAATATGACTGCTGCACATGCTGACACACTTGAATGAGTTTTACTCTGGCAGCAATATCAATGAAATCACAGCAGCATGGACTATCACAGACCAAAGGATGCCTGGTGACTTTGCAAAGGGTGTGCTGATGCCTGTGCTACTCCAGCTTCACTGTTGCTGACCACCAGCCTGGCTAGGTTAGGGCATGCAGGGCACCTACCAGACACCTTTGTATTTGGGGAGTTTTGGCTGCCAGGGCAGAAAACTGTGACTCTCACCCTGTTTTTGTTCCTGTTCTTGTTGTGCTCCCACCTTCTGTATTTGAGAGCCTGGGCCCTCCACTGCTATGGTCCAGAATGCTTGAAATACGAGAGCCATCTTCTACTACAGAGGCTATAGAGCTTCTACAGAGTATATACAGAGCTTTTATAGAGTATAGCTATAGAGCTACACTTCTGCCTGAAGTATAGAGAAAATCATCTTTGTCTTCTGCCCGTGTTGAAAGGATAGAACCACATTCAAATGTGGTCAAATTTACGGTACAAGGTGGTCCTAAAACAAGGCAATGGCAGACATGTCAAAAGTATAACCAAACATCAATGAGAACTTCTTGCTTGTCCAGACATACAAACCCAGTACAGATTAAGAAGCTCTGATTGTGCATGATATTTTTAATCCAGTCTTTCAGGTGACTTAGCAGCATTAGCAAAAGCCTGAAAGGCAAAAATGGAATTTTACTGCAGTGTCTGCTTAAAACTACATAAGCTCTCAGTTACACTTTTCCAGTGTGCACCAGTGAAGTGGAAAGAGCTTTGGCACGGTTCACTGCCCAGAATGCAAAATAAAACTAAAGAACAGAAAGTCTGCTGAAGTTTCAGCATGTCTGTCTCACCCATTAAGGCTCCCACTAATAAATAAAAAAAACAAAGAAAGGTGTGTGCCTGAAAGTTTGAGGGTTTTTTCCCCAACTTCATCAGTCGGTCAAAGAGAAGATACTGTGTCTTTCTGTAGACCTTAGATCACCTTTGACCACCGTAACTGCACACTGCCAATAAAACAATGCATTTGCAGTACAGCAGTTTAAAAAGTGCTCAAGAAGTGCATGCAATTCTTAAAGAGCGACGGTCTCCCTTTCTGTATACACATACACATGCATATTTGTATTTTCTAGAGAGAGATCACAAAGTTGCTGCTTTTATAAAATGTTTTTTTTGTCAACCAAGTGACTACAGCTGACAGAGTTAAGCTTGCAATGCTAGCTGAAAAACAGATTCCCTACAAATTGGAACGTATTATCGGATGTCAATAGAACAACCCCCTTCAGAGATATTAAGTATTACGATCCTGACTCTTACCTACCCAGAGGCCCCTTCGCTCCATTCTCCTAAGTCTAAAGCAGCCTTAAAGTGTTATATACTTACTACGTGAGCACTTTAAAGCATTTTTACAGTAGGAGGAAGCACAGTAGTGTAAATGAGATTCATGTCCTCATATTCTACCTCAGTTTCACACAGATAAACATCAGTAAAATCATTGGGTACTTTATGGGAAAACTGCTAACAAGCACAGAGTCCAAGACCAAAATATCCAACCGCAACCTCCTGTGCAGAGCTCAGTACTGGCACTGACAGAGACTTCAACTTCAAACAGCAATCACAAATTTCACATTATATCATTGCTAGGGTTTGCGTACTCTAGTAGAGGCCCAACAGAAGGCAACAATAGCATGTTTGTCTGTCTCTGACAAGAAATGCATCTGGAGATCTCTATGAGGAGAAAGCATCCATGGGCAAGAGGAAGATACGTGGGCATCAAAAGGCAAGCGTAGGGTTTCATAAAATGCAGTAAGCCTAAACTTGCAAACCTAAATTGCCAAAGGTATAGCCACCCTGTTTTATCAAATGCATGTAAAACCTGGATTACTCCAATTACATCATTTTTGTGGTGCTTTCACATAAGGCTTTTGACAAGTCACTTGTGTATAGTCATCTACCCAGGCTCAAAACTGATTGGTTTTTTTCCAGTTCTAATTTACCTGTGTGTTTTTTCTGCTTGCCATTGCATAGTTTCTTATTAGTATTTCTTCATTAGGTTCACACACAACTGTTAGTGACTACTGCCCAGCAGTCACCATGAACAACAATAGGATCCTGTCATCCGAAGTCTCTGCCATGCACATCTGCACCTCTGATAAGCACTCTGTGTCAGGCCAAACGCTTGCTTCATCTGAGTTTTTGGTGGCATTTACTCCCAGTCTTGAAATCAGGAGTGAATCTCAGACTACACCCTGAGAAATCCATATAAACTCAAAGCAGCAGTAGTCACTGTTTCAGCCCAGGCTTTAGATATCATACATGTCTTTCAAGCTCCATAGGCACACAGGTTGGAAGGACTACAAGGAGAACTGAGACATGAGTAAGAATAATTCTGCTACTCCACCATCTCCAGTTTATAAAACTCAATCCAGTTTACAAACCGAGCAGTATTCCCTATTTTTTAATAATACACTAATTAGTACAGTAACACTCTATTATCCTTGCCTACGCAGGTCTCAGCACATTTTAAGAACTCCGTAACTTAAATGGATACATCTAAACATCTAAATGTGGATGCCCCATCCCTGGAACATTTAAGGTCAGGTTGGATAGGGCTTTAAGCAACCTAAGCTAGTGAAAGAGATCTCTGCCCATGGCAGGAGGGTTGGACTAGGCAATCTTTAAAGGCTCCTTCCAACCCAAACCATTCTATGACTCTATGAAACAGGAGGAGTTGTTTTCCACATATTGATAAATACATAACAAAATCCTACTGCAGACAGAGCAAAGGTATACATTTAATATATGCAAAGTCATCACAGGAAAATCTAGCGAGCTGTCTCAGGTAAGCCTGAGAACTTGTAATCATTGTAAGGTTTTAAATATTTTTTAATTCTGTGCTCAATACTTTAAAGGCTAGTATTGTTTTCTAGCCTGACATTTCCATGCTTGGCACCATATCAGGCCTCAAGATTAAAAAAAAAGTCAGTGATTTACCTCAGAACAAAAGGTCACTTTTTACCACCTCATGAAGATAATGTACGCACTTCCATCCCAAACCCAGCTAGTTTGCTCCAAGGCAAATGCACTTCTGAAAACTAGGCCTTTTTTGTGGTTCATCAAGTCCATTGTTTCCAAAAGTAAATAGCCATTTTCCTTAATGATTGAGTAATCACTCCCTTTCCTTAAATCAAGAGCTTTGAAGGTGATAGGGGAAAGGCTGCTTGCTTCAGATAGCCTCAGTGGGAAAGAGCGGCCAGCTTTTGTGCTGTTGTATTTGCAGGAAGACTTGCTCTTGTTTTTATTATAGATAGGTTTTGTTTTGTTTCTCATTGCAAGGAATTATAGGAATTCAAGCAAGAATAAAGAACTACCATGAACCCCTCCTACAGGGTGTAAAGGCTGCCACACACCTTCCACTGGATGTTGAAATGTGATAAATGGCAGCCTGAAGACAGCAGAAAAAAAGAGAGCTCAGGAAAAGGAGTAGAGTTTAAGATGATGTGCCCTTGGAGGGCTTCCAGATGTTAAAATTTCTTGCTCTAGCTCCCTTCTCAGACAAGCATTAAATTTCCTCAAGAGGACTCCCAGCTCCAGCCAAAAAGCTGTGCTCAGCAATGCAGGCTCACCTTTCACTGCCCCTGGTTTGGCACATCTGCATGGAGGAAAATAATTCATATCGGCCACGCAGTTAAGAGAGCTTTATAGCCGAGTTTAAGTCACTTGTAAAACCAGCTCTTGAGAGAATATATACTGTATCTGACTTGAAAATGCTCTTGAATCACTCAAAGACAAGTGTTAAATCCAGCAGGTCAGGAAAGCTCAGCACTGGGTTCTCTGCTCCCACTGGAGTTAGGGTCAATGGAGTTGAACACTGCTGACAGCTGCTGAAAATCTCATCCAAGGACCCAGTCCAAAGCAGGCTAAACTCACTGGACAACTTCTTTAGACTTCTATGGACTTTGGCTCCAGACCAGGCTACATTAGCATCCCACGGACCAGTGTGTTTTAGCAATTTACTGCCCAACAGCTCTCAGTTTTCAGTGTCTCCAACTGAGCCAGAGTAAAATGTGTTGTTAATGTTATTTTCATAGTGCCTCTGTACATTTGGGAATTAATTTTTTTTTCTCATCAGAGTAGAAGTGACTGAACCAAGCTGCTGCTTTCTATGGATTACTTAAAAGACCAACACTCTCAGTGAAAGGAGTGTTTGCAAGCACCAAAAGCACCAGATCATGCACTCTCACAGGCTTTACACCAGTGCAGTTCAATTTGTCCACAGAATATAGGCAATTCAGTTAATGAAAAGTGGACATGCATCATACCAGTCACACTTCTGTGGCTTATGCACTGTCATGTATTAGCAAGTGACTCCTATTCAGAAGCCTGCATGTAAGCTGCAGTTTGAAGGAAACTATCATACATGTTAATTAAACTACAAATAAATGTCTCAAAGAACTATCAGATAGCTAGCAACTTCAATCCACCAACATCAAGAAGTGATGGGTAACATGCTGCAGGGAAGGATAACCAAAGCCTGGTGCTGGTGTACACGCCTAGACGTAATCCTGCTCTACTAAAAAAGTAAAGCGTTTCTGCATCATAGCAAGGATGAAGATTTAAAGTTGTACTAAGGAGACAATGAAGAACTTCAGAAAATGGCTTTGATTGTAAAAATTCTTTTTTTCTGAATTCAAAACTAGTTGTTAATCAGTAATGTTCAGAGTTCAGCACCATTTGTCATACAATTCAGGGTCCAGTTTCAGAAGCTGTCAGGTCTGACTAACCCAAGGGAGACAGAGCCTTGCTGATAGGTGCCAGAGAGGCATTAAGCTGACATATTTACAAAGACTGTGAATTATACATGAGTTTCTGTATGAACCAGATGGGTTTAATGTGCCACACATTCTTCATGTATTACATTTGGGTCTCATAATACAACAATTGCATTTTACTGTTCTGTGAATTTAGGGCCGGTGGAAGCATGAGACTGATGTCCCCAGAGACTCGTATCCTGCTCCTGAACAGAATAGCAGCTATGATTTTTTCCACACCACTCGACATCAGTCTATCCAATCCCAAAGGGGCCAATACCTGAAAGTATAGGGGTTTCCATGTCCATGCTCATGGAAACCTCTCTCCCCATGGGGTAGCGCCTCAGCTACAAACTTACATGTATTTTATAATGTGTTGCTACAGCCTGGGGAGTACACCTATACATCCCTAAGGTCTAATACTGCCATACTAACATTTAACATAAACCTATGCACTCTAGCTCCATTTCTGTAACACTCTCAATATGTTCATTAACAAGACCCCTACATTCAAAAGGGCGTGTCCACCCCTGGGTTTCCTAACTTAGCAAAATCCTTGAGTTTCTCAGTGCAGAGCTTCCACGCGCTCTCAGTGCATCCAATATTTAAGTAAGCTTTCCAAAAGGCCACTATCTGTGAGACTGTTCTGCCTTGCTGTTGTGAAATTTCAGCTTCGGCTCAGGATACAGAACAAATGTTCCTGTAAAGCATATGCTAGTTTTTAACTGGCTGCATCTGATCATCACCCTTTTCCGCCAGCTCTCAAATACTGCTAGAACATCACCCACTTGAATGGTAAGAGCTGCTGGCAGGCTTGCAGTGAATAGACTGAGCTGCTCACTGAAGAGCTGAAAAAAAAAAATTAAAAAAAATCACAGCTACTCTCTACCTATCTGACACGGCTGTGATCAACGGGCATGCCAGATCCAGCACCATCATGTGGACTGCTTTCATACAGTGCAGCGTGGAAGCACATCACATACTGCAGACCGCTTGTAGCGGTACGGAGTGAAAACACAACCCCTTCGTAACGCAGCCATTCCAAAAGGTCTGAGAAAACACATCACAATTTTCTTATCCTGCTTCTCTCTGATCCATCCAGTTCTACAATAGTGACCACTGGCACATTCGGCATTGTCTTTGCAGGCTTTCAATGGTTTAGATCCTCTGATGGGTCATCTGGCCATACATCAGAAGATGGACTGCAATCACAGCATCAGGAAAGCAGCTTTTCCGCTTTTTACTACACTGTTTGGACATGACTTAAAGTGGAAACAGATTTGAGGGATTATTCAACTCCAGGCTTTTCTGTCCTGATGGTCTAACCCTCCAACCCATTTTAATGACATCTGAATGCAGTTCAAAAGATTATGCGAGTCATTAGGAAACAGGTAATTTCAGCAATCACACTGAAAGACAGGTATGACACACTAAGGCAGAAATCCCTGATAGAGGTAGATGTGAATGTGAAGAATGGGACATAAAGGACTGAAGGGAAGTCACTAAGGTATTAAAAGTTGGAGCTGCATGGAAATAGCTTGATTAAATTAAGAAAGGACAATATAATCTAACTACAAAGAAGAGACATCAATCTGAACTACAGCCTTCTGAGGAAGGTGGTGGAATCCCCACCAGGGAAAATATTTAATATTAGATATATCACAAAAATACACTGTAGGGAAAACTCTGCTCTGTGCAGGAGATTGCACAGGTGACCTCAACAGCTCTGTCTGTTTCAAATGGCTGTGAACATGTGACACAATAAGAGAGTTTGTCTGTCAGAGACAAACCCAAACCTGAACAGTTGTTTTCATGGTGNTGCAGGAGATTGCCTAGGTGACCTCAACAGCTCTGTTTCAAATGGCTGTGAACATGTGACACAATAAGAGAGTTTGTCTGTCAGAGACAAACCCAAACCTGAACAGTTGTTTTCATGGTGAGCCCACAGCAGCTTATTCCAAAGATTTAATATGACCAGTTCTTCCAGTATGCATGATTATGCCAGCTTTCCCTCTGAACACTCTTATTTCTTTGTAATGAACTGTGACTATTACAAGAAAGGGCAGACCTGGGACTAAGAACATTATTGCACATCTGTGCCAGCTAAAATATCCACCGCTACACACATAACACTAAATAAAACTTGGTAGAATATATTCAAGTGATGTCATTAGTCTGCTCTGTATGATCATAGTATTTTTAGTTTTCACTCACGGTACATGAAATTACAACTCTTGTAGCCTCAATGCTTAGATGGCAAAGTAAGCAGTGGAGGATGGGAAAGGAAGAAAATGTCATTTTAGCTTTGTTGCTGGATTAAAATCAGAGAGGAGGGCAGCTACCAAGGAAGCAGTCAGAAGTGGAACTTGCAGGAATGACAAAACACTACATGAGGGAAATGACAATGGCCAACAATGAGGGGGTTTTTTTGTGGCCACCTCAACTGCTCCAAGTCCATGTTTCTGTGTCTACTTAACTCCCTTGTGACAAGATGCTTCAAGAACAGACCACACACAACACCAAGTTCTTCTAGAAACACATCCCACATGAACGTCAAAGCCATGGGTACAAACAAGGACAGCCTTCTGCTCTCAGGCCAGGTTACAGTCAGCTGAGCTGAAACATCTCACACCAGATCCAGCGTCATAAGCCTGTTATTGGATTTACTGAATTCCTGCTGGGTGAGGTATGCTTTCTACAAGGTTATGATTCAGAAATACACTGAAAGAGGCCACGATCAACAGCTTCTAATGAAAATGACTGTTGTTTTTGTTTTCTGCAAGTGAGATACAGGAGGTACAAGGATGAGATGTGTTTGAGCCCACAGGGTTACCGCACAGGTACACTTGTGCCTAGGCAGTCTTTTTCCCTTTTGCACTGGTTTCGTGTGCCTCAAACTTTTGATGCCCATTGACCACTGTGTGACAAACAAAGCATTAACAAGTCATAAGTGACTTCATATGGGTTTCCTATAACTGCACCTAAGTTCCAGTGCAAATCAGCCTAATTAGATCAGCAGCCTTCTCTGCCCTCTGCTCCACTCTACAAAGAGTGGACCCTTCCCAGAGGGCCAGTCAAGTAGGTGAAGCAACTAAGTACCTTTCTGCATGTCCCAGTTCGCTGGAGGAAGGCAAACGGTCAGCTAGCTCATGAATAATGCACTGTCTGTTTATGCAACTCCAGAGATCCACTTCAATTCAGCTTGCGGCCTCAAACTATTTTCGGTATACTTGGCCAGTCTCTTTAGTAGGCAAATCTAAAAGCTGCTTTCGAAATTCTCTCTGCTCACTTGAGGCTTTCACTCCTCTCTGCTATACATAATCATGTCTCCTTTCTTCTGGATTTTCTGGTCACTCCAGTTTCACGCTGGTATTACTTGACTGACTTCAGTAGATTTACTCCTCATGTATACTGCTGTGACACAGTGAGGTTCAAAGATGGCTTAACAGCATACAGGGATGTACCAGCAATTCAGAAATTAGTCAGGAGGAGATCAAGCTGCATGTAGTACCATCAATGCCTTCTAAGCAGATGGTTAAGCATGAAGTATCACAATAAGGGCTAAACCAGCCTTTTCTTCCACATTGTAGAGGTGGAATCTGAAATAATGAACATGCAGCGCAAGAGGGAGAGGGTGAAATTACAAAATATTCCTCCACCCTGAAAAAAAAAATATCTTTTTAAATACTGGCTCTCAGCCCAGAGGTCTGGCCCCAGGGGATATGATGTCAGTAAGCCAATGCAATAGCAGAAGCAAACCTTGAAATGTAATGTCAACTCCTTGTAAATCTCATCTAATCCAAAATATTTCACATGAGAAAAACTTGGGTAAAAAGAAGGCGGGAGAAGAAAAATATAGCTCAACTATACAAAGTCAAGCAAACTCTAGAAATAGCCATGTTAGGAAAAGGCTAAGCTGTTCATTGGGCCAAATCAAGCAAGTCATGGTGACAAGTCCAGTGTTCAGAAATGTGCCAATGTGGGCTCTGAACTGGGTGTGAGATAGACAGCAATTAGCTATAACTTCTACAAGCAAAAGGTTCTCAACAATTCTTAGTCCAAGGACCACTAAACTTTTCTTAAAAAAAAAAAAGGCATTGTCTTATACCTTGGTCCCCCATTTGTGTCATTTGCAACTATATAAACATTAAGTTAAGTCTGAAATACTAATTTATTGCATTTTTCCCCCTTGTGGATTGATTACCTGCACTTAGAGGAAGGTATGTATCTGCAGACTCTGTTATCTCACAGACCTCAGGTTGAATAACACTGCTGTACTGTACCTTTAAACCCTCTTTAAGGTGAAGCACTACTCATCCTCACAGCTGTGCCTCTCTTGCTATTTCTTGGTTCAAGCCATACCCTTTAATTCACAGAGCAGAAATACTGCCCCAGGAAAAGAGAGCATTTCTGTCATGCATTCCCACTTTGGAGACTGATAATAAACAAAAGCTTCAAGAAGGATTCATTAGGACCCAAACATTCTTCTTCCTTCCCTCTCCTCCCCCTCCAGACATGAGCCTTGCTCATGTAGCCAAGGAATAATCTTAAACCTTGCCTGACACAGAAGAAACAACACTGAGCAGATGAAGCGCTATTTAGTTTGCTCTGCCTCTCTACCTGAGCCTGGCAGAGCCACAGATCACTCTGAAGATGCCCACATGCAATTTGTTGCCTACAAGCCACTGGCTGGGGACTTCTGGGGCTGCAGGAATATGCTCAGGCATTGGATGCATTAGGGAAGTTCAGCCTGTGTCTCAACAAGAAAGGCAGCTGCAGGGATGCTGTTAGCAGCATCCTTTTACCACTGGGGCATTTAACTCCACTCAAACAGGACAAATAAGTTCATGCCCACCTAACCATCATGCTTGCTGCACAACTGAAATACACTGCAGGTGAACCACGGCCAAAGCCAGACAGCCCTGTGGCACAGGTCAGGTTAACACATACCTATCTTTACAGGCCATCACTAACAGGAGCTGGGTGGCAGCAGCAAGACAAGGCAGATGGCAGGGTTGTGACAGAGCTGAGTGTAGCAAGCAAGAGTAAGCACTGACAGAGCTCTGACCAGCACTGTCCCCTTCCCAGAGCACAGGAGGAAAGTTTTGCCCTGGAGGCCCTCCCCAAAAACATTCAAGTCCAGACTTTTAAACAGAGTTTTACCCATTTTCTACACACAGGCTGAATTCAGGCTAGGTGACACTGCCTGCCTGTCCACAGTGTATTTCAGCAACTAACTTGGGAAGAAGACAGCTCACATACTTGCAAGTACATGAGGTTATGCCACATGCAGACACATGACAGGTCACTTGAAACAGATCTTACTGTGTTTGGCAAAGACTTCTGAAGTTACTCAACAAGACTCTTATCAAACGTCTCATGGCTTACTGATGCTGAAGCAGCTACTCACCACCTGTGTTTAATAAACAAAAACCTCTAACTGTGCTTAACTTCTCTCTGCCTTCCTGTTCTTCTAGTGGAAGGTTCTTTCCATCCTTCACCACCATAGCTCTGTTCTCAGTAAGTTGCTGCATTTGGTGCCCAAAGCAGTTTCTGCCTGACCAGAATACGGCTTAGTAACTCAGTGTGGAGTCAGCGGTGCCAGACAGGTTGCTTTTCTCCGCTCAGAGTCTTGAACTATGAAGTTCACCTCCACAGGGAGAGTGTCTTGACAGCATCTTTCTCTGGGAAGTTCAAGCTAGCTTGAAGAAAAGACAGCAAAGGGAACACGCTGCTTTATTTAACCTTTTTCACCACCAAAGTATACGGCTAGCACTTTCACTTCCAAGGAGGGTTCATTAATTCACTGCATCTTAGTGCTGGAGAAGTTACAGCTGCCACTGCAGTCAATCATGTCTTCCCCCTCACCAGCATCCCTCCCGTTTTGCCCTTTCCCAGTGCAATGCAAACCTTACCCCAGATCCTGCCTCAGCCCTCTTCTCCCAGCTGCAGCACGCTGCCAGGGACCCCCCACCACCACAGCAGCACATCCTGGCAGCAACTGCTGCCCAGTCCTTTCTGGGTGAGCAGCCCACAGCCCAGCAGCAGGAGGGAGATGGGGAACACAGCCAAAGGCTGGCGAGAGGGAGAATGGGCAGGGTGTTGGGGAGTCGCAGACACAACCACCCAGCTACACCCTCTTTCCCCTCCTGTTTTTTGCAAGCCTGGTCACGGCAGCGCAGCCTGCTGCCCTAAACACTCACTCCCTCTGGCTCTCTCCCATCCCTTCCCCTGCTGGCCTTTATTCAGCTGGTTTCCTCGGGCCAAATTTGTCAGCATCACGGGTGCGTTTCCACTTTCTGTATTCATCTATTTTCCCCTGTTTCTAATGAGGGAGGTGTTGCATGCTCAGGCCCCTGAGAGCAGCCCCTCCCCTCTTATTTCACGGAAACACGTCCTCGTCTTCCAGGCAAATGTTATCTGGTGCGTTCGACAGTTCATTTTCAAAGGCAAGAAATGCCAGAGAACGCTACGTCTTTTCAACGCGAGGCTTTGCACAAAGCTGGGCATAGCTTGCCACATCACTGTTACATTCAAGGAACGGGCAGCAAGCGTCTGGCTCCTGCAAAGGGGAGCAGAGGGAACACTTACGTGGCTTCTACCCCTAATCCAGGACCTCAGGCACTCAACAACCCACTCTACTCCCTCCCTGGTACGTGTCCTTTTTTGGCACTGCTTCCAAATGAAGGTAACAAGCCAAACGCAAGCCACCGAATGCAAGAAAATCAGCCAGGCAGAAAGCAATACGATAGTCGCTGATTTGACTAAAGCTTGCTGCTGTGCAGACAGCAGTGGCAGCCTGGCACAGCTATGGCCCACTGCACATATCCATCACGAATTCCACTCTCTTTATCCCAGTATTTACAGTTTAACCATAAAAACTGCTCCAAGATGAAACCTGGCAACAAGGCATCAGCCATAAAGCAAACACTACAAAAAAAGAGTATTTGTTTAAAAAAATAAACAAATTTGGTCTAGCCACTTTTTTCAATATCACAGAAGTGCTGAGGCAATGCAAGCTAATGGGTTTGGCTTTCCATTTCTTGTAATGCTGTGTTCAGTAGAAGACCAGTTTCTTTGGGAGTTTTGGACAAAGCAGTAACTGCTGGACAGAAAGCAACTGCAAACAGATGACTTTCTGCCAGTTGCAAATTTGAAGGCTTTCAAGTCTTTAGGTTTCAGGCATGTGGAAGTTCATTTAGGGTCAAGCCTGGGAGCCCTGACATGGTCCTAATACTGATCAAACTCTCATGGGCCAAATTTGGAAGATTTTTTGTGACCACAAATTTCAGAGACAGCATGTTCTTCAAGGCTGTGGATCTTTCAGCACTTGACCTTGAAAGTAAATCTGCTTGAGTCTTCCTGGATACCTCCCACCAACTAGAAGTTATCTCTGCACTGATGGCTAACAAACTGACTGCCCATAGGACAACTGCAGCTATTCCACTGCTTTTCACCAACAGAAAGCACCTGATAACCTCCTTCCTACGCTTAACTCGAAACATCCACTGCTGTACTGAGGCAGTCCACAAGGACAATAGCGTGCAACACGCCTGAGGTGAGGACCGGCAAGACTTCACAACACATCCACCTCCCTCCTCCTCCCCTAATCCAAGGGACATCTCACTTTCTGGAAGAGCCCTGCAAACTAACACTGCCTCCAATCACTCACCACTGTTATGCTTCGAATCAATAGGTTCCAACACCTGCAGCTATCAACAGCATTGAGAGTTTTCCTGTCACTGTAAAACTTCTTGTGGGAGATGTGAAAAAGCACAGGTGAAAAGGATTTTCACAGCTGTGTAAAAGGCTATAGGATCTGTAAAACTGGGAAACAGAGACACCTGGACCCTTGTCCCCATCTGCCCAAAGTGTTCTTCACCTGCTTCACTTCTGTGTAATTTAATCCTAAAGAGGAATGAAGACAACCAACTGCATCCATATTATTGTGGGAAAGAGTTTGAGTTGCATAAGTACACAGAGATACCAGCATGAACACAAAAGATTAAATTCTTCTAGGAAACCTAGAGGCAAATCTCAGATTACTCCACACAGGTCTTTTTTCTGGCTTGCATGTCTGAAAAGCAACAGGTCAGTTGAAAGTAGTTTAATCCTACCAAAATCAACATTTGACTATAAATATCTTGTTTTGACATAGGGCACCCTGTGAAGCAATTTACAGTTGCTAGAACATTCAAAAGAAGAAACAAGACCCAAGATTGACAATTCACGGCATTTTGAATGAACTATTCTCCAGTTCCTTTAAATGAAGCACGTAAGGCATATTGTTCCCCACACCATCCATGGTATTTTAATTAATATCCTAAATACTGTCCACATCAATTCATCTCTCAGTCTTGTAATCACAGGTTTAGAGGGAACAGCACAGCTGCATTATATCAGAACAGAGGCCAGTGGTACACAGTTCTCCACTCAGAGCTACCGAGTCTATCTTAGTCTGAAGCTAATTTTCTGACTTTCTCTTTCTCTGTGGCCGTTTCTTTCTTTCCCCCCCCTCAAGAAACTACACCCACAGTTTGCTGCAAGCAAAGTGAAGTAGCACAGTTAACCACACCTTTAGTTTCCCTAATATTAGCTTCAGGCCCCAACAGGCTTTACAGTGCCAGGCAAGCCCAGGAATAAAATAATAGATAGAAAAAGACAGAAAGGAGAGACTGAAAAGGTAATCTTATTACTAGACATATTCCATGAACAATAGTCAACTGCAAATTCAGATATTTTTATTTGCTGGCAGGACTTGAAGAATACAATACTCGTTTTTTCCTGCATTAACAGCTGTAGCAAATTCACAGTCCTACTGCCGCAGCACAAGCCCATCCAAGGTTTGTTCTAGAGATTTTTGATGCACAGACAAAGAATATATACATATATTTACACTCATTACAATCACGAGAGTATAATCCAAGTGATCTGCTTGGTTCCTACAGAGTTCCAGCTGTAAGTACCAGATAATCCATACAGAATTTAGGCTAGCATACTTAGATCAGACAGATGGTTATAAAAACCTACAAGTATCTGTCATCCTTGCCCTGGTCTAGAGCTGCAGTACAAACACCTGACACTTCTGACCAGGAAACTTTATCAGCATGGATACTATCTGCTAGGAGGACCCTGAAAACACGCATTCGTCTCAAATAGAGGGCTGAAGTCATGTCCTCAGTGCCTTGGTAAAATCTATTCTTCAGCCAAAAAAACCCAAAACCGAACAGTTTCTTATACTTCTGTGCTATCAAATAAACCTTACAGCGCAGGCACCCCCTGTACTGTTAACCTCTTGATGCACCCTTTTCAGTGAAAGGAGATGTGAGTAATTCCTCCCCAAAGTAAGCAAAAGCCTCAAAATCCACTCTTTGTTCATTACGCTGAAGAGCTCACAAGGTCAGTTAATATCACACTTGTTGCATTACTTTTAAGATTCTTCAAGGGAAGTTTTGATTTGCCGAAAACCAATTCAGCAGTTAGAGCATCACCCCACAACTTTCTTTTGAGCACCAAGCAAAGGAAATGTTTTCAAATACCCTGGTATTTACTAACTTGGTGAAACGCACTAAAATGTAGATGTAGCCAGAAAGGGAAAGACATCACACATGGACCCGCACAGTGCAATTCCATCTAGCCCAAGTTCCTTATAAGCACAATTACACCCAGACGGTACATGACAGCTCCAGCAACTACCAGCACTCTACTCGCTTTCACCCAGTGCTCTCAGATGATTCTGCCCGATGCAGGAGGTCCTAGGCAAGCAGTCTACAGTACTGAAAAAATAAAGTCCAGACCTGATACTAAGTATATTCCTACACTTGAGTGTCTCTCAACAGCAGCTACAAATCTGAACTTGCTCCCATTGGCTTAAGCCAATGCTTAAGGTTGTATTTGCAACCACCATTACTTAATGTGTATGGTATTGTGTGTCTTCCAAAAAGGCAGTTGCTTCAGTCAGCACGCAAGGGCCCTGCCTGTTTGCTAAAGAAAAGGGTTTCCCAGCATGCAGAGGGCCATAACATACACTAAAGACAAACTCCATACTTCATTAAAAATAAATACACAAGTCTCCCAGCTGCTGAGCTATCACTGCTTATAGCAAGCTGGCTTAAGATTTTTTTCCAGCATCTGTTAAAAAAAGCTCCAACACTGGAAAGATGATTATTCACATTAATAACCCACAGAATATTCACTACCAGATACAATCCTCAAACTTGACACAGCCACAGATCACTCAATCCCAGCCATGAATCTTCTCTGGAGAAGGGAGTCCCTCCAATAGTCCTTGCAATTCCTTCACGAGCTGCCCCATACACATTTAAAAGGGACACCAATAAGATGAGTGTAGAGCTTATTTTCAACTGGGAATCAGGTTTCCCTGCAGTGTCCCCACTCCCCTCTTCCCACCCTGGTTTTAGATCACCTGCACAACCATCCAGGGAAAAGCCCTGGCCAGAGTGACAGAGATCAGTCCTCTCCCAGCAGCTCAGAGATGCTGGTCATGATCACCATCCACTAAACAGCGTTCAGCCACAGCGGGACCCACGGTGAAAGAAGAGCAGCCATCAAAGGACCCAGCTTCTGGCCCTGTCACCAGTTTTGCACACAACCTTCAGTAAGTCTCTTAATCTCCCTGTGCTCCCCCATCCCCAATCTGTAGTTTTGGGAGCCCCGAAAGATGAAACCAGCTTCAGGAAGGCTGATAAGTGCAGTCTAAATAAAACACACAACCTACCTTATGGAGAATGAAAGCTCAGGACAGAAATCCTCAAGCCTGTTCTCATCATGCCACTCTTGCTTAGAGCAGATAGGAGTCTCAAGCACACACCAAGGGTATAAATGCAACGATTTTGTCCCCACCTAACACGTAAAGGGTCAGGTCTCTCTGCACACAGATGGCAGCAGATGCAGTCACAGCAGCTGCCTTAACATCTGTGCACATCAGGCCTTGTGGAGGATCACCTTCGCCTATGTGAACAAATCTGTAATTTCAAATGATGACAATCACAGTACCAACACAATTAAATTTCTATGAAGAGCTGCGAGACAGCACTATAATCAAAGGCATAAATAAATCTGCTAGCTAGCATCAAATCTCACAAGCAAACAGATCAACGTTTACGAGATAGAAGTGAGATGGCTTGAGACCACAGACTTTCCTCATTTTAGGAATACAATGCATCAAAGTATTTTTTCCTAATGGTTAGATGGTGGGGTCCAGTAAAAATTATAGACAGAATTACATTCAGGTCCATGGTTCCCTCAGGCTATGCCAACAGTCATAGACCATGTCCAAATGTACTTGGCTAGTTTAGCAAAGATGTCACCCCTGCAAACAGAGCATCTCGTGACACAGATTTTTAAGCAGAATTCTTCAGCAACATGAATAAGTCCCACCTGCTAATCAAGAACACAAAATTCAGGACACCTTCTCATGTATTTGGACAATGCTCTGTCTTGTTTCCACAAACTAGACTCAGGGAGTGCTGCCTAGTGCTCTGCCCAAGAAATGAGTCTTTATCACAGCATCTCATACTGTTTAACCACAAAGCATCTTTCACAACACTAAATTGTCAAGTTCCTTCAAAGCAAGCAGAAAGTCACAAAAGAGTTCTGCAAGCTCCATCACACTCATTTAGGGATGGACTCGCATAGGCTATGGCTAACGTTTCTAAGCACCTCTGCTCCAAATATTTTCCATCATATTTTTTATTCATGCAGACATGCTACCATAACATGTTATAGAAGCACAACCATATTGAGCTGTGGAATTTCACAGATCAAAAATCTTCAATTTTGATGAACTGGTACAAAAGCATTTGACAAGCAGATTCCTACTTACATGAATTATTGAGCCTAACAAATATTCCGTGCAAGGAATCAGGGATTTTCTCTTCAAGGAGACTACTGAAGTAAGCAAAGGTTTGCAGAACCATGTCCCAAGACTCCCACCAATCATTTCCTAAATTGACAGAGATGCCTTTGCCAAGAGTACACAGATCTGCAAGGCCAGGGTCCTTTCCCTGCTGCATGGATAGCTTTTCTTTTGTGCCACCACATGTTCTCAGTAACGTCACCATAAATTTCAACTATTTCCTTTGATCCAGTAGAGCTTTACTGGCATTTACATCAGAGCAAATGAGACCAGAATCTGAGCTTTCACATGCATCTTTCAGGCACATTTCTGGAATTTATTTTAATGTGCACAAGCTTGGCTGCAACTGTTCCAGATGTTCTCCAAGCTATTCTCTCCCCCCTTTCCTATCCCCACTTGAAACAGTAACAGTTGCATTGTCTTTTATGGGCTGAGGAAGTGAAGGAAGAGGAGGGACTTCCAGGAATTTTTAATTTATATATTTTTCACCTTAATGTTGGGGGGGGTTAATTTTTATACATATTTGGAACTACATGTAATGTATATGTACAGACACCAAGAGAAAGAATTCCGAGTGCTCAGTCTCACCTTCAGTTTTGCATTTTTAACTGACACCACTCCAGCCAAAAAAGGATAGCTACTATTTTTTATAGTTCTCTCTCCTTGCTTGACTATTTGGATTTTGAAAAAGCTCTCTATACTAAGGCTTCTCATTAGCCATGTGAAGCCCAGTACCCTAGAGACAGTATTTAATTCAACCATGACCTCCCTTCTGGGCATTTCCTGGCAAAAAATGCCCAGATGGAAGAGCTAAAGACTGCCAAACATTCACTGCAAGGAAGTGCCAAAACAAGGGTCTTTATTGCTGATAAAAGCCATGGAAGCATCAGAATGCAAAGCAAAGTTGCTACCTTTTTTTCATCCCCACTCGCTTCACTAAAACTGTGACTGCTGCTGCAATGGGATTGAAGGCACCAGTTCTCACCCCGAGGTTAAACTCTGGCATGGTAGCAAATGACAAAAGTAATTTTACTCCCTGTGTGAAATCATTATCTTTATTCTTATATTACTACCAAGTTCCTCGTGCCATGTTCTCATTTTCTGTGCTCTTCACCATGCTCATACTTAGGAGTTAGGCCTGATAAATAATGACTTTCATCATTAGCCCTGTCTGTGCTAAAACAAAGGACGCTATTATCTCTTTCCAAAGGAGAAAAGGTGGGGTAAACTCATCCTCCGCAATTCCCCCAAATTCCTGTTACCCTGTGGGTCAGATTGCAGACCTGTATATTAATAAGATCTGGTGTTTATGCTATCCTGGATGCCAGTTCCACCATCTGGAAGTGCAGCTATATGAGGCATCCGCAGTGCTCAAGGATAATTACACTTACACTTGCCAGGTGCATGAGTCTTGTCTGACATTGGTCTTCAGTGCCGACTGTGCACTGCAGCAAGGCCCAGCCTCCTCTGCTCTTCACCATCACGTTTTTAGCATAGCCAGCTCCTGAACAACCATAGAAATACTCTAGATCTTTTGGGGACTTCTGTTGAGAGGCCTCCAAACTCACAGTGACCCAAAAGCCAAATAGGATTCCTCCCAGTGTCCACAACAAGAAACCACCTAAATTAACACATCAACCACCTTTACACAAAGTACAGCTGTACCAATACAACTAGAGCTGGACTACACCAGTAGCATGGACATATTTATACCAGCTGAATGCTCTAAACGTATATGCAACTGACAATGCATGCCTGCATGGGAGTGGGAATAGCCTGTACCAAATACAGATGCCATTATGCCAGCAGAACAGCATTCACACCAGGAGTCACACCAGCTGGACTTCTAATGGCCACTCAGCAATTATTACATTAAAGAAATCATACCCCTTGCAGTCATAATTACACTGGTACAAAAATCTATGTGCAGACCAGGCCTTAAATCAATTTAGGGAACCTACACAAGGGATTGTTCCTGTTTAATTACATAGCCATTTAAATCAATTTGTCTAAATCGAGACTTAAGACCTGAAACAATTTTTTGTTACCTGCATGCACGCTGACCTTGTAAATTAAGTCCCTGACTTTGGCAGCTCACTCTTACAAGCTAAGAGTTTATTACATGAGTAATAAACAAAAAACAGCAGGGTAAATGCTTCTGCTTTGGTGGCTTGAGGAAACCAGAACAATTCGTAGCAACTCCGGATAACGCTGTGGCAAACTGATATTAACAGTGAAGGGTGTTGTTGCATTGCAGTGGCCTGTGGGAAACACCAGTCTTGGCTGCCCTAGAAATTTAACTCCATTTTCATCCTCGGTACTTTGCCACCACTATTGCTAAATGGGCAAAATCTGTTGCACGTTCAAACAAAAGGACAGTAGGTTGTAATATGCTTCAACACAGTTTACCTAGTTCTCAAACAAAAGTGGACAGAACAACATATTTAGCATCTTGCGGAGTTTTTACCCTGCCTCCATCAGGGGCTGTGCCAGACTGAGTATCCATGTCTGGAGGCATGCAGCAAATCTCTCTGTCATGTAGCGTTAATTCCAGGCATAAGAGGGCTCTTTTAAGAAGAGAGAGAAAAGAGGCAACAGTGGGAAGCTTGAAAGTTTAGTCCAACATATTTTCCTTTCTTCACACTTATCTACGCATTCTTCCTTAATTCCCCCTATTACTTAATATTCTTCCAAAACCTGGAAGAACAGAAGCAGGACGCAAGTCCTTCATCTGCAGAGCTGCCACTCAAGTCCACTGTTCTTTACCTATACCACTGTGCACTCAGCAGCACAAGTCCTGACACCCAGAAACAAGACAAAGTCACGGGGGGAAGGTCTGCTGAAGAGGATCAGACAGCTCAGTACCGTAGCGGGTATTATGGTGGCCACTGTCTGTCAGAACGAAGGCACAGAGCTATGCAAAAGAGCAGCATGATAATAAAATACCTTTTTTCTGCCATTTCCCATGTTATAGGGATGCAATAATTTACTCTAGAAGTTAAATAATTACAAAACTTATCCTGGGCACAGCTCTAACAGTATAAACACAGCTTTTCTCAGGACCTTCTCTCATCTTCTCACAGAAGAAAGCTATGCTACACATTTTCTCTTTATGTAACAGCATCCACGGCACAGTTGTGCCGTTTGAACCAAAAAAAAAAGTTGCACAAGATGCTGCCTATGTGATATATACTCTGCCAACTGCGCCAACAAGAGAAATACAAAAGGTGATCCTCACTAGCACAGCCACGAGACTAGACACGCATGCCTACACCTTTAGCAGCAATGTAGTAATGCCTGCTTTGTTCACGGGAGATGATTTTACTATTTCCAGTCCTTTCCTAGTTAACAACGATTAATCAAATCTTCATCAGCCACACCTAAGAGAGCTACCTAGCTCTTTCAGCCATTTTCAGTACTAAGTCAAGACATTATGGCACTGGTAATGCCAGTGCGGTGCTGTTAACACTGACAAGGATGCCCTGTAAGGACCTGCAATGGAAACAGCACTAGTGCGCACTGATCTTTGAACAGCTGACTTCTTCCAGTACCACAGACAGTAAGAAAAGTAGCTGTATTTGCCACCATTGCTAACACCAATGTAAAACCAGAATAGTACAAGAAGAATAGTGTTTGAAGTGCAGTGAAACAGAGAGAGGCCTTAAGGACTTGCCTACGTAAAGATTAAAAACAAGACAAAAGCCCCCTCTGACTCACGTTATTTAAAAGAAAGTCAGATTTCTCATCAAAATATCACCGCCCTGACTACGGGCTCTGCCTAACAAAGCGTGACAGATAAATGCCGGCAGTGGCAGAGGCCAGCGCTGCCCTCAATTTCCTCCCTGCTCCTGCACCAAAGGTCTGAACCCCTGGCAGCCGAGTAGGGGGTGCTCTGGCATCTCCTTTCACTGTTTAAATCACAGCGAGAAGTAGGGCACCTGAGGGTTTGGGCATGCATTTGTTTCAGCCAACTTACCTATAGGGCACGGTAACCTCTGACAGAGGAGCAGAAAGCTGAAGGACCTTAACTTTCTGAACTGAGAGCACTGCCTTCCACATCTCTACAGCCTCCAGCTGAGTGGGCACAAGACTAGACCCACAGCAGTCCTCAAGAGCTTCATCCCATCCTGCTTCAACTGCCCATGCTGGTCTGGAGACAGTAACACAGCAACTTGTCTTTGCAGCCTTTTGAGATCCCAAAGGCCAGGCACTCTGTTTTAAAACAGTACGGAGGAGACTGAAGCAATGCAAACTGACCCAACCAGATACAGGATCACAATGGTGGTCTTCATGCCTGACATGGCTTAATATAACCACTTCAATCACAACTGGCTGTTCCTTAGTCTAGGCAAATTTGGGTGCGTCATAGTAGGATAAGCTCAGTGCCCCAGTACCCAAAGTCTGGTCCATACTGTGCATCCAACTTACCCTACCACTGCAACAACAGAACTGGTGGTTACTTTCAGACAGAACAGGACAACTGGGAAAAATGAAAACATACCTTTGATCTGAAGGCCAGAAAGGAAACAAGAGTTTTGTTTGGGGATTGGTTTTTTTTATTATTTGTTTGTTTTTTAACCAGTACCTAAACAGCGGTTTTTACCTTAAGCTGTCTCAGAGGCCCAACCCCAGAGTACCTCTGTAGGAGTTTTAGAGGAACACCACTGGAATTAAAGGTCTGCAGTACTGAAAAGGTCAATGGAAGAGCTAGGTGCCATTTTCTGTGCTACACTGTCACCACTCAAGTAGGAAGACGACTTGCAGCCAATTGCCAGGAGGTTCTTCGGACTGACTTTCTCATATGTGCAAAAAAGGCACATAGCCCTTGCTAGCTCTGCTGATTAAAGACAGACAGCACTTCATCTGACTTTTTCTTTTGCAATAAGATGACCATAATTCACATTTAATATGCCGCAAAGTCATCTGCCTTCCAAGTACAAGAGCGTGTTCTGCTGAAAGTCACTGCTGTTAGCTCAAATTTAAACTCAATATTGCAGGACAGATATTACATTGCTATTAATAATAAATAATCATGATAATGTTTTCCCTTAATAGAGCATCTCATCCCAAAGGATCCTAACCACTTTACAAACTCTGGACCAAGTTCTATCCGTTCCTACAACCCTGTAACTTCTGCCTGATTTGCATGGGTGCAGAGGAATGTAGAAATTAGATTGCATCAGATCTGCAAATTACTTCTCTGCAGCTGATGTTCCTCCCACTTCAGGAGTTGATCCAGAGATAACACTGCCAGTGCTTTAACAAGGGCTTTTCAAAAACATCGTCCGGATAGCAGGCCTGTGTGATGCCCACAATTCCTGAGAAGGGTTGGGAAGGTGAGGATCCAAGCAGTACTATTTACATTTCTCTCTAAAGATGCTCCGTCATGACCACAATTGTGGTCAGAAGCATCACTGGTCAGTTAACAAGTTTAAGTGCTCCTTAAGGGGAACAACCTCTGGAGGGCTGCGAAAGTCATACTCTGTGTAGTCCCCAGGCAGAACCGACTCCTACCATGTGCTACTACAATATAAACATTTTAAAAAGTAGTACTATGTAGACATGGTTGTGAACAGGTGCAGTGAATATTCAGCACACAGCTCAGTGTTCCTGTCCTTAACTTAAGATGAAAGAGTAAGCAAAACCACTGTAAAACCGCTGCACATCTCCTGAGACATGCTTTAAAAGCATCTGGTACTTGATCCTTCCCAAAAGCCAAACATTTGCTCCCCAGAAACACTTGTGTGAACCTCAGGAATAAGTTCTCTTTAGCCGAGTTGATGACTCAAACCCCAACAGGACCAGGCACATAGAAACATCTGTGTCTTCTCCTTCAACCTCGAGATGAAATGTCATCAAGGACTTCTCAGCACCACCTGCAGTAAGTTACTCCACTTGATGTGGCAGCTATTTAGTCATGCATAGCAACCGTTTCAGTCAGGATCTGAAGAATGTCATATTTAATTGAACAAGGGGGAGGGATTACACTCTGAGAAGTCATGTGTTGACACTTTTGAACTAGGTGGTGGGTCATATCACATTGTCTGTACCAGCAACTCTTCTGATGCTAAGCACAAATAGGGACTCCGGTGACATATTTTTTTCCCTGTATGCAAACACATCTCCCATGCCTGATTACGCCTGGGATACAACTGTATTGCCAGTGCATGCGGACAGGGCAAAAGCAGACCACTTCTAGCAAACATGCCAAACTTTTCAGCTCAGTGAGAAGGGAAAACGCCCCTATTCAACCCTAGGACTATTCTCTGTGCTTACCTAAACATTCAGCCGTTGATCTTTCTTCCCCACCAAGCAGCAAGTCAGTCAGGGCATTAGTTTTGCATTATGCCACAGGGAACAAGTACAAACAGCAATAAACAAAAGAGCTCCTAAGTGAGCAGAATAGACCAGAGGCAGGAAAGAGAAAGGGTTGATCAGCCCCATCCTGTAGAAGCAAACAAGGAATTTGATTCTTTTCACACAGAAGTGACAGAGGCCATCAGTGTATTTCACATAAAACACCACGTGTTTTATTCGTGCTTTTGGTCATTGTCCAAACCAGCCTGGTTTCCAATTCCCTCTTGAACTTGGTCTGCTCCAGAGACTTGCCCAACATTGGTCTAGCTCCTAAGACTGCCATACAGAGTCAGACCCAGCTCAGGATCCTGTTTCTAACAGAAATGAGCAGCAGAGGCTTAGAGGAAAAGTTAACAGGGCAAATTTAAAGCCGTATTTCTCCCATTTTCTCCCCCCAACAGCTTCCAGGAAGCCACAGTTTGGGGACTTCCTCAACTGGGGCGTGTATTCACACATTGGTGTTTTAATAGCAGTTGATGGGCTGCCGTGCCAAAAACATATTTCAAGCAGCAATACATCTACATGTGTGACGTATCAGTGAAAACAAAGCAACCGAGTTTTTCCCATTGCGTGGTCTGAGTTAAACACAGCTGCAGGGACACCTGCTTCACCCCATCTTCACCTCCAGAGTCCACATCAGAAATGGGCCAGAGTGGATTTGAACGCGCTGCAAATTCACAGTGTAAACACAGCTCTAGACAGGCGACAGAAACACTGCCAACTGCTTCCTCAGGCTTTTACTTTTTAATAATGAAACCTCCCCAAATGAATGCAGCTTTGGGCAACAAGCCAATTTAAAATAAAATACAGGTACAAAAGAAAAGTCGGTCCCTGTCTCTTCCCAGGTCAAATATGCCTCCTCTCACATAGAAGCCAGACCTGGGTGTATTAAAAAATAACTCATGTCTTTCTTAACCTTTTCTGCTGCAATGCAGAATATCATGTTTAGACCTCCTGAAGACTCCATCTACAAGTAAAACTTCTCGTATCCCTGTCTATGTCCTACCACTAGCTGCTGCATCATGTTTCTTGTGTGATATCTCAAGAGAAAAGCACACCCACAAAAAATCAAGTTGAAAAAAAGAAAAAAAGATAAGACCCACATCTTTTCCTTATCGTAGTATGGAATGTTTTTCCAGCTTCTGCTTTCCTCAATCTATACAATATTGTCCCTGCTTACCAGAGGCTTTTGAAACTCCCACTTGATGAATGCAATTGTGCTCCTCCCCTCAAAACAGAAAATTCAGTGATTAAAGCAAAATAATCACTCCAGGGCACAGTAGTTCCCAAGCCATGAACCACAAGCAGGACCAGGAGAAGGAGCTGTCACAGCAGGGAGGTATTCCTCTCAGCAGCTCAGGAACCACTGCTCTAGCCCCCTGTTTGCACCTGTATGAACATGGAAGAACTTTCATTGTTGTAGATCCAATGCCTGAATAAAAAAAAAAAACCACACCAACAAACCAAAACACCACCAAAAAACCCACACAACAACCAAACAGTAAAAAATTAACTCTGAAATAACTAGGGGAATTCATTTATAGTCCAAGAGATATTTCTGTAAATAATAATCCTTTAAGTAATACACTAAAAAAAAAATTATCACGTCATACGTTATCACCTTCTAACATGTTTAATCCCTACTTAATGACCATTCCACACATTTTCACACACCTTTCACTACAAACATACAAATAACAACTGTTGGGGAACAGGAAGAAACCAAATTAACTAGAGGTGGAAGGGAACTGAGGATGGTACGATACTAATGAATAGGGAGAAAACACCTTTCCCCCCCCACCTCCAGTCTGTTGCTAGCAGATTGCATCAGCAAGTTATCAGTAACATCTCAGCTGCATCAATCGTCAGCATCATTCATAAATTCAGCACATGTTCGGGAACAGATTCTTTTCTTCTTTAGCTGCAAATATTCAGTGAGGGACAAAACATAGTATTACTTTAAGCCCTCTAGTAAATCACACCAATTGTGCCTTCATTATTTTAGAAATTTTTGTTCTCGTACCAGATGCCTCATGTCCGCCTGAAACCTCGTGGGACTCTACCTCTAAGAGCACAGAGAAGCTGGGGAACTTCCATGAGCAACACCTGCAGGAAAGTATGTCACAGGAAAACTGACACAATTGTCGCCAAATTCCTGTGTGTCAAACGTGAAACCTTGTTACCTTGATACTGTCTTTTATTTGTTTTGTGGGATACAAATATTTCTACATTACAAATTCATTCGCACATCATTCTGGCAAGCAAGTCAGGCTTCTGGTGCAAGTGTTGTACCTTCAGGAAAAAGTCAAAAGTATACTATAATAAGACAAGCAAATGCTCTGACTCAAAGACAACCATTTCCAAGTGCAGAAAGTAACACTGAGCAAGGCTTCCAGACAAATGCCTACACTGTACTTATGGGTTTTTTAGGTACTGTCTTAATTCCCTTAATGACTTAATTTTAAAGGTCAGAAACACTAGCTGGCTGTGATATTAGCAACGTTTGAATGGTAACTAATTCTAATGAGTACGCCAGTAGCAATGTAACACTACGACATGCCACACACATTTATGAGGCTGAAGGCGATAGCAATCAGCCTACATAGCTGCAGCCCCAGAGCCAACCCAGCCACCCTGACTCGCTAACCTCAACGATGACTCACAGCATTTCCCCCTCACTTTTACCCTTTCCCACCTATATTTGTAGGGACAAATTAAGACTTCCTTACTCCGGAGGCTGCTACCACTAAAACCCATCAGAAAGCAAGTATTTAAGGACCAGAGACCAGGAAGCTGGAAGTGCAGAGCCCAGAGAAAGCAAGATGCAGCCCATTTTTGCACGCTTGAAACCAGAGAAGCTTACAACAGGGCATGCCTACTTTCTCAGTCCCTCCTTCCCTTTGTACGTGATCTCAATTAAACCTCGGGTGTAAAAAAACGTTTCCTCTGCTGTCACCGTTTCCTGCCTCCCTCCCCGGTTCGCAGCCGGGGACCCGGGGCAGAGCCGGCACCCCCCCCCCCCCCCCCCCCCCCCCCCCCCCGCCGCCG
>VYXH01009923.1:0-24285 GCA_013397275.1 Burhinus bistriatus | reverse complement strand
CCCCTGGGGAGTCGACGGACGCCGCCCCGGCCGGCATACCCCCGCTTCGGGGGCAGAGGGGGGCTGCCGCGGTAGCCCTCGTCCCGCAGGTGCTGTCCGAGGGCTGGCGGCGGTTTCCCGTCCGCCTGCCGGCTGGGTTTCGGGGTGCCTCCCCCCGTGCCGCCGGGCACGGGAGACCAGCCGCCTCTTCCCCCGCGGGAGGGGCCGTGGTGATGGGGGGGGGGGCACGAGGGGGGGGGGCACAGGGGAGGGGGGCAAACTGGCGTGAGCTGGTCGTGCCCGTTGGGCTTCAGTCCGTCTGGTCCCGGGACAGTTCTCCAGCAATGGGATGTCCTAAAGGACGGGGGGAGCTGCCCTGAATCCCGGCACCGGGGCATCGGCCGTGCCCGGCATCGAACTCGGGGAGGTTCCCTACCGCCGCCCGGCCAGCCGGGATGCCCGGCCAAGGTCCCCACCACCCATCCTGTAGCAGGCAGTCGTTCGTTCTCTCCTTTTACAAACATCAGCCTTCCAGTACCTAAAGGGCGCCTACAAGAAAGCTGGAGGACTTTTTACAAGGGCATGTAGTGATAGGACAAGGGGTAATGGCTTTAAACTGGAAGAGGGTAGATTTAGGCTAGGTATAAGGAAGAAATTCTTCACTATGAGGGTGGTGAGACACTGGAACAGGTTGCCCAGGGAAGTTGTGGAGGCTCCATCCCTGGAAACATTCAAGGTCAGCTTGGATGGGGCTTTGAGCAACCTGGTCGAGTGGGAGGGGTCCCTGCCCATGGCAGAGGGGTTGGAACTAGATGATCTTTAAGGTCTCTTCCAGCCCAAACCATTCTATGATTCTGATCATGTCTTTTCAGCTTTACTGGGACATTGGTTCACGTTGGAAGGACTGACCAGTGAAATCCGACATGCAGAAGAGCAAACTCCTGCTCTTCCCACCTTTGCCCCTGGCTGGGATGAGAGATGGGCATCTTCTACCCACCTGAGGGCTGCCAGGTGGGCCCAGGAATGGCCAAGGACCTCAGCGTCCTTGGGCCCTGCACAGATTTGTGCAGAGCTCATTCTCACGGAGGTGAATCTCTGCCCTGGCTCTGCGCGGTTCAGCTGGTCTGAAAACAGGGTAGCTCCGGTGAGTGCCACACAGTTGCACTGCTGCCTATCTCATTCTTTAAAAAAATAAATTATGAAACTTCCTGATTCCAATTTATGAATAACAATACAGATGTTGCTTTTCCATATATTGTCTTTTTACCAGTTCCTAGGAGAAAGGAAGAGAAGGGTAAGGAAGGAAAGGGAGGAAGGAATGAGAAGAGGGGAAAGGGGAGAGGAAAGGGAAAAGGAAAGGGAAAGAAAAGACAAAAGAAATTAAAAACCTTTCCTATATTTGACTCCTGGAGATGTGCCAGGGACAGTGTTGCAAACATAATCAACCAGTGTTTGAAAAATCAGCCCTGGAAGCCAGCACTCCTTTCCCATAGTCTGTAAAGAGGTGGTTTTTTTCCTGCCACCATCTCACAGCAAACACTTCTGTATTACAAAAAGCACAGACACTGAAAGGATCACCGCAAGTTAAGCATGTTTTGCTCTCCATGCACTATTAGCACTGAAGCGAAGGAGAAGGATACTCTTTGGCTTCTGACAATTGAAACATGATCCAGATCCATTTGTCAAATAACCACAGCGGTATTACCTGTCTTGAAAATACAGAGATTGCATTGGGGCTCTCCATCAGCCATTCAAACCTGTTTATAGGTGATGTTCCCGGGGCGAGCTATTTGGAACATCTTTCTTGTCTTGTTCGCTTGTCTGTGCATAATAATAAACCCTGAGAAAGCAGCCGGGTTACAGGAACAGGGTAAATACGTGAAGGTCGAAGAGAAATAGATGCTGTATGCCTATTTAGCCACTATGTAGCTTTTATTATTTTAGTAGGCACAAGCCGCTTTATGAAAATCTATATAAGGTTATTGTTTTGAGAAATTTTCAGTAAGGCACATGAAATGGGAATTAAGGGCTAGGGAGTGAAATTGTTACACTCTGCTGAGTTCATTTTTTTCCGAGAGAGAATTTTTCCTTGCCTTACTTTTTAAAACGTGTTTTTTCCTCCAGTTAGGTTAACATATCTTTGCAGAGTTAAGCTGAGCAAATGGCACCGAGCTCTCAGAAGTCCAGCAGCCAAGTCAACCTCTGAACACATTACAATGCCACATCTGAATCGCTGCATATATAACCGGTATAAAAGGATCAACCAAGCATACATGACGTGCAAATACTTGTTATCTGTTGGTGGAATTAAAACACAGAAAGTTGATGGTCTTCCAGATACAGATAACACTTAGCAGATAAAAGTCCTCAGTTTACTTTCTGAATGTGTGAAGGTGTCTTCCCACATATTGCAGAGGTTTCAATCTAGAGCCCACTGAACTCAACAGAAAGATGGAGATCCGTCTGAGACAGTACCAGGATCCCACACTGTTTCTTTCTTACTTCTCTGTACTAAAAAGAAAATCTGGCCTTTTTCAGACTTTTTTAACATTTATCCTGTCAGACTCCACAGCTGCATTTCTCAAACCTCTCATACATCAGTCTGAACAACAATGGAAAGAGCTGAATAATACATAGCTTCAATGAAATCCTGAAATGGAGCTTACTGTCTCTCCAAATACTTCTCAAGTTCCAAGATTTTAAGATTAATTAGCTAATTTCCTTTTACATAAATCAGTGTCTTCAAACATGAAGCAGCTGTGAATTTTCATTAACCAGTTGGCTGCTTGTGGAGGATGAGATTTGCGATCGCCACTACTGGGCTTCTTCTATGGTTTTGAGACTTGAAATTATTTGCATGGAAATAATAGTGCTTTGGAGACAAGGAAGAAGTGGTGATTCAGACCTGTCTGGTTCTCCCACTCAGCCGTACTGACTCATCCACAGCTTGAGTATGGAGCACGAGAAAGGATGCGTGAGCTGAGTTGCTCAAGTCCTTTTTTACATCTAATGCTGCACAATTGGCAGTTTCTCAGGCCGACAGGAATTTGTTCTTGCAAAAAGCCATACGCTTCGTTTTAGTGTCTCTTCAAATGCATTTCCACTGAGACAACTCACAAAAGTTCTTGCTCTGGGATCTAAAGGCAGGAACTGCTTTAAGGTTTGTAGTATTAAATGGTCCAAAGCGCAATGGCGAGGACTAGAGAAGAGTAGATCACATGTCCTAGCAAAGGGTTCATAATACGTTTAGCCTCCCTTGTCCCGGTCAATGGGAGTTGTGCCCACGCCTGGAGACTCTGAGCCTGTTGAGTACATTTTCTGAGTTTATTCCTTTCCAGTTTCCAGAGCCTTTCTTTAGAAGATGCATATGCCAAGTGTGGATGGGCTGTAAGGAAGCCAGCGAGGCTTCAAGAAACTACATCATTAACAATGTACTTCTGAAGGCATTGGTGCTCTGTTCACTAAGGCATGGAGGAGGACCTAAATAAGTACAATTTCCACTCTTTGATAACATGGACGTCCTGTGAAGGAAGACAAGCACGTGTATTCCCACTTAACATGCGGAGAAACTGAGGCTCAGAGAAAACGAGTTCAATGTTCTCTGTTGTTCTCTGTTGGGTCTTTTTGGGTGCTTGAGGGCAACTAGGCACCCAAAATGGGGCACGCAGCTGGTAGACACTAACAGTTTTGACTTAGCTGGCTTTTCTGAGCTCATATCGGTCACAGTTCAATAAGGTGAGAAAGCGGGTAGAGAGCCTGTTAGCAAAGATGGACATGGGTTCCTTTAATGAAAGTAGGGAACGGGCACCTAGCTGCATGGGTACAACCATGCTCTGTGATGGTGTAAAACGTGCTTAAAGCTTACATCAGTCATTCCCTTCCGAAAGAAACGTGGGCATATGTACCAGACAGCACACGTACGGGTGCTGAATCATCAGATGTGTTGCATGCTACGCACCTGCAGCTCAAATCCCTGACATGCCTTCAGCAAATCAGACATACCCGAGACATACCTAGAGCACAACACTGGGTATTGGATCTGCACAGGAGGCAGGATTCCTGTCCACAATAAATTTAGCTTCCTGTACCTGTGCCTCAGCTGTTTGCTGCTCCACCTGGGCTCTTGCCAGGCATCCAGAGGCCCTGGACAAATGCAAGGGACCGGGCAGAAGTAGCTAAATCTTACTAAGCCACCTTAGCAAATGCATGGTTACTGAAACATGTAAGTAGACCCGTGGAGAAGGGGATTCTCATATTGGTATTCTGCAGGGGAAAAAAAAATAGCAGGGTGAATGAGTCGTATAGAAATTCTTAATTCTGAAAAATGGTTTTGAGCCTAAGCAGTAGTTTGTGTCAGATCACACTTGTTAAGCGCTGTGCAAATAGCTGTTATACGCTGCCGAAGTGATTATTATTTTAGCAATAGAATATTGCACATTGCTTTCAGGGCAGCTGAGATGTTACTTTAGGATGAAAACAGCAGAGAATCATCACTTTATTAGTCATGCAAGAGTGTGTGAAAGCAAGCACATGTGATTTCAAGACTTCTAAGCCTGCCTGTGCAGCATAGGTTTTGAAAAGGTTCAGTTTGGTAGAAACCCCCTTTTATATGGCAATGTAGCACAAGACAGCTCTGTGCTGGAATCAGTCGCCCCCCTCCTCAAGCGTCCTGTCCTTGAAAGCAGCCGGGATTTCAACAGGACTTGAAGGAAGCCTTAACAGAGACAGTTATGGAAGAGGTTTTAAAGCAAAATATATATATTGCAGGAAAAATTTTTAAATGTTAGTCATGCTAAATACTGCTGATTTGGACAGCCTTCCAGGATACTGCAGATCAGTTACATCTCACAGTGGAAAACCTGCTGCTGTTTGACAAAGGCTCAGTGATTTAAGCAGGGCAGGCAGGAATTTTTGTCTACCTGTTGCAACAAGCCCATGTCCTGTGTGCACTAAGATACTGAATCCCAGGAGGATCTGTTTCCTGGGAATAGATGAACCCAGCTGATTGCTTCTGGAGAGTGCTTGCTTCTAATGCAGCCTTGTGTCCTGCCTCTGGTTTTTACACATACTTTTTTTTATGATAGTCAGTACAGAAACTTGTACTTTTCTTATGAACTCTCTGAAACCAGATTTGTTAGCTTCCTGGACACACTGAAATGCTGCTCTTCTCTTTCCCCCTGCTAGGCTATTAAGGGAAAGGTACTGAGGCAGTGGTATTTACTGCATTACCTACTGAGTCCCTGCCAGCCTGAAGTATGACCCTGTGATCCTAGGCAGACTTCCCCATTTGTTTCCATTTCGATTTTCAATTTATGGCACATACTTTTGGAGCTGTGGATTGGTACTGTGATTATTTTTAATCTGAACAGATAAATGCAAGTCAACAAGTCTTTCTTTTTTATGGATTGAGAAAAAAACAGTGAGAAAAATCTTTAGGTCTACACCAGTACCATAACACAAGCAGGGTTCATGCCATTTGCTTTCAGACATTGGCGTGTCTCTGCACAGCTATTGCTCCCTTAAAATCATGCTCTTTAAGACCGTAACGCTGTTATATCTCAGGCTTTAGATTTGCCAAGGGTACCGATGCAATCGTGCTGAAGTCTGGCCTGCATTACCTGCTCTGTGACCTTGCTTCATTAAATCAATAATGGTAAACCATGTGTTCTTTATTTGAACAAAGGATAAATTCAGTCCAGTCCAGTTTCTAGGCTACTGGCTCTTTGCAAATTCTCCTTTATCTGCAATAGTAAAGCCCTTATTTTGGGGTCTTTCTGGAGATTCTTTCTTCAATCCAGGTGAGTGTTGAACCTGTATCATGTCTGTAGTGAGGAAGGTAAGCATTGTCCTCCTCAGGGAGGCAGTAACATCTCTGGGTCAGAGCAGGGAGGCCAGCCCATCCCTGGGGTCCCTCAGTTCCCCATCCACACGGGCCAAGGAGGGTACGCTGTCAAGTGCTTCGGGGGATCGGAAACTTGCAGCACTGTTTTCCTTATAACAAAGAAATGATCAGATGGTTTTCTAATTCTCTCCCTCCTAAGAGCCAAAGGTATTTCTTGGCTTTTGCAAAGCTGGAGACTTCCTTCTTGAAATCAGGCTTAATCGCTTCCCCTTCCTCTTCTGCCTTGCCCTGTGCCTGCCATCATTCAGAACAGGTCCACCCCTGGTCTGCCCAAAGGAACACGGTAAAAGTCAACAATTTCTGGCGTCCAGGCCTGAATCATCACCATCGAAATGAACAGGAGAGAGCAGCTCTCTCATGAAATCTGCAAACTGAGGCAGGCAACCAGGCACTGGTTTTAATGAGGTTACATTTTTGAGATGTTCTTTGAAATCGTTAACAGCTAGAGACCGACTCCCAACTCAAGATAAACAGATAATTTCCACACCAGAATTTCTTCTTAATATTTAAGCAAGGCTTAATCGTCCTCTTGAAATGAAAATAGGCTCTTTCAAAGGAACTTTATTTAAGAGGAGAATGTTTCTTCAAAAGTATTTTAATAGCTCAGGTCACTATATATATGTCATCATCAGGCTTCAGGCATTAATCATTAAGAATAACACAGACACTTAGCATTTTAGGAACTGGTGCAGCAACTGCAGTTTATTAAATAAACCCTCATTAAAGGACTTTATGATTTGTCATCAGTGAGGGCTGCAGCAGGGAGCTTCCAGTTGCCACACATCTCACCTGTAATGCACAGGATAGCGTACCAGCTGCATACATGCCTTTCCGATGTTTAAGGACGTATCACCTTTCAGTGTGGGACAAATGACCAACTGTGGATGAATGAGGATCACTTAGTGATAGGAGAATTTTTTTTTTAATATTAATGAGGCTATGCTATAGCACTCAGCACTTCTAATATTAGAGAAGCATAGCAACAAAGAAAGTAGGGCAGCTTTATTAAGGACATTATGGAATCACAAACCTGATGCAGTACACATCGGGCTGTGTCCCACATATACTCTATGTGGGACACTGTAAAATGTACGACTGTGCTCCTATTATTCTAACAAGAGATAAGACAAAGGCGGGTGCTGAATACAGCGATGCAATCACTGGCAGAGTTTGGTTGAATATCTCTGTCAGATGCATAATTTTTATTATTTACCATGAAAAGCTAGGCTGGCTTTAATCACATTTTTAAACTATTTTACAAATCCAGTTTAGAGCGTTTACCCTCAGACTTTAAACTTAACCGGATTTGATTCCACAGAGAAATAGTTTTCAATGTAGTAAACGTTGTGATTGGGCAAGGCTCAAAGGCAAGTCAAAAATAAGCATAAAGCACTTGCCATGAAATCATGCACAACTTGAAAAGAGAGATGCTTGCATTTTCTTTCATTCATTTCACACTTGGAAAAATGCGGGCATTTCAGATCCCAGTCGAGGGAAGAAGAAGGTCTGTGATTTGAGTGTTGGAATGTGACATCTTTGCGATGTTTTTATCATTTCACATATCTGAGCAAAGAATCACTGTACCATTCATCTGGCATAGAAAATGGCCCAGAATTAAATGGTGACTCATTTTCATGACAATTAAGGAGAAGGAAACACTAACTCTTTTCCCACAGCAAATGCCCAAAGCCTGGATTCTAAGCAGTCTCATGTGGATGCAAATCCTGCTCTTCTCTGTGTTAAACTCTGCAAATAAGCGCAGTCACAAGGCTTTACAATCCTGCAGTTACGCCTTTCATTCAAGGCAGACAAACCTGCCTTGAGTCGGTTCCCCCACATCAGACTTGCAGTAGAGCTAATCGGTAGCTAAGAAGTTTTAGTGGCCCCCAATGTCATCTCCTATTTCTCTTTGTTCCCCAGGCAGTGCATCATGCAGTAGTATTTGTGAACATTGAGGGCTGCCAGCATGCTGCACTCAGCATGTTTATTTTGGAAAAAAAAACCCCAACAACCCAAAATCAATTCTAAACAGTCTCAGAATAATTTAGAGGCAACAGCTGGGATTGGGGAGTTTGGTAACCTGCATGCACAGCAGCATGCCGTCAGAAGGGCTGGGCTGCCCTTGGAAACACCGCAGAGCCTGAGTCCTTCCAGTTCCTGGAAGAAGGTGCAATTGCAGTAAGTGGTGCAGTGGGATTTTGAAACTCTCCCACAGGCATCCAGAGGAGTTATGCTGCTTTTGGGCTGGGCTGGTTTAGTACAAAACGTGGGCAGGACATATAATGCTGGAGTGACTCTGAGAGTCGCACAGAAAGGAGGGGTGGAGCAGACGAGTCCCGGGTAACAAAACACCCTAGTAAGTAGCATCTCTTTACCTGGGCTGAACTGATGCATCAAGGCTGCTTTGCTTTTCATCCCCTGAGTTCCCAGGATGCTGAACTCCAGCTCTCTGGTTTTCTCCTTTCAGATGCAGCAGGTTGCAGTTCCCTGCGCGTCCTAGAAACCTCACTGCTCCTGACTTGCTGCTCCACAGAAATCTCGGGCTCTTCCAAGCGTTTCTGGTCAGACCTACCTGATGGTTTCAGCCGTATCTCTCCATCACGAGAGATCTGTGGGGAATATAAATGGGACAAGACAAGGGTAGAGAGATGGGTGTTTGGAGAGGGGAAAGGCCAGGTGGAAAATACAAGTGTCTTGCTCTTCAGAAAGGCAGTACAGAGAAACAGGAGGCAAAAAGCGCATTTGCTGGGAGCCTTTTGCGAGGGAGAGCTGGGAGTGGGTGGAGGTGAACCGAAACAGCAGCTAGCAGCGACAGGGTTAGCAGCGTGCCTCCTTCCTCCTCTCCGTGTGACCTCTGTGTAACCACAGAGGCACAAAAACTTGCTACCTCCTGTTGTGAAAAATGAGCTGGGTGGAGCAATTCATATGCATGGGATTTAAACAATCTATTTTAATTGTCACTTAAAGAAGAAAGCAAGTGACCTTGGTTAAAGTTATCAGGTTTTATTCCTGTTTTGCATTTGTATTTAATCATTTTTCCAAAGAACAGTTGATGCCTAGTGGTTGGTAACCACTGAGATTTCTTCCATAACACCTGAAGCCTTTTGCTATATTCCATACTTTCTTGTTTTGCTAACTTAGAATGTGATATGTTTATGTTCAAATACATAAACAACTGAAATTTTTATTCAAATTATTAATGATTAGCTTTTATTATATTAGAAAATGGCAAATTATGTTTTGTATTTACTCGGTAATTCAATTTTTTTCTTAGGAGTTATGCTGAATTGCCTTTGGATAGAAATTAGGCTATAATAACATACAAGAAGGCAGCATTGGTTTTTATTATCAAACAAAATCACATTAAATGATTTGGATGTGAAAGAAAAAGAAGGTGGAAAAATACATTTTATATTTCAAGTTAACTGAATTATTAAACAAAGAGAACTGATGTTCATGAAATAACTGTTAACCAGTGCTTAAACAGCCTAGAAAGAGTAGATCTCAGCCCTGGCATCTCAGTTTATTCATAGACTGGTGGGTAGGAAAGAGACAATTCCAGATTTTTTAACCTGTAATAATTTCTCATTTCTAATGAACAAGTCATTGACCAAGCTAAAATGAAGAAACTGAAATAAAGGAAATACGCTTTCCTCACTTGCAATAAAGGCTCCAAGCGAAAAGACCTTGTGCATCACTTCAATAGGCAGTTGTTCTGGGAATTTGCTTACTGCCTTGGCTCCCCATTTCAGGGCTCTGCCTTTCCTTAAAACCTTGTTAGCAAATGTGTTACTAAAACACTGAGCTTTTAATGTGAGCAAGGACTGGACCTCAGGTCTCCCCTCCTCTTCACAAGCAATCGCCTTCTTTTGTGAGCTGTGAGGTCGTAGTTGGCTTAGGAAAGATGGAAATATTCCATAGGGAGTGGGAAGGCTCCACTGGGAGGGCGAGGCTGAGAGCTGCTGGGAGTCTGAACGCAAGAACAACCTCCCAAAAAGTGGGAGATGAGATTTCACGTTGCCTCAGGGCAGATGCCGGGCAGTTGAATTTGATTCTTCTACAACTGCAGAGTTGTCTTAACTGCAGAGTTCATGCATAAAAGGGAAAATACCAATCACCTCCAGACTTGCTGAGGGGGTGGCAAGATGAGCTCAGACCTTATGAAGCCTCCAGATGCAGAACAGGTTGAGGAAGCACCAGTTTGGGCATCCTGCTGGCATTTAGACACAAGATATGCAGCTCAGCCTCATCAGAGATGTGCATGTTCAGCTGCATGGACAGCAGCAAAAAGCCAGGCATTGAGGGTGATGTTTCTCAGATCTAGAGCAACTTATTTCTTTCAGAAAACAAATCAAAAGGCTAATTTGTGCAATCACCACAGAAGCTCTTATTTGCAACTAAATACAATTAGGGATGTTCCATATTTTCCCCATTCTGTCTGTTCATGTTGTCATGTGCGATAATTTCATTTTGTTTTTAAATTGTGGTGCTTCCACAGATCACCTTCAGATATCTTACAGACCGTTGGTAGTTTCCAGATTGGAGGTCAAAAAGCTTTGACCCTGGGGACTCAACCATTGGAAAGTTAAGTGCATGGAAACGTTGGGAGCACAGAAGGTTAAAACTGGATTTTGTGACTGCCAAAAATACTAAACTCAAGCAGCCATCTCACTTTCCTAAATCTAGCACAGAGTATTTTCCCATGTCACAATCAGCACATCCCAAAACAGAAACCAGATCTTTTGAGTTCCAGCCCAAAACCTCTCCACTGGGCTATGGTTACTTCATGTGCATTAATTTTGCATTCCCACATCTGGTAGAAAAGCACAGTTTAAAGTCTTAAAAACCCAGTGAAACCTTCATTAACACCAAGAAGCTTCCAAGGCATCCTCAACACTGCTGACTGACTCCAAGTTTACTCCTCTTGAATCAAACTTGTCCCACAGCCAGTGTATGTTGATCATTTGCAGGAAAGAGGTTTCTTCATTTTTTTGTAACACATTGATTAGAACCACCCTGTTCCCACCAGGGGAAGTAGATGATTCATACCCTGGGACCTTCTTTTCCACATAGTTCAGACGCATTCACTACTTCCCTCTGCTGGAGGGAACCAAGATTGGTTCTGGACAGACAGTCCAACCTACTGAGAGACCCCTCTGAGGTCAAGGAGACTTCCAGAGGTGCCAGTCAGGCCATTTTCAGCGCTTGATGCTGTAGAGTGCTTCTAAATTAGACCTCAGCACTGGATAAAGCAAGATACACAATTGAGGATTTGGACTATGCAAACCAAGATGTTGAGGTCAAGATTTCCAGAAACCAAGACTTCTTGTCTGTCCCACTGCCCCTGGAAAACATTTTCAGCCTGCACGCTGTGCTTGCTTTCTTGATTAAATACAGAAGTTGCCTGCATGCTCATAAACCTCCGGGGGAGGAGGAGTACCACTGAGTTTTAAAGAGTTTTAAAAGCATAAGATGGCCTAATTTCCTCTCATGTCTCTCAAAACTTTCTCCTAATTTCCCATCAAATAACTACCACATTAATCAAATTGCAGTTGCATGGCAAAATGTGATCTTGCCAGTTTCTGTGCCTGTAACTGTTTAGTGTTCCTTCAACTGACTTCTGAAACCCTGGTTCAAATGGATAAATATTTTCACATTTAGTTCATCTTCAGGGTTGGGAGAGCTTTGCTGTGCCCAATATACTGGTACAGAAAAATCTTCTCAGTAGGAGGAGAGATATACACCACATACAGTCATTACCTTTTAATTACCCAAGCCTCCTGGATTGCCTGAGACAAAACAGAAATTACCCAGGCGGGAACACCCAAGCAGTATGTGGAGGAAATTTCTGTGCTCTTTGCAAGGAAGAGGAGACAAGAGAGAAGCAGAATTTGCTGCCTTAGAAAAGGAAGATGAAGATGTTCAAAAGAAATTTCATGTAAGGCAGGAAAAGTAGGGAACTTGAAAAAAACTGTTTACAAGAGATCCCCAAAAGAAACGGCATAAAACAAGCACTGAACTGTAGAGTTACTTGGAGCACTGGTCTGGCTCACTTTTTGTTTGCATAAAGAAAAACTCAGAACAGGTTTTGTCAGAAACGCAGTGTTTGGAGCATCTTGTCTCTCTCCAGGAATTCACTGTTGCTTCAGAGTTTCACAAGTAGCTCTTCCAGTTACCCAAAGAGTCATGGAAAAATGGTAAAAGACTCCTACCCCCCACTTCTTTTTAATTGCCTACTGAAAACTTTTCACACTATACATCACACAAGTCCTGTCAAACCTCCCTTCCAAACAAGCTGGACTCCCTGCAATTTCCCTAGGAAAGAGGCAAGTTTAATGTTTGCTGCCAGTGAGCTGGACTGCAGAGCATTTTGGTAACCTCCCCTCCCTGCAGTATGCCTCTTCCTTTGATCTGCAGTGAGGTCCCCTCAATGCCTGTGCGTGGGGAAGAGCAAAGGAGCTGGAGATAACCTCACACCTGGGGACCGCTCTTCTCCCTTCCCACTTGAAATCAAAACCCAGCTCTTTGCAACAGCAGAGGCTCCTGAGAGGCAAAGAAGGGACTGGGGTTCACGCCCCTTCATGGATGGGTTGGGCAGCAGCATGCCAGCGGCGGTGCACGAGGGCTGCATCGTATCCCTGTGGGTAACCACGAGCCCTGAGGCGGCAGCCTTGCAGCCCTCCCAGCTGAGTGAAAAATCATGAACCCAGAAGTCTCCCAAACCCCCTGGCAGAGGTTTAGCCCGGCGGCAAAACCCCATCCGTCCTTCCCTTGGCCGTGAGGGTACCAACAACCAAGTAAGCACAGGAGGAGAAGAGGAGCCACAGCTGGGGCACAGATGCAGTGCCTGGATGTCTCCTGCTGCCTTTGCATGGACACCATGACAAATCAGCATTCGAGGGAGGTTTTTACTTTTATCCAGGACCGTCTTGCCAGGTCATTTGGCAGACCAGTTGGTGTTTCTGCATGGGGGGTATAGCTGGAAATTTTGGGCTTCCCTGGAGTGCAGGATCTCACCAGACGTGCACTGGGTGCTTGATAAGCGCAGCCCTTCCCAGGCGTGGGCACAGCATCGCTGGGCAGCCGTGCCGTAGGTCCGACACTTGCTGGCAGCAGTATGTGTACTCAGCACACAAACACCATCTGTACGACACATGCACAACACGCTCACGACTTTCCAGAAGCCTGGGGGCTACCGAGGAGGCATTATGTTGCACACGTGGGCATCTTTGTACCCAAAATCTCCTAGGGAGAAACACAACAACCCTCAGCATGGGTCTTCCTCCATCTGCAGAAAGGCTTGGCTGTCCCTGTTGTATGGCCCCTCTGCACGTCCCTGTATCTGTAATTCATCTGGTGTGCAGGCTGTGCTCCAGCAGGCTGTGTGTGATGCCTCTTTTCAGCCAAGCTAGTAGGAGCTGTGTTCTTCTTTACTTGTCTCTGACTGGTTTTTCACCTACTTATTACGTATATAGTAGCACCTTTTCATTCCACAGAAATAATTTTTAATGTGCCCATAGGGCTGACTGTGTAAGATGCCACATTGCGACAAACAAGGCATTTCATGTTCACATAATGCCAACTGCTTTTCATCAGCAGGTCCAAAAGCACTTTATAAAGGAGTCTGGAATCTCTATCTCCAATTCACGTATAGGGACACTGAAGCACAGGTAGGTGGGGAATCTACAGTCAGTCTCAGCTCAGCAGTGAGTCCAGGGATAGAAACAATGCCTACTGGATTCAAGTCCAATATTGTATAAACAGGGATCCCTGGGTTTGCTTATTGGGGTTTTAAACCCCTATTCACCACTTACTTTTATATACCTTATGTATGTTATACCTTTTCTTTCCCCAGTTGCAGAAGCTCCATGTTGTGCACTTCACCCTTCCCTCCACGGCAAAACAGACGGGAGCCAGCTGACAGCAATCCGCTGCTTCTTTCTGGCACACATGTGATTTCTGATCGAAAGCCAGCAGCTTGTTTGGCAGGAAAAGACTGAAAAATATCATTGCAATTAATGTGGAGAAACTTGAAGCTACACCACTATCAGCAGTTCCGCAGAATGAAGCATAAAAGTGCAAAAAGACTAAGCGATGCTTTGCAAGCCATATGGGTGTTTTTTTCAGGGACTGCTGGACAATTTTTAATAGACCAGTTGGATGGGCAAATTCCTGTGATTTTAGGGCAGGGTATGGGATGACAGAAAGTCTGTTAGACGGGCATCTCTGGTGGAAAAAGCAAAAGGAAGGTGGATATCAGAACCACAGAGGGTTTAATACCTCTGGGTTAATGCAGACAAAAACTCTTTAATGGCAATCTGCCTGGGTTGGGGTTGCGGAACTTCAGTCAAATTCAGAAGCAGAAGAGTGAGATCAATACAGAGCAGAGTACCAATGAACATCCCTGGTTTTCAAGACCATCCTTCAGTTGTCCTCTAAAATTTCCTTTGTCTCTGTCACAGTTCAATAGACAGCACTGAAATTTCCTTTGTAAGTTATGAAGCAGGTTGCAGCTAGCAGGAGAAGCAACACCATATACATTAGAAATCTGCATTAATGATACAAAGAAAAACAACTTCCAAGTTTAAGTATACATGGTTCCTTGCCTTACATCAGAGATTCACTTGAGAAACAGACATAATTTGTTAACTAAATGCTTTTTTAATTGTCCTCAGAGATATATTTCCTTAAAATATAGTGCCTATCCTTGTATATATAATATGATCATGTTAGGGAAGATACAAACAAACTGCACTGAAGACAGAAAATGCTTAGATCAGTGTCTTCCTCTGAGAGCCAGGCAGCTGCAGCTCCAGCATCTCTCTTCGTTCTCTTTCCCTCCAAGTGCCCCAGCAAACATTTAAAAAGCTGAGTTGCAGCCTGAACATAGAATTTCATTACTTTAGTTGGTTGGGTTTAGCTGGTTATATTACCCCATTCCTTTTTCGGGAGGGTCTCCACTGCAGGGCTGGACAGGCCAGCCAGGCTGAGTTTTATCCCTTGCTCCTTTACCTCCCTCCCTTCTTTTTTTATGAAATCTTTTGCATTTTTTCTCCCTCGGGGGAAAGCTGGAGAAACACTTCAATCCAACAAGTGGACACGGCAGTGACTGGCCTGCAAGCAGGGCAGGAAGCCCTGCTACACCACCAACAGGCGCCACAGGCTTGCCATCACTGAGGTCCACTTGCTGTTTCACCACAGGGCGAGTCTCGCTCAGTAGCCATACCTGCCAGCCTGGAGGGTGTGACAGCCAGCCCGAGCCTTGAGCGAGCCATCAGACCCTTCCTACCTCTGCAAAACACTCCCCTGCCTCACCAGGCTGCTGGGGGGCTGCATTTTGCATAGGACTGTTTTCATCTCCCGTCTTAGAACCATAGAGTCGTAGAATGGTTTGGATTTGAAGGGACCTTTAGAGGTCATCTAGTCCAATCCTCCAGCCATAGTGTCGAGGTTTTGGGACATCTTTCACTAAATCAGGTTGCTCAAAGCCCCATCCAAGCTGACCTTGAACACTTTGAAGGATGGGGCATCCACAACTCCTCCTGGCAACCTGTTCCAGTGTTTCACCACCCTCATAGTAAAAAAATTTCTTCATGTCCAATCTAAACCTACTGTCTTTCAGTTTAAAACTACTGCCCCTTGTTCTGTCACTAGAGGCCCTGGTAAAGTCTTTCTCCATCTTTCTTATAAGTCCCCTTCAATATATTGAAAGGCTGCAATGAGGTCTCCCTGGAGCCTTCTCTTCTCCAGGCTACATAACCCCAACTCTTACAGCCTCTCCTCACAGGAGAGATGTTCCAGCCCTTTGATAATTTTTGTGGCTCTTCTCTGGGCCCACTCCAACATGTCTTTCCTGTGCTGAGGACTCCAGAGCTGGACACAGTACTCCAGGTGGGGTCTCACCAGCATGGACTACAGGGGGAGAATCACCTCCCTCTACTTGCTGGCCACGCTTCTTTTGATTCGGGCCAGAATACAGCTGGCCTTCTGGGCTGTGAGTGCACATTGTTGGCCCTTGTCCAATTTTTCATCCACCAATATCCCCAAGTCCTTCACCGCAGGGCTGCTCTCAATTCATCTTCACTAACAGAGTACTTTGGAGGAGCAAAGTGTGACTACCTTGAATTGCAGAAGTATTCACAATGACAGCCAAAATAATGAGGAATAATGGTTGGAAGTATTTAGCAACCTGTTCACTGCCAGAAGCACTGCAGAAAATTCACATTGCTTCAGGACTGGATGCTCTAGGGTCTTTACATATCCTATCAGAGCAATTTCATCTAAGCAGTGGCCTGCTCTAGATAGCCATTTTTCCCTCCGTCTCCCCTAACGAGCACATCAGTTCAGGTCACTCTGGCAGGGGTAATGCACTCCCAGGCACTATTTTCCCAAGGGAAGAGGGGGACATCCCAGCCATGGACAAGTCATGCAACAGCAGGCTTCAAGAAGGTGGCAATGCTAATTGCTGTGTATTAATTTAATTAATTTTAGTTAATTGCTCTGGTGAGAGCAGCCTGCTGTCAGCTGTACCTCCTCCCTATGAAGGGCTGAATCACTGGATTTGTTCTGAGTAGGGACCAAAAAATCAATTGTCCTGAGCAGGGGTGTCCAAGGTGACCAGGGTGATGCCAGGGATAGGGGTATGCCCCTGGAAGCAGCGTGGCACAGCCAGACGGGGCTACCCAGCCATCCAGCCCCCACATATTGCTGCCCTGGGAAGGTTTTAGGGCTGAGACTTTGTCCAGGGGAGCAATGCCCACACTTGAGGGCTTTGAGCCACAGTGTGCAGGAGCCAATATGTGCCCCAGGAGACTTGCATTCGGGGAGCGAGCTCTGCCTCTGCACCTCCTCCTCCCCATCACTCAGTGCCCTGCACCATACCGAGGGGTTTGACCACAAGCTCGCCTGGCCCCCTCCAGCATTTCGGTGAGAGGGATTCCTTTGCCTGCCTGTTTACGTGGCAGAGCTCCAGCTGTGCACAACCTTACACGCATGTGTAGTCCTACTTACGCATCTGGCCAGTCAAAGTTACCAAACTACAGATATAAGAGACTGCATAAGAAAAGCATAAATGTTCAAAGAGCATGAGACTGATTTTTCTCCAGGCTATCACTCTGCTGCTTCTTTGGGAAAGAGGCCAGTCTACATAAATAAGGGCAACAACTAATTAAAGGGCGGGGGGGCAGGAATGGGGAGAGGTGAGTTACGATCTCCATTCTGTCCCACAGCCAGATTCCACTTTAGCTACACTGGGTTAGTGTTTGGGGTCAGCCTTGGTAGCAATGTATACATAGCAATTCAGCTAGAAATCTAAAATGTGATCAGACCTGATGAAAGCAAGCTTAATGGTATTTATTTTTCATTAAGTGCATGAGCTGAACAAAGCTACCTTTACTTTTTTCCCCACATCACCTTTTAAGTTTCTAGCACATTAGTGACTCCACCATGATGCAACCATCATATCATCTTATTATTCTAAAGAAATAAATCGTATTTGATTTTGTCTCCTGAATTTCATTTATTGCCAGAGACAGATTGCTGGCACTTCTGCACTTTGTTGTAGATTTATATGAGAAAGGCTTTTGACATGAGGAACAATGAGGGGTCAGGATTTCCATCCAGAGCCATATATCTAGAGCGCTTTATCATTTATAAAAATTCACCCCAGCCAAAAAGTAGATTATTTTTATTTATTGATACAATTGGTAATTCTTGTATTTCAGAAATGTAAAGGAAAATGCTCATCACATAGATATATTCTGCTCACATACATTGCGAGGACATGGATCAGTGAGCAGGGAAACAGAGAAACAGAGGAAGGATTTGGGTACGTAGAGCAAGAGGAGGGATATTTTCTCTGTGCCTATGGCTCTGGGTGAGCAAGGGACACAGGTTTTGTTTGGAGCCTGCCTGCTGCACAGCTGAAACACAGCCATTTTGCCCCGAATTTAAAGGTGAGGAGCTGCAGCACCCTGCGGGTACCCTCCAGCAGGGTCAGCAGGGTTTAGATAGGGGTTGCTGGATCCGGCAGCCCAAGAGAGGAGAGGCCACCACAGCTCCACTCTCTGAGACCCAACCCCATGGCACAGTGGAGAATATATTCCCAAAAGGCACACACACAAACACAGGTCTGCATACACCACATACGTACATTGATACAGCCAGCCACACAGAACAATACAGAAACACACAGCATTCACGCAAACACATGCAACACCAACAGCCTTGTCCTCTTCTCTTCTCAGCCTGATCAGGGTGAAGATCCATTAGTGGGGAAAAATAAATAAATAAATAGATGTATGAATCCAATGTGGATCCCTCTGGTAGCTGCCCATAGACACTCAGCCTGCCCAGCAGCTGGCACTGGATCCTCTCACCCCCAGCTGCCTTCTGTGCAGATATGCGTGTGTGCACGCACACACACACACACACACACAGAGGTCTCCCAGCAGATCCCAGTTGGCCAGGGCCCCCTGGGTCACCAGCACCTCCAGCTTCCTGATGCACAGGACACATGCACACCCAGCCCAGACTTACAGTCACTTCCATACCCGGCTCCCTGGCTGCTTACCCTTCCGGTCAGCTAGTCCATCTCAATATTTGCTCCTCATCACACACTGACATACACCCCCAGACTGGCTCCAGTTGCTGGCACCATGGACACCTGGGTGCCTGTGACCCCCAGTCCCACTCCAGCAGTTAGCACTTGCACCCGTGCACACAGGCACACACTGATAGGGAGACCCTCACCCAGGAAAAAAAGAGTTTAACAAGGAGACAGGACAGACTGCACTGGTCAAGAGCAGACAAGCACCCTGGCCAGCCCCTGCTTACCTGTGATCTGTCCCTTTTAAACCCTTATCCCTCTATTTTCCCACTCTTGTTCCTCCCTGTCCTCACCTTTGGTTTCTCCCCAAAACCTATCGTAGTAAGTCTTGTGTGATCCCAAGACGCTCATCCCCTGCACCTCACGATGAGTTCCCTACCCCTGGGCAGGGTCAGTCTGTGAGATGTCCTGGAGACAGCTGAGGGAGGAGCCAGGGCAGGGAGTTTTTTGGGCTCTTTCACCTGCATGTATGGAGATGAGCCTTTTATCACCTAATCTAACAGGGCAGAGAGGCCAAAGGGTGAAAAATAGGAGGGGAGAGGGCAAGGGGTAAGATATTCTGGAGGCAACACCAATAAAACAGGCAAGAGCCCTCTAGGCTGTGGTGATGAAGTTTTCAGCCTCACAGCCTCCTCCAGTAGCTAAGGGGAGCCAATGCAGCCTGGAGTAATAAAGTCTAATGTTCATGACTGCAGAATTCGCAGTGAGCCAGGGAATATACTTCACTGTGCTGCACCGTCTTCCCTTTGGTTCCCAGCCAGGACTCCCTCCATTCACCAGACTAGAAATGTTCCCTCCCTTCAGGGTTCAGTACCTTAGTATTTTGCCACCTTCTCACCCAAAAGCATCCCTGACAAACACCTGCAGAAACAAACAGCAGAGCACTGTATAGCCTTAGAGGAAAGTTCAGGCTTGCATAACAAAAGCATTTTTCCCCAACACACCATGACCATAGCAGTTCCCTCTCCAAAGGCTCATTCTTTCAGCTCAGGTCTTCTCAAGTATCCCCTTGGATACACTCAGGCTCAAAATTGTGCTTCATTCTTCCTGGATCTGGAAATAAACGCATTATAAACAATTTCAATATCAGTCAGTAAAGATTTGAACTCCAGGCTGGGGTTTCCATCCCCTGGGTCTCTGCAGGGTGACAGACCTCTGCGCAAGGATCCATACAGTGCCAAGCACTTCAATCTCTGCTAGGAGCTCTAGGCCCTACTGTGGCTTGATAACAGTAACACTAGAGCAACAGAAGATTATATCCTAGCACTATAAAATCTCTCTTCTTGATATAAATGTGTTCATAATCCTCAAAGCCTATCTACAGTCTTTTTTCTAGTTCTTCCATCAGCAGCAGGACTAACAAAGCCTGGTTCCTTGCCTTCCCTGCACCCTCCTGTGCAATACCTTCTTGTGCCCTTATGCCCCCCTCCAGATCCCACCAAAATGTTCTGCCCCTTTTCTGTCTCTACCCTCCCACCAGGAGACTATACATGGTGTGACTGGTCAGGGGCCATGAAAATGGTGCTTGAGGGGGTCGGCAGACATCAAGCTCTGATGAATTTTCCCTCTGTTCAGCTAATGGTTTTCAAAAATCTTAAAGAACTGAAGCTGCTGAAACTTTTACCTCTCTGGGAAATTCAGTTGAAGGTGACAGAAAGTTCAAAACTTTTGGCAGAAAGGGAATGGCTGGATGGACATAGCATGACTATATGAACCTCAATTATTTGGGAAACCAGGTAACAAAAAATACTGACTTTCCAGAAGAGACTATGAGAACATTCCACCAAGAAGAAGATATTTTTTAAAATTTGGTCCAATCCCTCTGTAGGAGACAGGCTGTACAAAGGGAACAGAGAGCTCCTCTGGCATAGTGAAGACCACAGCTGGTGCCTAACAGGTATGAGGGGCTGGAGAAGGTGCAACCAATGCACGATAGCACTTGTGCCATTCTCAGCTGTCCCCCAATCCCAACAAGCTGTGAGTGGCCAACATGCTTTAAACCAGCTCTTTAACTATGTGGGGGCAAACAGCCGTGCTGCCCCCTCTCCTGGCTGGGTGTGACACAGATGGCTCTGCCATGGGCGCAGATAACTGAGTGCAGTTGGGATCTTCAGCCTAAAATTACCAATGACTTACCCAGTCAGTCTTGCTCATAAGTCAAAGCCATGCAGAGCTTCATCTCCCATGCAGAGGGAACTCCCAGGCAATAGGAAACTTTCCTGATGGAGAGGAAAAGGCACATTGAGACTGAGATCTCGACAGCCAAGCCTGCTCCAGTTTGCACCCCTTTACTCAGGGTGGTTGGGTGGAGGGTGCCTCGGACCCCCTTGTCTTCGGGGAGATGATCCCGTAAGTGTATCTCCTTTAAAAAACAATTTTGAGTGGATTAGTGAATATTAGTTTACCCAGGATGATGATTAAACTAAGCCTGAATCAGTATTGCCTCCAGAGGCAAATCAAGAAAAGCTTATTGCTTCAGTTTCTCCTCTTCCATAAATTTCAGAGCAACCTCAGGAGAAATTAACACAAAAATACCTTCTCCTTACATTCTCCTCTGTAGGGAAATACTTGGATTTCTGGGATTTTTTTTTTGAAAGATCTGCAAATAGATTTACTGCTGACCACAGTCAGATCTCTCTTGAAAAGCGAAAAACTAAAGACAGAAGGACAGAAACTCAGGTGGGCTAGTTGGCACAGCACGCCTCAAGTCAGCGACACTTAGTCCTGCCACATGTCAGGATAATCTTCTCGGAAACCTTTGTTTCACAACATCTTCATAGCACTTCAGATGTTTTGCTTTTCTTTTTTTTTAGTTAACCACATGTCATTTAATTTTCTCGCTTGCTCCCAGCATGCCGCACAATCCTATTTCCCCTCAGATTCGATGGAAACAGGGCCATACACCATCTTCACATTTTCTGGATGAAGTGGAAGTGCAGCATCCGGCACTAGGCAGGGCATGGCAATACAAGAGTCGCTCTACCTTTGGGCAATACCACAGCTGAATTTAAGTGTTCAGCTGCGTATGAAATGCATGTTTAGTAAAGAATGACAGACTAATGAAGAAAGCATGACTCCAAGCAAGCACAAATCTTGCATGGTGTTGCCATCTTGGATTTTAAACCAAGATGCCAATTAAAGATTTGAATGAGGTCAACTGCAGTGACCCAGCTAAACAAGATGCAATTAATAGTAGGCTGACCTCTCTTACCCCAAACCTCCTCTTCTGTGTACACTTACTGCTCCTGGGGCAAAAAAGAAAAACAGAGATTAGCAGTAATTAGTTCTTACTTAACATGGTTGTTTAAATAGTTAACTCTTGTCTTTCCTGCTGGATTTTTAACATATGGCACCACGCCCTGTTTATGGTTGATAGGGAAGGATTTGAATGCTTTTAACCTCCTCTTTTAGCAGGTATTTTGCTCTGTTGTTACAGAGAATGCTGTCTAAAGCAAGCTGAGTGACTATAGGTGACACCATACAGTTAACACTCACATGCAAGGAATAGTCTTGACGAAAGTCCTGATCCTGAAGGACATCCTGTGGGATATATTCTATAAACGAAACACATCTAACAAAATCTATGGCTATTTTCTGCCTCCATGCAACATGCCATTCCCTAGAGAAGCTGGTACTGTGATGGTTGACAGCTGAGAGGAACAGGAATAACTGCTGGCCGCTGCCACCTCTGTCTCAGAAAGTCTACAGCTGTTTAGCATTGACTATCGGGAAAATTTGCTTGCTTGACAGTGTGGGAATGGGATGATACAAGAAAGAAGGCCCTAGAAATTAAACATTGTTAGCATGAGCGGTAGCCAGTCAAAATATCGGGGTCGTAGTGCTCTGTTGTAAGCTTGTGTAGATAACGGGAACAACCAGACCTTGTTACAAGCAAATTGTATAGATAACAGGAGCTGCTAGCAGGAACATTATTGTCTGCAAGAAGCGACCATCTGGTTAAGACTGGTCTTGCGGTTTGGAGCTCAGCCAACTCAGCATTCTGGACCAAAGGTGAAAGTACACGGTGAAGAAGACTATGAGCCTTCCTCCAAAAGACCCTGGCCCACGACCACCGGATGGAAGTGCGCATGCGGCAAGAGGAGGAGACTTATGATAATGAGTTCCTGGAAAGAATTATAATAATTACGCCTACCCCGGAACTCTTTGTAATAACCCAGCCTACACTAATGCATATGTATGTTTAATCCTGTGAATATGTATATCTTGACTGTATAAATTTCTGGAAAAATGTGCTGTTGGTGTGCGTGTACTTTGGAGGAGCGATCCCCCACGCACCCAGCGCTTTATAACTCTCTCTGAGTTGTAGAGTCTGATCTGCACGTTAATTTGGCACCCCAGATGGGACCCTCTCTGCTCGACCACAGGACCGGCTGAGAGGGGGACATCTTTGGAGCACCCCGAGCCTTTCTTGGAAGAACTCCCTCCCTCACCCAATCACTGTGGAAGTAGACATGGACCATCAGCAGACCAGGTATGTCGGAAAGAGGATAGGGGATACCTGTAAGCCATAAGGAGACGTCCTACACGAGGGAAAGGATCACCGTTGCTTGCCCCTGGGGTAGTCGGGATTCGAATCTGGTAATGGGTGACTTTGCGGGAATCCCTCATTAAGGGCAGTACGCAAGTGTGGGATAGCTATCATCTGTGCCATCTGTCGTAACCCATGGGAATTGAAATTTGTATCACTGCGACTATAATTGGGATATTTATGATAGTCGCTACAAGCTGTATACTTAAGAAGTTTTTGTATCTGGTACCGTGTGTTGTAAGTGTTCTATTGTATTGTTAATGTTTTATGCTGTTGTCTGAAGTAAGCTGGGTGAGTGTTTTGAGTGAGTAAGACGCAGTCTGACTGCGGAGCAAGTGTGGAGTCCTGATCCGCGGTTCCGTGTTCTCCGCGAGGAGAGCAGCCAGAGACGGACGAAGCGTATGACAGACTTTGGAACTGTGTTAGTTGAAACCCTTATTGTCCTGTACACGGACAACAGGATTTCTCATGCAACCCAATATATGTTTTTGAATGTTTTGGTTGTAAACAGAACATCTGGATATGGTTTGGGGACGATTTTTGGTGCAGTAAGTGTCAAGGAAACTGGTCTAACTGGGACAAGATTGAGCGTTCAGGCCAGCTTATGCAGGTATTCTGTGGGAACTTAAAAGGTGTAAGGAATCAGTAAGAACGCCACTGGTATGTGGGGGGGGGAAGTAGAGCAGAGGAGTGCCAGGTTTATTCGGTGTGGAGCACGAACGAGTGCTTGCTCACTTTGTTATCAGTGTTGCTTCTTTGTTTGCGCTAAGTGTTTGGAGTATCATAAATATATTATTTCTTTTAACGGAAGACAGGAGTTTCGTCTTGACAATTGTCTTGAATTTAGGTGCATTCGTTGTGGAGCGAGCACGCCCTTGCATCTTTGCCTTGGATAAGGTATTATTGTTGCCAGTTTAATCAGGTTGTATTTTTAGACTGAAGAATAAACCCCTGAAGGGTGTTTATTATGGGAGGTAAACAGTGGTGGAATAGTGAAAAAGAGCCCTCTAGGCTGTATTTTAGCTCATTGGAAGGAGATAGGAGGGCTGCCAGGAGGAAGTGTAAACAGAAAGACTTTAATAAAATATTGCAATCAATGGTGGCCTTTGTATAAATTAGATGAGGAGGAGAAATAGCCCTTTAATGGAACACTGAACTATAATACTTTGTTGCAATTGATGTTGTTTTTGAGGAGAGAAGGGAAATGGGATGAGGTCTTGTATGAGGATATGTTTTTCACCCTCCGAA
>VYXH01009921.1:19906-55651 GCA_013397275.1 Burhinus bistriatus | reverse complement strand
ACTTACACAAACACACACACACCTCAGTTTGTAACTGCTGAGACTGAAGNCTCGTTAGGACTTGTGGTCCTGGTACCCCCCCGTCTCTGTGGCCATGATCCATATGTTATCAGCAGTGATCGATTGTAGTTATTATCTTCAAACGGTAGGAGCCATGGGAACCAAGTACACTAAGGCGTTGCTGTAGTGTTCTAGTCCATTGCTCTCCACCTTTTCTTCCTTTAATGTTAGACCATTATTTATTGTTCTGGTCATGGTATTATTATGTGGCCCAGGTGGGGAGGGAATCACGCCAAATATCGAGAGGCCTGAGAGTGGCAGGAGGATTGCACCACCACAGGAGCTTATGGCAAAGTGTGGAACTAGAGCTATAGATTTTCTGTTTTGTTGGAAAACAAGGTAATAAACAACCGATTTGCTGAAGAAGCAAAATTTGCTCTTGTTACAGTTTCAATATGTCACATAGGAGAAGAGGGTGCAGGCTTAATGAGGAATAAAATCAATATGAAAATAACTTAAACTATAATCACTGAAGTAAAAAGAGGGAAGAATCAAGAAGTTTAAAACCCTTCAAATAAAAATTGAATTTTGATTAATTTGGCCAGTTACTTGAATGTTATTTAAACATCAGTTGCTAAAAGGCTTAACAATTAAGTAATAAGTGTGTCTCTGTTACATTTAGGATTTTGTTCATCCAGCTGTATGTTGTAAAGCTATAGTTCAGTTGGGATGTTTTATTGACATGAGATACAGGCACACAGCCCAAATAATTTGATAATGTCACCAATACCCAGGGGTAGAATTGAAAGGAAACATCACTCCTGACAAACTGTATCTCCTCATTTTCTCATGAGCTTGCTGTCCTGTCTCAGCAATGGATGACAGTTGAGTCTTAAAGAGGGACAAAATCATCTGCAGGATGAACCCTACCTGTTATACATTACTATTCTACATTTTTTATTACTTTTTTTTCGCACTTTTTAACACTAAGAACTGTGTATTTTTGGTCAAGTTGTACCTATTCCTAGCAACCCTGGTGGGAGATAGCATAGGGTTTTCTGAGGTTTTATGCCTGTAAGCAGCTTGGTACAAGCATGAAGCTAGCAAGCGTGATAGTTGTTCTTAATGCACGGCACTTGAGGAAGAATGCTGAAATAAGGGTAACAGTAGGGATGCTATTCTTTTGAAGTTGTAATTGCTTCTTAACAGTGCTGCTGGCACAGTCTTACACAGCTGTCGTTTCAGGGGGTTCCTATGCTTTTGTTACTGCCTGTTGTCGTGTGGCAGTCGTGGTTACTGTGCAGAGGTATCAGCTTGTTCTGATGAAGAGTACATGATGTCTTTTGAAGCCTCTGGATCTTTTGTCTTACCCTGTACTGAGAAGTGCTTTAAGCTAAGCAGTGTTACCTGTTCTTAGTATTTAAATATTGCACTCCTGAAAGATTCTAGAATATTTTTAGTTTCCTGCTAATGTAATTGTGATGTTTTTGTTCTACAGAGTAAAACCACACAGTGTTATGAATCTCTAATCCTATTAATCACTTTGCTCTATTGTCTATAGCTTATCCTCCTCCCTCATTATCTGTTTATTTTATTTTATTTTATTTTATTTTATTTTATTTTATTTTATTCATTCCTTATTCATTTTTTTAAGTTTGACATTTGATTTTGACACATGCCCTGAATCTACATAGCTGTGAAATAAGCTAGAAATGCATTTCTGATGTTCTTAANGTCATTTAGATTGGTCTTGGAAATGGGTCATGTCAGAAAATCCTGGTGCAAAGGATTTGATGGAAATTTTGATAATGACGTAATCGACTAACAAAACAAGGCTAGATGCCATACTAGAGGATTTTAAAATCGTAATTTCAGAAACTGTACTAATTTCTTTAACGGTGCTAGTAGTTCAGTCCTGCAAAAGACGATGGTTGTGGTTTCAGGGGATATGAGGAAATAGGTGAAGATACTTGTGCATTGGGAAGTGGAAGAGAACACTGAAGCTGACTGAAAACAAAGTAGATACTCATGTAGCATCAGAAGTAATTTCATGATACCCTATTTCTGTACCAAAAAAAAAAAAAAATCAAAAGGAAACCCAAATCATTATTCCTAGTCTAATTTGCTGTTAATACTGGCCAGGCATTTCCCATAGATTTCTTGCTTTTTTCAGTGTAAAATGTGATTTTGGAATAAAAGTTTGATGTTGTCAAGACTTGACATTTTTTGAAAAATCAGGACAAAACATTATTACATTTGAGTTAATTTTTAATTTCCAACCAGCTCATTAAGAAGCTGCATCTACCTACGATTCTGCAGTGTCTGGTGGGAGTCATAACTTGGTTATACTATGTTCCAGTGCTTTCCTAAAAACTGATCCATTTGACTAGACTACACTTTCTGTGGTGTACTGTCATCCATCCTTTGATTAAACTGACCTTCCTTTATCCATTAAATCAACAGTTAACTCTCTGGGAGTTTAGCATATGTTGACAGGGTTGATTAACAAAACAATCTTGCTGAGCTGCAAAAAGGAAACTATGAAATAAATGTACTTAAAAGTAGCTTTTGCTGTGTTTGGAGTTTTACCAAAGTCCACAGCTTCTCAATTGTTGCAAATTGCATGGAGAACTCAGCCGTAGCTTTTTAAAGCAAATATCTAGTCATAATGGATGTGAACAAGAAAAGTGTGAAGATATGATCCAAGAGCATCTTAACAGCTTAATGGAAAGAAAAGAAACTTAAATATTATGAAATTATTCTTAATAATATTATGACTGTTTCTCTTTCGTCAGTTGTCATGTATGGTGGATTCCAGATTAGAGATTAAATTACAGGTGTGCTTCTGGTGAATCCTTATATTTTACCTAATGGTACTGATATTTGGAATTATTTATGAACCATTTTTCCCTTGAATTCCACAGCATAGTTCAGTATTGTTGTAATCCACTCGGAAGCAGTTGTGTATACCCAGTGAGTGAAGACTCCATGTGCTCTGGAGTCATATTGATTAAAACAGACTTTGTAAATTTATAGTAGATGTGGTTTTATATTTTGATAGTCACAAGGGGTGATGTTTACACGTTGCAAATACAAAGAAGTTTACTAAACACCTGTGTCCAATTTGGATAATGCTCTAGCTAATTTATATGTGATGGCTCTGTGCAACTTGGAACCAGCTCATGGGGGAGACAAGGAAACAACCCCTCCAACCCCAAACACGGGAAACCAGGTCTGTCCAGTACCTCCTAGGAATCATAAAAATATAGTTTGTGTTTTGCACCATATAAACAGCTTGTGGTGTCTAATCCATACTATATCTTTACGGAAAAAACATATGGGTGTTTTGGATATTACAGGCACCTTTGTATTCTCCATCCTGAAGAAAGTGAAGCCTATACTATCTTTTCAAGCGACCCATCTTTCTTATGTAATAAAACGTTTCTTTCCTCATAAAAATAACATGGCAAGTTCCCAGTGAAGCAATCATACTGCAAAAAGAGGTTGCAGTGGAAATTATACCAATCATGGCTAGATAGGACTATTAAGAGAGAAACATGAACTGGAAAGCATACTGTGTGCTAATGCTTGGCAGCAGAAACTGCTGTTGTGACCCTATTTTGGTTCATATGCTGTGCATCTCTGATGAAAAATTGTATTAAGGAAATGCTCAGGTTGCCTGGTTGTGCATTCAGAAGTTCAGAAGTGTAGAAGGCTGATTCTACAGCCTTGATTCTTTCCTTCTGTACTTGTTCATTGTAGCACATCTTTCATTTTGGGATTACACAATATTTCTTAAAAATGTCAGCAGACCTTCCACCTTTCTAAAACTTCAGGTAAACATCGTACTTGTAATTCTTAGTACCTTTTTTTTTTTTTCATTCTGGATTATTCATTCAGTTAGATTTTGTCATCACAGTGTAGGATACCTTTATTCTTGCATTGTCTTTTGTGTTTTTTGTGGGCAATTTAAGAGGAAGTCTGGAATATTCTTTTCCCATCTTGTGGGCTGCTCTAATTTACTGCAAACTAGTATAAACAGTTTCACAGCTACAATTTAATTTACTACTAAATGCTAAGAATATACTGTCACTAGCATGCAAAACTATCTTAGGCTCTGCATGGAAGGATTTGCTTATTTTAACCTTTTACATCAAAAGAAATATGAACTCGTTGCAGTGTTTTTATAGTGCTATGTGCTATATGATGTTTCAACCTTATATGCTTAATTAAAGAACTGATATTTTTCTAATACATAAGTTTTTTAGTGATCTTAGATATGATTAGGTGTGCAATACGTAAATACAACCTAACAGTAATATTTAAAGGTACCAATAAGAACGACATTGAAGGAGAGAAGTAAATAACTGTGCCCAGAGTAGCTGAAGAGATAGAAACAAACCAGTTAAGTGATTTACTAAGGCTGATGCAAGGATTTGAATTTGTGGGTCTTTGGCTCCCAGTCTGATGTACATGCCCCTAGGTGGTGCCTAATGCAGGAGCGGCTGAGGGAACTGGGGTTGTTTAGTCTGGAGAATAGGAAGCTGAGGGGAGACCTTATCGCTCTCTACAACTACCTGAGAGTAGGTTGTAGCAAGGTGGGGGTTGGTCTCTTCTCCCAAGTAGCAAGCGACAGGACAAGAGGAAATGGCCTCAAGTTGCACCAGGGGAGGTTTAGATTGCAGAAATAAAACATTGGAACAGGCTGCCCAGGGAAGTGGTGGAATCACCATCCCTGGAGGTATTTAGAAGATGTGTAGATGTGGTGCTGAGGGACATGGTTTAGTAGTAACTTGGCATTGTTAGGTTTATGGTTGGACTCAATGATTTTAAAGGTCTCTTCCAACCAAGGTGATACCATGATTCTATGATTCTGTGATTTTCTCTTAACTAAGAAACCATCACCAGCATTAAAATTTCAAATTTTACTGGGTTTTCTGCTAACACTGAGATAGGCTGTGAGAAGTGGTTGGTAGATGAGTTTATCCTACCATAATTTGTCCTTTATCTTACATGGCAATTGGAGTGTCTGTTACTGTAGGTTGGACATGACTTTCCATAACTTGTGTCTTGTAATCTTCTTCCCTGAGTCATTCTGTTACATGTGCACCTTCAGTTACCACGTTAGATAGGAATAAAGGCTTTGTCATCATACTTCACGCTAACACAATGCTTTGTTTTCTAAAATATCCAAAAGAGCTGCTTCTCTTTTCTCCCTTCCCAAATAAGATTCTCCCTGCATCTTCTAACACCACATAGGGGGTCCTCTCAAGCATTGTTCAGAGTTGGTGGTAAGCAGCTGCTGGCAAGCAGCTTTTTTTTTTGTTTGTATGAACGAGTCCTTTATGGCTCATGGCCTAACATGTCAGGTTTGCTGAACAGAAAGAAAATGGCTTCTAATCATGTTCATATTTTTATCAGCTTAAAGAAATAAGGCACTTTGTACTTGGCAGCCTGGAATTTATAAAGACTTTCACTGAAGGGGTTTTTGTGTCAGATTTCACATGTATGTCTGATGTCTTCCTTTCAATGATTTTTGCGCAGTTAAGGAAAAGCAATTTCCACTATTCGAAAGTTCTCATTGTTACTGGGGACAAGGTCTAAATTTCTTCCTGGAGTTTGGGAGGCATATGGTCCTTTCCTTTACAAAAGACATACTATCACCTTCAGTTTCAGACCATTTTTAGGTCTGAAAGAAGTCCATTTGCTGGTGGTCCTGTTGTCTTTGTAAAGGTTGCAGCTATTTGTGGTAACACAGTTGGTTTTTTACTACTCACTTAGTTTTCTCCCCAACCCGTAGCCTGGATAAAAAGCAGCCTGAGGCTTGTGCCACTTGGCCCTGTGACTGTTACGTGATGTAACTTGCCTGTGCTGTGGAAGAGCTGCTTTTCCTTCTAATATTGTGGCTATTGATGTTTAGTACTGAAACAGTAGAGCTCGTGATAGTACATCACTCCTTCCCTGTGTAAAGATGAACCTTCCTGCATAGCAAAACTTGAAATAGAGCCACCTGCTGTGGGAGCAATGCCCATCCAGAGGGACCTGGACAAGCTCCAGAAGTGGGCACATGCAAACCTCATGAGGATCAACAAGGCCAAGTGCAGGGTCCTGCACCTGGGTCAGGGCTGCTCCCGGTATCGATACAGGCTGGGGGATGAAGGGATTGAGAGNAAAGAGGGTAGATTTAGGCTAGATATAAGGAAGAAATTTTTTATGATGAGGGTGGTGAGGCACTGGAACAGGTTGTGCAGAGACGTGGTAGATGCACATCCCTGGAAACATTCATTGCAGGGGGGTTGGACTAGAAGACCTTTAATGGTCCCTTCCAACCCAAAATGTTCTATGATTCTATGATTTTAAGTGACAGCTCCAGGAGGAGCCTAGTAATTCTGCATAGGTAGCACCATTAAGGAAACCCAGAAATTGCCAGACTATAAACTGTTAGCATGAAGCCAGAATATTTAAATAAAAATTAAATGATCCAGTGTACTTAAGGCACCATGAAAGTACTGTAGCATGTAGCTCAGAGATTGAATCTAAGTAGTAACATTTGTTGTGGACTATAGTCAGTATCAAATTTGCCCACACTGACCTTTCTCATTTCAAGATTCCTTCTAGCTTGTCTCGTATTACTCCAATAAAATAAGCCAGCTGTCAGCCCCCACCTCTTCTAATGCAAATGGTAGGTTTGGGGGATTTTTGGCTTTCACAGAAATGATGTCAATTTTGTAATGTGGAGCTGTGGGAAAAAAAGAGGAAGTAACAAATATGAACTGCCAAAGTATGCTGTTTGTACATCTGCCTGAATTAAATTCTGTGTGCTGTAAACACGTGCTATTTATCCATAAGTAGACAATAGATTGCTACTATATTTATTTATACAATGTAGTTTAGTCACTCCACAAGAGCCCAGAAAACCTCTCATTATGAAACATTTATTTTCCTGCAGTGTTCAGGTAACAAGCCACTGACAAGTGGGTAGCCTAATGAGTGCAGATTAAGGTAAAGCATGGAATACAGTGCTCTAAGCAGAACATTGTTGTTGTTGGCTCTTAATACAATGAGGGTGAACTATTTGTTTTCATTTAAATTCTGCTTTTGGTCTGTATAATTTGGATGGACTTTTAGTTCACATTGGCCTGTAGTATACTGTTGGGGGTTTCACGAACTCTTGTAATAACCTGCAATGCTCTCCTCTACCACACTGGCATTCTTACATCTCACCTGTGCTTATCATTTTCTAGACCAACCACTGCTCAGGAACTGCTTTGCTATGTCCTTGAAGTGTCCACCAGTACATTTGTCTGCTGTCATGAAGACCTGCAGACACACATGATACGTTATTTATCAGAAGAACAACACTTGTTCCAACAGCAGTGTGACAGAGGAGGCAGGATACAGTGACTGGAGTCTTCTTAGGGTATAAATACACAGAAAAGGGTAGGCTGTGCCCTGAAAAACTTACAGTCTTAAGGCAGACAGCAGACAAATAGTGATGGCAAGGAATATTTATGCATTTCACAGATGCAGAAAAGATGCTCAGACCAAGATGATAATTTGTCCAAGGAAGTCTTTAGGAAGCTGGAAAACTGACTGCTCAAGGTCTTTTCTTCTAGTGTGGATTCTGTTTCTGCTTAAAGCAGCTGAGAGCCCCTGTCTTCAGAAGCACAAATGTGTTTTCCTGAGTTTTTTTGCAGGTGTTCAAGCCATGAACATATTCTTCAAACAATCTGAAATATTATCGCCTTTCCTCATCTTAACTATTAACCAATGAGTAATGAGAACTTGTGATGTACCTGAAACTCTGTTCTGTGCTTAAATAGCAACTGTTGGTCAAAATTTCCTTGAGCAGTTATGTTATAGTTTGGGCCTTTTTTCAGAAGTGTTTAAAGTCTGCAACTTCAGTTGAAGACCATGAAGATGAAATGTCTCTAAAACCCAATTTCTCTGAAGTGGACTTCTGGCCACCATATTAGAATATGCCTTTTATGCAGCTTTGGCTCCAGGTGCCCCACTGTCAGAAAGTGACAGACTTCAAAACATACCTATAGAAAGACAGTGGTTTTTTAAAGACTCTGGGAAGATGGGGTTGGAGGGAGTCCTGCAAAGAACCAAACATTAATTTCTAGCTATTTCTTTATACTTTATATTGCCAGACCATGGGTCAGAAGGGCAGTTCTGTAGCTGTGCAAGGCTATGTGTCATGAGCTTTTGGCATAATAGTGTTTCTAAGCATTGTTGCTGTATTCAAAATGACAAAAAATGGCACCAGGTATCGGTAACTTCTAATTATGTGCCCTGAAAAGGAGTGGAAAAGCTAAATCTGTGGACTAGTGCTCCCTTTTCTAAATGTACCGGGTTTAATTGCTTCAGATGCATGGAAGTTACATCCAATGCCACCTTCTGCAGGATGTGATCTCGTGCCTTCATGTACATCAATGCATTGAACACATCTGTGCATGGACTCACTAAGTCTAGTTCCCACTGAAAATAGCTTGCAGCTCTTCACCTCTGTTGCCAGTTATAAAAAAGAGACCATGCATCTCCCACAGCTGTATTACAGTGCTGTTAAAAAGATCATTGTTTATAAGCAAAAATCCCTCAGAGAAAGGGATTTCCCTTTCTTTCTCTAGGCTTGGAGAAGACAAAGCATCATCTGAAGCAGTTTCATCTGACCATGGTTTTTGTTTTATTTCTTTCATGGCCAAACAGTAGTGGCTTTCTAAGGTACATCACAGCTTTAAGATTTACAATGCAGTCTCTGCGAGGCTGGGCTGTGACACCTATGCCAGATGGTGTCCACTAAATTACTGTCAACACTGGTACATTTATGAACTACCTGTTGCTTTTGGAGGCATGCAGCAGGAGTTTTCCTATGTTCTGAGGTCCAGCTACTACAATGGCAAAGATTTCTTTGGTTTATTTGTTATTTTTAGTGAACGAAATCTCACCACCTGATAGTTAATGCAGTCAGCAAATATTTTACTCTTCTCTTCTTCTTTCTCTCTCCTTCTCTTTCTCTCACTTTTTCTCACTCTTTTTAATGCAAGCCTGCTTTGGCTTCTGATGCCACTCACACACCCACAAAAAGTGTCTTGTTCAGAGCCTAGCTGAAGAGGCAACACCAATCAATCACCATGACTGAAAAGTACTTTCTGTGTGCTTCAAAGTTAGCAAAAAAATAGGCATGTACGCGTAAGAACAAACAATGCACGTTTTAGTGTGCTCATCCTAGACCCTGTTCTTGGGGCTTCTCAGCCCATGTGCAGGCTAGCTGACAGACATGGCTTGTTTGTGCTGTGGTTACACCAAAGTGATAGCCCTGCACAGACTCAAAACTCTTCATGGTATTTAAATAGTGTAGACAATGGAAGTACTAATCATCCTACTAATTAAGGAATAAACTGTGAAAAGGTTTGATGTCTTAAAGTTCACTCAGAGAGCCTGTCATGAAACGGACTTCATATCAAATTCCTTAACCCTGTGGTGTATTCTTGAAGACAAATCATGCTCTTCTCTTAAGTCACCATGGACAGAAATAAAGTGAGAATGAAAGCTGCAATGAGTTAGAGTTTCGTCCTGGTGCCCTTCTTCGACAACTTCTTAAAAACATTATGGAGATCCGTGAAACGTCAAGTTTTCTTGCCATGTCTACTTTCTTTGGAATTGTTGCTGAGTGAAGGTGATTTCTTAATAATTTTTGCTTGTTTGGGTGCAGACTGACCTTTGCTTATGTGCAAAATATTTGAAGTATTTGAACTGACTTTATCTACAGTAATAAAAGTTTTCAAAAAATCCACTGTGCTGTAGTGTGCTGCACACAGCTGTCATATCATTCATCTCCTTGGTACCTCTCTCCCTTTTCTCTGTCCATCTCATTTACCTTCATCATGACTTGCAGGATCATGTATACTTATTATACAATAAGATGATAACTAACAGAGAGTTTATTAAATGCGGAGAAAGCTGTGTATTGTTACAGATTTCAAGTATACTGCAAGCAATAGTAATTTTTTATGTTTGAAGCTCATTCAGTTCAAGATAAACAACTTTGTTCATTTTCGTTTGCCTCACACCCACAACCTTTGTCTACAGGCTGACTGAGAAGCTGAGGGTCTAATCCTGTAGTGTTCTGCATTCATACATCTCTCTCTGGCTGCAGAATACACAGCATCAATGAAGATTAATCCTTTAATTCCTTAGTGTTTCAGGAACTCACAGAGCAGGCTCACTTCTCAGGCAAATTAGTATAACTTTGATAGCTGAATTGCTAAGAACTTAGTCTCTGATGTACAAGTCAGCCCAATTTACCTCTTTCCTCAACATTTGAATGCATGTGGCTGTCCATGACTTTGGTGATTGATTTTTTTTTAGCTAGTAAACAAGAATGAGCCACGTTTTGGGTAGTTTCAGTGTTTGGCTTGACAGAAATGTTTTGTTTGATAGCAAAGGAGATATGGATAACGTATTTCTAAATGTGCAAAAGGTACATAGTATGTGTACCTAGTATGCAGAAGAGGAACCAAAAAGTCTGCTTCAGAAACTTGCGTAAGCATTATGGAAACCACAATCACATTGCAGTTTTTTCTGCATGTCAAAGTGTAACTAAGAGTACTTTATCTTCTTGATGAAATCACCATTTATAAGTCATTTTTCATCAAAAACATATGAATGGTAGTTGATCACTGCAAATGACTTTGTCATTAGGATCATAGCTTTGGTATTTTTCTTTTCTTTTCAGTATTAAAACTGCTTTGGCAGGCAGTGTAGAAGAACCTGGATGAATCAATAAGTGATTAAACTCAACTTTACATAGATACATGCATTTGCAAAAGCTTTATACGTTGGCTTCTTTGTTAACTTGAATTATTTTCAACAATGAAAGAAACATTTGTCAGGGTCAGGAAGAAACGCCACAAAATATTCTAAGAAGTGAGCCAAAATGCCTCTGGAAATAAATGAAAAATAACCTTGGTTTCCAGAAGGAATCCCTCAGGGGAATTTTACATTGTTTTTGGGGTGAGAACTTGGTGTTAAGGGGTAACGCACAAACAAATTATGCATATTTTATCCCATTATTATTACCATTGTAGAAGTATCTAGATGCCTACAAAACTGAAATTGTGCTATACCCAACACCAAAACTACGTGACAACTATCCTTTTGCCTGGCCCCAAATTTCTTAAGGTAATTAGACTAATCTTTCTTGTCACCCTATGTGGTAAGAATGGCAACACTTAGCATTTTGGTGGAGAGACTATTCCAAGATTTGTGTAATCAACACGAGTAGTCCACATCCAGCTATTCTGATTTGAAACCAAAAGAAGTAGATTCTTTCTCTCTGGAAGACCAAAGAATGGAAATCAAAGTCTGATAATCTTATGTTGAATTTCTGCATATTGAGTTTATATGAGGCTTTCTTAATAGGGACAGTACTTCTCTGATACTGTAAGTGTGGGACAAGAGGGCCTGGAAAAATTTTTGTTTAGCTATCACTGGAGCCTGAAGATAGGAATTTCTTTGTCTTCCTGGTGTGTTCAGTGTGCGCGTATTACCAAGGGTTTTTAAATTGCCTGCAAACATTTGACAATGCTTGCTTTAGGAAAGAAAGCAGTAGTTAGCATTGAATATGTGGGATTTGGTTCAGTGATAACTGGGTTTGCGTATGTACTGCAGGACTGCTGGTTTTTCCCTTCACAAGATTCAGTATATCTGATATGAACCTTTGTACTTATTTTCACTTATTTGTCAGCAGTCTGGTATGGGTTGAATTTTTCTGATGTAAAACTAGCATTGTAGTTCCACTAGAAAATTGGAACAGGTTCGCAGCTCATGTAAATTTCTCTATGAAATGACCATTTGTAGAAGTCTTTTAAGGTACAGAAAACCTTTTCAGGAGTTAAAGCTTATCTTCTCACCATTTTTTATAAAGCTATAGCTATACCTTGCAGTCCCAAAATCCCAGTGAGCTTAAGGTCATTAATAGACTAAGAATGAGTTTCTTCACAAGTCCATTTGAGTATTTGGTGGCTCCTGAGAACATGGTAATGTAAAAGAGTAAGATTTCACTTGTCTTTTTCTTCACTGTTAGCAGAGATTTTTTTAAAGGTTAAGAGTGAACTCCTGTCTGACTCTCCACATGTGGACAGAACTGAGTGCTGGCAAACTGCAGCATTCAGGCATCTGCTGTGGTGGATTTCAAAGGCACAATGGTGAGTCTTGCTGTATGTGGTGGTATTTTTCTAGTCATATCACTCTGCTTCTAAATTTATGTTAAAAGGAAGCATCTGGGTTTCCTTTCTGAACATTGATAGAAATGAAGGGTAAATGGATTGTTTTGAATGATTTGTCTGGATCAACTCATCTCAATATTACATAAAAAATTTAATTTGATTTTTAATTTTTAAACTGTGTTTCATGAAATTTCCACTACAATTTGATAAAACAAGCAATTCTGGTGGACAAAAGATTTAGGCATGTTTTTAAATGGAATTTTTGAAGGTTGACTGATTTCCACGTGATTCTTAGGCACACATTAACATTAGCAAATGCATAACTTTATATCTCTATTCAAATATAATCACATATTTATGGTATATATTTTATGAGAGTTATTAATTCTAGTTTCCTTTGACTGGGACACTGTAAAGTTCAAGCATTGCATCTCAGTCCATGTTGACTGGTTACTAACACCAATAAGACGATTTATGGAAAGTAGTGTTACTGTACCAGAACCTGGAGGTTTAGCTGGTACAGCTGCATGTTTAGTCTTTCATGGGACCATTGTCCATGAAACACGCTGGGAATCTCTGAAACCAAGGAAGAGGTATGGAAGCCACCTTTGTCACAGCAGTAGAGCAGCAGTTTTTTCCTGAATGCTGGTGTGGACATCAGGCAGGTCGAATGGGGGGAAAGAGGCTGGAGGACCTGACACCATCCTGTACTCCTGTGGCACAAAATCTGCCAGTCAGCCTAAAATCTGGGAACTTTTCAGAAGGTATTTCCTTACCAGGCAGGAGTACCCAGCCACCATGTTGCCATGCTGCTAAGTGACTCTTCTGGGCTCAAGCATACATCTGGGCAAACACTAGCTGACCCTGTAATGCAGGGAGCAAGAGGCAAAGAATTTATCCAGGCTGGGTGAAGTGCAGAACTTGCTGTGTGACTCAAACCAATGCTTCATGGCAGGTTGGGAGGGAGAATCAATTATTAACACAAGAAATTGAATTAAATTGGGAAAATGGGTCCTTGTTACCCTGCTGAAATTTAGGCAGAACACCATTATTGTGAAAGGTTAATGGGGTTTTAAAACAATTATAAGAGCTGCCCCTTCTTATATGTGACTCAGAAGCCAGTTAACTCAGTCAATTTTAGCAGGAACGGTAATTATCCCAATCAACACAACATCTATATTGTAAAAAGCAATAAAAATATAGCGAGATTTGAACTAAAAAGTAGCAGTTTGAGGGGGTGTTTTTAGTTTCAAATCAAAGGTATGAAATCAATTACCTGTTTTGGTACTATAGCTGATACTTTCTTAGGCATTTTGTAATTTTCGTTATAAATATAATTTGTGTTTCTAACTGTGATGGCTATCTCCACTGGAAAAAAAGGAAAGGAGAAAGATGTTTTGGTTTTTTTTTTTAAATAATCCTTTGCTGTTTGTGTTTTGTTTCTCACAAGCTGCCACAGCGTCTCATTGTGTGTATTGCTGGGCGCTGTCATTGCCAGTATTCTCATGACAGCACAGCCCATAGAGTTCTGCTCCATCACTGTACTGATCACATGTACTGATTGCATCTTCTGATCAGAAATTAATCTGGAACAATAAATATTTAAATACAAATTGTGCTATCAAGTGTTGCTAAACTCCTAACTCAAACTCCAAACTGAAATCAGCAATGAAATCTGCATAAAAATTAATTGTTTATTATGGCATGAGGAAGCTAGTCCTTATTCCTGCTGATTCCATTTTACCCTTTGGCATCTTGCTGGCTGTTATGGTGGTGGGCTAAAAAAAGCATGTTATAGGCTAGGATTGCAAGAACAAAAAATAAGACGGGCAACAGAATAAAACCAGTCTATAGGTAGTGATGGTATCACAGCTGGTTCTGCTATATCAAATTCCAGTAATTTTTGACCCATTATTTACCATGGTGTGACTCTTTTTTTCCAAATGGGGTGCATCATGATCTTTGTAAACTCTGCTCAGTTGGTTGTGGAATAGTGGAATATTGGAATTTTTGTAGACTCAAATTTTATTGTGCTCCACATTGATCTGCTACCATTTATTATTATGAATTTGTGAGAAATAATAATGAAAATGGTGAGAAAACTGTGTAGTCCTGTAAGGAAGTGACTCTCACATTGTTTCATATCCTTCTCTCTCTCCCTTTTAAAGATAGGGGTGTTCTGCCTTTTAAAGTGTGGATTTTTTTTTTTATTTTTTTTTTTAACCTTACATTTATAATCATTACAGTGGTCAGACCCTTACTTCAACTAGAACTATCCCCTGAGCTTATAGCAGGCTCACCTTTCACAGGTGGTAAATGAAGAGTTGGGCTGGGGGAGGTATGCTTTGCCTTTCAGCTGTTTTTCAAGCCCAAATAGAGAAAATAGGTCACATTTGGAAGTGAAGTTCTAAGGGTAGGAGAGCCATTCCTATGTAAATTGGGAGTTATTAGTCCCGAGTTTCCTTAGGGTTGACCTGCACTTTACTGTCTCCTTGAGATAAAGTAAAAGGACCTGGTGGACTGTCGATCAAGAAAACAAAAACAGAACAAAAAAGTGGGGTAATTCAGGCTAACAGGGATTCTCTTTAGCTGACAATAGTAAAACAATTTGCTAATACTTTTAGTCACTTCAGTGCTTCCTATACTATTCCCAGTTCCGTAGTCCTCCTAATTTATATACTATAAGTAATTCATCTAATATGTAGCACAGACAGGGCTATATACAAGGGAAGGTAAGGTCCTCTTGCAGGAGTAAGACTACGTACAGATACCTTTTTCCATCACTTTGGAACAAAAGGCCTTAATGGCTATGTGTTGTTTACCAGTATTTTTACATCCAAAGATTGCTTTTTTGCCATTACTATTTTTTTGCCTCCTCTTCACCCATGATCCTGGATCTAAAAGCAACAATAATCATAAAAGTGGCCTACTGAGACATGCAATATCACCTATTGTATTGACTGCGCAAGGTCGTTTTCAGTGGTGTTAACAGTGCCATGGGAACACAGTCTTTGAAAATGGCTTTGACTTTACAGACAGAGAGGATACAATTGCTCCATTCAGAGATGAATAGTTGAGCTGACCCATTAATTGGAATTTACACCGGTTTATTAAAAGTACCAATGGGAACACTGCATAAAGCAGTGCCTGTCACGCCACTTCACTGCTGTTGTTCTTACATTGATTTAGTGATCGAATTGACCCTTTCAATCACTCAATTCTTCTTGTGACCCCAGAGCAAGAAACGAGTATCTCCAGAGTTTTGTTTGCCTGCTTGAAACTTGCAATTCATCTCATTTGATCTCAGTGTTAGTCCTGACATGATCAATCACTCTCTGCTTTCTGAGTGCCTACAAGGAACTGTGGTCTCCCTTACTGCTGTCTCCAGGTTTTACATTCTTCTTCTCTCACCACTTGTTTTTCATGATCAATAAAATTAATGTTGTTTTCTCTCTCACTCTTGTCCAGTGGAGTGCTGCAAGGCACCAGCGTTGAACTACTTCTCTCTTTCCTTGCTGCCTCCCATGTGCCCTGTTACTGGCTGCAGCCTTGATTATGCCTTCTGTGGTAAATAAGGTGGGTCTGAATCTTCTGGTTCCTTCTCTGGTGCCTCCACTGTCCTTGTACTGTGCTGCTTTGTATCTCAACCCTGTCTGCTGCCTCTGGCCTGTGTGCTAGGACAAAGCAGTCATTCTTTTATGTTCCACCTCTTTTCCCATTGACTGCCTATAAATTCTTCTGTGGTAGTGGAGCTTTGTTTCCCCCAGTTTGTTCCATACCTCTAACACTTATAATTTACAGCTTTTTCAGAGCTTGCTCTTATTCTGTGTCTGCCTATCCAACAACTTCTGAACAGAGCCAGTGGAGATGCTTATGGTGACCCTCCCTGCACTGCAGGCTTTATCCTGATGTCAGTGTTCTCCCTTAGCAATTGTCCCCTGTCGTAAATGCTGGTCATGGGGGCTTCACTAGGCTGAGTGAAATGTTATACCCTTTTCCAGAGACATGGTACCAAATCATCTCCAGTCCTTACTCTTCCACAGTGGTGGTGTCACGGTTGTGCTTGTCCTTTCTGCAGCTGCTTTGTCTTCTTCCCTTTCCTGGAGGCTGCCTGTCGAGGAGGTCTGGTACCTCCACGTTCATGGAGGCTTACTGACCCCAGAAGTTGTAACAAAGCAGGGGCTGACTAGGGAACTCTGCAGGAAATTAGCTTTTGGTATTAAAACACAAAGGAGAGAAGGCTAATGATGGTCTGAGTGATAATTATTGAAAAGTTTCCTCCTAAAGAAATTTCTTACTAATTTCAGTCAAACATACAGCAAGTCTTTCAGTTTAGGCACATATATTGTTCCTCTCATAATAGTCATGCAGAGTCAATTTGTAGTGGTATTTAGGCATAGGTTTCCAAAAGCACCTGGGTGTCTCCTCTCCAATACAATTAAAATCCTGCCATGTACTATTTTGCATCTTTTGAAGTGTCTGGATACCTTGAAAACCTGCCCACCAGATATCAAAAATGAATGAATAGTAGGGTTGGCTTTTTTCTTTATTTCTTTTATTTTCTTTTCTTTTTGCAGGAAGCAGTTTGTTGTCAATACAAGTAACACTTTAATTACTATTTCACTAACATTGGTTTATTTACTGCCTTGCAAAATTTGCCTAGAAGAGTATTGTGCATGTTTATTTACTTTCTTGCAGTTTATTTATTTTTTTAATTTTAGATTATGAACTTACATTGTCATCAAAAATCTACAAAGAAATCACAATGTAGTTTTAAGTTTAGGATGTTCTCTGAAAACAAATTCCTCTTAAACCCCACATTTTGGCTTTTACTTTACCATATCTAGAAGAGAAGCATGAGGAACTTTGCAACAGAAATAAAATTATTTGTTGCTCTAAAAAGTCTAGCTAGTTAAAGTAAAAAATATCTAGAAAGAAGCTTATTGCAATAGAACCATTAAATTTCAAAAAAGAATCCTTATTATTGGCACATATATTTAATACCTTGATGTGTGGAATCACAGTTTTGATACTATTGCTGAATTTGGCTGGATTTCACTACTTCACGCAACTGAGAAAAATGCAGCAGCTTTAACTTCCACTCATCTTGCTTTTCTTTTGAAGTTGTTCCCCTGGTTTTGAGGGAGGAGGGCGAGGGAATGGGTATTAGTGGGAAAATCACATCTTCACCTGATTGGATTTGACTTTTGAGCTTCCTGCAATCATGAGAAAATATGTTAATGTTTAATATTTGATGGGATTTATACCCTACTTTGAAACCCTTCTAATCATCAGATTTACAATGTTAAGCCTTTTCTGGACAGAAGACAAAAAACAGGTGTGACTTGATCTGCCCCTATAAATAACTTCAGAAAGAGCAGGGCAGATGTATTTAGAAATTTAAAGCAAGTTTAAAGTCAAAACAATATGGATTTTGGGCCAGATGGCTGCTTACTGGAGTTTTAATGGGCGGAAATACACATCTGTCTAGGCAAATGTGGCTTTTTTTGGAGGATTTTTTTTTCTCTTTAGTTTAAATAAGCATCCAGAAAATTACCAAGATATTAATGTTTCATTTGTGTTTTACACTAGCAAGTTTTTCTTAATTTAGTGGGAAAGCCACAATATGTGGTTAAAATGCTGTCTGTAGAAGATAGATGTGAAGACCTAGTAGGTTCATGAAGTTTGTATTTCAGGCTGGTCCATTTCTTCTGCTCTACAAGGCCCATTTGGGAAGGTGACACAGTTGATTGCATTTGTCCCTACCCAATAAGGTTCCAGAGGCCCATTCTAGCATCGAAGAATCACCACATTCTTTGACATAAAAAAGTATCTCACCACAAAATTGGAAATTCACCTAATTAATCAGGTATCTGATCAAACATGATGGGTTATCTTTTTGTGATGCTAGAGCAGGGAAAATGACAAGATAGATATATCCCAGTTTATATTTCCAAGTTACTTTGTGAAAACGATAAAGCACATGTGTAACATTGAATGATTTTTGTGAACCAGTATCCTCTGTATTCTGCTTGGTAAGTGGCTTTGAGCGAGACTGCCCTGGTTACATAAATTATGTGAGTGATTGGTAGCAAAAAGCCAGGACAGCAATAAACACAGATGGATGAAATAGTTGCTTCAAAAAGAGTTACCCACATTCCTACCTGGAGTTTTATGACTGTTCACTTTTCTCCGCAAGCAGATTTTGAAGAATGTGCAATATTTCAGATGTTGCTATCTGGATAGCTGCAAACATTTGTCTGCCCTTTAGCTGTGGTCATTGTTGACTGTATCTGATTAAACATAAAATGAAACTGTTCCGTTGGATAAATGGCTTGATATATGGCAATCTATGTTTTATGCTGACCAAAAGCCCACTGATGCATACTTAGTATGCAAATAATAAATACAAGTACAAATCAGTTGCAGGGACCTAAAGTAATATTGTTCTGTAAGATAGTGTTATATTTTATAAACATAGGTTAAAAAATTAAATTAAAAAGTAAATTGGAAAACTGTAAAGTACCTAGAATACAAGGGTTAGTTTTATGGATGCTATAAATGTTTAACAGTTTCCTTCTTTTTTCCAACTAGTTTTATTGTCCGTGTCTCACTTGACCTTCATTTTTTAAATGAACTGTAATCTGTTCCAAGAGGACTAACAGTTTTATTGGAACCATTCCATAAGCTGAATATAAAATTATAGAGTCACAGAATCATAGAACGATTTGGGCTGGAAGGGACCTGAAAGATCATCTAGCCAGGGGCAGGGGGACTTTCCACTAGATCAGGTTGCTCAAACAGCCGTTTATTTGAAAATATGTTTCAAATGGGTGAAGAGTTCTTTGATCTGTGTGGAGAAAAGTCTTTCCAACAGAATATATGGATTTGCTTGTCACAGTTCGTAGTGGTTTAACCCTGAGTGGCAACTAAGCATCACATAGCTGCTCACTCCCTTCCCCTCCCACCCTGGTGGGATGGGGGAAGAATTGAAAGGATAAAAGTAGAAATAAACTCATAGGTTGAGACAACAACAGTTTGATAGAATAATAATAATGAAATTGTAAGGAAAAGAGAAAAGAAAAAACAAAATCAAAAACGGACCAAAAACAAAGAGAGAGGAAAATAAAACCCAAGAAAGACAAATTGTGCAAACAAAACCAATTGCTCATTACCCAACCTATGCCCAGCCTGTCCCTGGGTAGTGGCCACCCCACCAACCTCCTCCCCAGTTTTATTGCTGAGCATGACGTCATATGGTATGGAATATCCCTTTGGTCAGTTGGGGTCAGTTGTCCCGGCTGTGTCCCCTCCCAACTTCTTGTGCACTCCCAGCCTGCTCACTGGTGGGGCACTGTGAGGAACAGAAGAGACCTTGACGCTGCGCAAGCACTGCTCAGCAGTAACAAAAACCTCCCGGTGTTATCAACACTATTTTCAGCACAAATCCAAAACACAGCCTCATACAAGCTACTATGAAGAAATTTAACTCTATCCCAGATAAAACCAGAACACAGTTTCACCTGTGGAAAAGGCAGATTGTGGCACAAATCACTTCTTAAACAGTTTTATTCTCTGAGAATGTCTAGTCTTTGTGGGGTTATTAATTTATACTGGTGTAGGTAACTTGGTATAAAAACAAGCACCTTCAAGTTCCTTCCTCATTTCTACCATAATTCCCTCTCAGTCAGCTGTGTTTTCTGATATTCTTACAAATGTACACAGAGTTGTATTGCAGCTTGCATGAAAGTGATACTGTGGTTGTGTGGGGGTCTGGGAGTCCACAGTTGAAAATGATTGTGACCTTGTTAAGTCAGACCTTAGTGACTTAAAGGGTAGCAACATACACAGCACTGTCTGTTTTCAATATTTATTTTAATGCTTATTCTTGTTGTTTTGCCCCCCTTCTTCATGGTTGACCACACCCCTGGCCAAGATATTCTCTCCAGCTTACACTAGAAAGAAGAGGAAGAGATGTGTTCCTGTCTAACTTTGACTGTTCAACTGTCTGCATAGCTAATAAAATGTGAAAAAAAGATCGTTTAAAATTTGTTTTGAGCAGCATACAATGATAAGAAGGAAATGAGATGGTACAAACTAGAAGTATAAAAAAATGTGATGTTGAGACCGTGCGTTGTTTGAAGTTTCTTGAGCAAAGAAAGGAAATAAGGATATCCCATGACGTGGTATTCAGTTCTCCAGGACTGATATCCTTATTTCCCATTTATTTTACCTCATCATTTCTGAAAAATTCAAAAAAAAGCAAAGATTTTTAAATCACAGAAGAAAATGCTTTCATGCAGCTGTTTGCTAACTTATGGGACAGAAGACTTGGGGGTCTTTATGTAAAAAGAACCTGCTTGCACAGGTCATGAGAATATACAGGTCTGTCTGGAGAACTAATTGCTGTAGGAACACTCATGACTGAGCTTATAAACTTGTCATTTTCTAACAAAACTATGGATTTAATTTCACTAATTGACAGATTTGTACACCCCTGTCGTGTATGGTTGCTGGAGGCAGGACAGCAGAGTTTATTCTTATGTCCTCCTGAACTGTAACATCATGCAAGGCACAAAGATTTTGAGACTTTCATCTGGTGCCACCCTGCTTGTTATTCTTCGGTTTTTGAAGAAAATAAATTAGATATCATTCAATTCACCCCACAGCTGCAGTGAAAGCAAAAGGTCGGTAGTACGCATTAGGGTGAACGATGCAGCTTAGGTATGCCAAGCAAGAAGTTTTGGCTCAGGACATTGCCGTGGCTCTCAGTCAAGCCAGAGAAGTTCAAACCACATAGATCTTAGTCATGACCAGCATGCCCACTTAAAATAAGTGAGTGCTATCCCTTTTTTTTTTAATTGATGGAGAAACTGAGGCACATGCAACAACTGCTGCACTCAGATTAAGTGGGTGGCAGAGTCTGGAATTCAACAGCAACAATTCCCTTTTCCTAGTCCTCTGCACTGAAGCATTTAGAAATATGTTCAGATGTGATCCTATTGTGTTCAACACAAATAACCTAGGCAACTTATATCACCTGCCTGTCTTACATAGCAATACTGACCTGGAGCTCTTTCAGGTCCTGCTCTCTGGATTTTCTAGAATATCACAGAAGATTTAACCTGAGTTAGGCCCTAAATATAGGTAAATTCCTGGGAAATCACCACCATAGGAAAGGGGTCTGCTCTTTTAAATTGTCAATAAAATCTGATTATTGAATTATTATTTCCTTAGGGCAGACCTATTCACAGGATTATTGTTGCTCAAGGACCTGGGTGTACTTACTGAGTAATGCAAAAGGATGGGGGAGTCCAATATGTACCTCAAGGTGATTTAATCCTGGGCGAAAATAATCCATGATTTGAGTTGTATGATGGTAGCGTTACATGATGCTGTATGTCACCACTGCTGTGGCTACCATCTATTAAAGGTATTATAGCAGGAACCTCTCACTGCTAACCAAGCTAGAGGCAAGAGGAAGAATTCATTGCAATGTTAAATATTATGGCCTAATCCAAAGGGACCAGGGATGGAGAATGTAAAAGATATATCTTTAAATTTTTGTAACCCATTATTTGAGTTGCTTGTTATAGGATGTACTACAGCAGAAACCACCTGAACCAATGAAGGACACACCTTACAAAAAGCAGTGCAAGTGTAGCAGTGACCTGACATTTGGTGCCCGGTAACTCTGCACAGCACATCACCTCTCCTTGCCTGAGTGAATATCATTCACAGACCAAGTGAAGTAAATGAACATTTTTTGGATATTAATGAACACTTCACAAACATTTTATGGAGGAAGCAGTGGTTATTGAGGACATATCACGATAGGGTAGGACCTGAACATGATGTAAATAGTATAGAATAAGGGGTGGGAATTTACTGATTTTGGCTGGGATAGAGTTAAATTTCTTCATAGTAGCTTGTATGGGGCTGTGTTTTGGATTTGTGCTGAAAATAGTGTTGATAACACCAGGATTTTTTTGTTACTGCTGAGCAGTGCTTGCGCAGTGTCAGGGTCTTTTCTGCTCCTCACACTGTCCTGCAAACGAGTAGGCTGGGGGTGCACAAGAAGTTGGGAGGTGACACAGCTGGGACAGCTGACCCCAACTGACCAAAGGGGTATTCCATATCATATGACATCATGCTTAACATATAAAGCTGTGGGAAGAGGAAGGAAAGGGGTGATGTTTGGAGTGATGGCGTTTGTCTTCCCAAGTAACCATTATGTGTAATGGAGCCCTGCTTTCCTGGAGATGGCTGAACACCTGCCTGCTGATGGGAAGCAGTGAATGAATTCCTTGTTTTCCTTTGCCTGTGTTTGTGGCTTTTGCTTCTCCTATTAAACTGCCTTTGTCTCAACCCATGAGTTTTCTCACTTTTACCCTTCCGATTGTCTCCCCGGTCCCACCGGTGAGTGAGCCAAGTGGCTGTGTGGTCCTTATTTGCTGGCTGGAGTTAAATCACAGCACTCACACAGCTTCCTTAACCCTGAAAACCTCACCTACAAATGGAAGTGTGACAGCTGAATGTGCTACTAAGAGAGACTGGCAGGACTGCTTATATCCTCTGTACATGAATTTGAGGCTTCCTTTTCTCTGATTTGAGTGTGAAATAGAGCCCCTGGAGACAAACTGCATATCTTGCCGTGGTGTGACTCCAGCTGTCAGTGAGACAGCTGCTTTTTCTCTTGTCAGACTTACTTCTTTGCAGGTGAGCAAATAACCTGACAGCTAATTATGCTGTGTGAATTCTTGCATTTTCATTAGCTGTAGATGATCTTGAACACTTCTTCATACTGAACCCATATGGTCCAGTGCATGGGTTGTCACTTCAGACCTACTACAGTTTCTTTTTTTTTCATAGGTAAATCGGAAAAATAAGAACATCTAGGCCCTGATCTTGCTGTTTTACCTGGGCATAAGTTTATTGATGCCAATGAGATATTACTCTGAGTGAATTTGACTCAGTATGTGTTCTAATTTGTATTCCAGAGCTGGCACAGCGTTTGATTTCATACCAATGTTTATAGCAATCTTACCACTTCTCTCTAATGCTATTCAGCCAACAACAATAAAATAATGTTGCCAGTTTAATCTGACATTAAAAAGTTCACAGCGTTCTAATCCAGTTGTAGAATAGCAGAAATTTCTGGCTGGTTGCTGAATCCAGATAATGACCAGATTTGGGATGGGAAGCTGAGAGATGAGTTGTTTAAGATTATGAGGATTAGGAAGGTCAGTCATAAATCTGGAGATGCAGTCACAAAGAAGGTACAGTAGACAGTGTGATGCTACACACTCATTTGAACATGTCTATAAGGCATTCAAGTACTTCCCCTCCAAAATTCTCCATGGAAGAGGAATTCTTAAGTTATAGCCATTCTTTCTCTCTTTAGAAAAAATGATGGGTGAGTAAAATTATATTCATGCATCAAACTAAAGTTCTCCATCCATTCCACCTCCAGGTGTACATATTTCAGGCAGATTATGTCATCGTTCTGTGGGCTTCTTTACTTCATCTTTGTAAATGATCTTGGAATACCTCTGTGAAATGCTGGACTGACAAGTTTAGAGAAGAAAGTCTTAAAGCTTGCAAATTAAACCTGTAAATACTTCATATGTAACTAAGCTTCTTGTTATGTTGTGAGATTAGCTGCTGTTTTACATAAAACTTTGAAGGCTCTTAAAGCTTTCTATGGTCCCACCTGAACAAAGCTTTAAGGCATATGAATTTATTCAGCAGAAACGGATCCTGTATTTAAACACTGTACAATATAGCAATGTCTTCCAGATCAGTCCAGTCAATACTTAATACTCTTAAGGCCTCCTTATCCTCAGAAAGCCAAAGTTGATCCTTAATGCACGTGGAGTTTACAGACTAACATTTTAAGCATGGATGAGGGCTGACCTTAGAGCACGAATGACACAGAGTGTCTTGGAAATGCCTTAGCTTTTCTTTAGTGAAACCACCATACTGGTATTGAAACGCAGTTTAAGTTTATCTGTCCTCTTGAATATGCATAGTTTGAATATACCAGTAGGGTGTCAACTGTATCTGGGAAAAATTTTTTCCAACAAAATGATGTGGCTTTTTTGCATAGACCTCCCAATATATTAATTCTTGGCCCGTATCAGCCTGGCTGGATTTGTTTGTAGCCTAAACATAAAAGGTTTTATATTTCATTATTACTTGCCTAAGCCATTTTGAGGCAGTTTTGGATGAGAGTCCAGTCTCATCCCTGTCACTCAAGATCAGCATATCCAGGGGAAGAAATCAAATCAGATAGATTGCCTTATAGAAGGAAATAGAACAGGTTTTTCCCTCCCTTTGCAATCATGCACATGAAGTGTAACCGTTGCTGTGATTAGGTGTCTCTTATGAGAGGCTGAGGTCTTGTCCTGAGGAAATTACATAAGGAATGAAAAGGAAGCTTACTTCACAAAGCAGAATAAGAATGCTAGTAATTATGTCTCAGCTAGAATGAATAATATATTTAACTTTCAAAGGCTCTGACAAGCTATGATGGGGGAAAAAATTGAAACTTCAACTTTTGTTTCAGGACAGCAAGTCTCATGACAGAAACAAAGTGAGTCTATGTTGCGTAAGTAATTTATTTGTGCATCTTTGGCATTGCAGCACTAGTGGGCTTGCTGCCAGGTATTCCAGGCTGCAGTTTGTCATGTCCAACTCCTTAGTCTTTTCAAGCAATCGAAGAAATGGCCTTCTGCAGGCTGTCACTGTCAGACACCAGCTCACTCACACAGATGAAGCTCAATTAGCTCCCAGAGAAAGCATCTTTCAAAAATACAGTGAGCTACACCATGAAAGATAGGTAGACAAGTGTCACACAAAACCAAAATGCTAATGTGGACAAGCAAGAATATCACAGTAGCTGTGATAGGCTCTTTCTGTATTCTGTGCTTTTTGATTATTTAGTGCTATTGTGATCTAAGAATCATTTATTAATCTGTTGAAAAAAAAATCTTATTGGCCAGCATTAACTGTTCTGATAGCTGCTGTCTCATCATCTTGTAAGCAACTACTTTCTGGTTTAAGATATCAGCACATACAAGTATACCCTGGATCAAACCTAGGAATGGAGCCCATTAAGGGAAGCATATGCAGGTATTTGCCACCTGACTCCATGGCTTTTGCGATAGTTAATACGTGTTCATTGATATCGGTGGCCATTTAAGAATCTGTGTTTACAGTTTATTCATGAAGACTCAGGACTAGTTAAGACAACAGGATCTTAATCATAACAGAGGCAGTGGAAGTAAGTTGGAAAGTACAGAGAAATACAGAAATAAGAAAAGTAGTCTGAAATGCTTGTGAATAAAAAGAGGAACAAATTCCATATAGGTGGCTGGGGATCTTGTTCCCAATGATTTTTAAAACTTTTCAAGGAGGTGACTTCCAGCAGAGTTTGGAACTGAAATGCCTTTAAAAATATGGCTATGTAGTCTACAGCGTTGCTATAATTAACAAACCAGAAGTCTGCTTTCTGAAACATAGTTTATTTTTGCATACTTCACCAATTTTCTCTCCCACAAAAAAAGCTCAGAAAGAGCAACCCTCAAAAGCCAGCAAGTGATACGCCTGGCAGAGCTCTGGGATTGTCTAGGTGAGTATCAAACTTGGCTGGTCAGAGATAGCTGATCCATACTTTTGACTCTGGAAGCTATTCCAAGCCCTGCCATTTTTTTCCCAGTGGCCTCCTTCAGACGTTGCAGTCATTGCGTCCTATTTCATTTTTGGTGTGATCCACTCTTGTGTGGCTGTGATATACTGATAATATCCTCAGTTTTTCTTGTTAGTGCTTGTGTTAGGAAGCAGACAACTTGTTATTATGAAATTATGTGAAAACAGGCCTGTCTTTAATATGTTGATGAAGATAACCAAAAATAACTAGTGACAAATTATTTACTTTTCCCTCTTCAAATTACCTGCCGGTATAATTTAGCAGGATTTTGATACTTTCGGAAATAAATAAAGCTTAATTTTTTCAAAGAGAACAGTCACTCCTGCAAGACTAATTCAGGAATTGTGTAAGCTTCAGTCTCACTTTATTCATGTGATTTAGTTCCATTCATTTCAAACAGGTGACATCTGTAAAATTATTTTCAAAGAATGTACTTTATTGTTTAAAATATCAATTTATAGGCTTAAATATTCATATATGGTTCCGCTTCCCATTGTGTCTAATTATTTAAAATTTTTCCATGACCTGGTACTATCCCCTTACAAATTAAATAAGCGCTACTAGCTTATTTAATCCACTGATGAGCTGCTCCTAAGATTGATTTCAGGGGGACTTATATGCTTAAGTAGCTTTTAAGGATCTTTAGCTCTGGGACTTGCTCCCAGAGGTACATTGAATGTCTATTGGAAAGCATAAGGCATGGCAGCCCACTGAGTCATTCTTTAAATTAATTTGAAATCTGTGCTCATTGAAACAAATGGTAAGATTTACACCAGCTTCCAAGGTAGAAGTTCAAGCTTAGAAGGAAATGCATTCTTAACATCCTGAAGCAATAACAGGGCGTGGACGTTTAGGAAAAAACCAAGATGGTACAAAGGTAGAGAAGATAAATATTTGTGATATAGTAAGATTATAAAATAAATTATGTGCTTTTATAATACTGAGGTTCTGGGTTCTGTAAATCTGGCATGGATTGCAAGAACAACAAAGTTCCTCTTTGAACCTGATTGAAGTAATACAAAAAAATCCACTAAAAAGATTAATGACAAGTTTTGATGGAGAATTTTCTGTGGATATTCTATTTTCTGATTTTTTTTTGGAGGGTTTGCCTTTTGTTTGTCCTGTATTTTCTCTGTTACCATTGATCTCCTCACTCTTTTCTTGCCCATGCAGCACTCTAAGGTAGAGGTATGATATACATTGCGCAGAAGTGAGTCTACCTGGCAAACCAGTCGGCAGAGCTAAATGTCAGTGGTATTTCTGTTTGTAGAGATGTGTTAAGATTTGATCTTTAAACTCTCCTTTGTTTCCCCTTACAAAGCTCTCCTAACCAGACTTCTTGCTTTTCCTGTCCAGTTACCTCTCTCTGTTCTTCAAATCCCATGCTGGGAGAAAAGCAGATGGTGGTCAGCAGAGCAATCCTGAGGAAGTTCTTGAATGTGAACATGAAGGTCTTCAGGCAAGGATATTTGATGATGTGATTGTAACTGGGTGTCAGTTACAATCTGAAGATCCACAGATTAGTTCATGATAGTTCTTCTTCTTTAGGAAAAGACATTGAAGTACCTTTTCTAAATAAATGGTGTAGAATATTGTTTTTCATGTGTACTGTGCAAAGCAGAAAAAATATTGCTTATTTGGGGTAATCTTTAGGATTTCTCCCAGGAAGACTGCATTACCTGTTGCTCTTAAATTGAATTTTTTAGGCCATTGTTTCCCTGAAAATGTGTTAAATGCCCACACAGTCTCTACTTTCTACTAATTCTTATAACGCCTGTCTTAACTGAAGTTTAGATTTTCAAGAACTGTCATCTTAAATATCAGTTCTTTCACTCAGTTTTCTTACAGAAACAAATTCTTTGAATACCTCTCTATCTCAGTTTTCCAGACTCATCTTTTGTGCTCAGTTTCTTTTTCAGATACTGTTTATTGTGCATACCTCTGAATAACAATGCAGAGTGAACTCTATTTTTTTGCTTTTCATTTTTTGACAGAGTGGTGCTGGATTCCTCAGACTCAGAAGCAGCAGAAAAAATTTATTGGCCTTTGTACTCTGCAGATTTTGGAAGATGTTGTTTTTTAATTTGTTGGCTTCCTATAGGTGAGCCTATGCGGGTTTTATGTCGCTGCCAAACTCCATTTATAGTGCAAAAAGGAGTTACCCACTAATGAATTCGTAAAGCTCAGACAGAGGTTATTTCCATGCTACTCTTCATGAAACATTTTCATTCAGTCTAGGCTGAAATTGTTTCATTCTGCTTTTTGCAAAATGAAAAAGTTTGTAACATAGTCACCATGTACTCAGATAAACTGAAATATACCTTAAATGTGAATTTTCGTTTCTGTTCTGGAATTATGCCTGCACATTTTCTGAAACTGTATGTGTTATTTTACTTGAATCTTTTTAAAATCTAAAATTTTTAAAATCTGAATGTGAATTGTTTTGTCTTTCATATTTCCCTTTGAAAAATTTGCAGCCTTGGGTGAAATCCAGGACTTTGCCACTGATTTCAGTCAATGTATGCCTCAAATAGGTTTATTTGTCTGACATCTGGGACAGAGATGACATGGGATACAAGCACATTTTTTAGAGAGAGAAAAGCAATACAGGCATTATAGAAGTTCTTTAAAGGTTTGTGCCAAAACCTGTAAGAACCTGAGATGTTTAGAAATAAAAATAATAAAAATAAATAGTAGGAACATATTATAGTTTGTGTAGTTAATGGAACTGGTGTTTTCCTGTGAGGAAATGATGTTATTAGCTTGGGGATTTAATGTCTGATAATGCAAATGAAAATACGTCTTTCTATACTTTTAAAGTAGGAAAGTACACAGAGGGTCAAAACATGCTTCCAATATTTGATTTACTATATGATCTTTGATCATAAGCTAAGAGTGCTTTTCAAAACTGTAATGTTTATCAGCTTTGAGAGATAACATGTTTCATATGGGTGGCCCAATGGTTATACCTGTATAAGAACAGTGTTTGTTTAGATGTGTTTAGTAATCTGTACACACGCTCAGAGATGCACACGTGTTCTTTTTACCTTGTTCCTTTTCAATAAAAAGTTAATCATGGCTGTCAAAACATGCCTCTTTGTTATGTTAATAAAGGAGAAATAAAGCCCCTGAAAGAGCAAATCTGAATTAGAATTGATTCCAAATGAACACAGTTTAGAAAAAATGGTGCTTATAGGGTTGTTGCAAGTTGGTATAACACACTAATAAGGACTAGAGAGTATGTCTCTATCTTTTTTCTATGTCTTCCAGTTTTCTCAACAGTTTAAACTCTCTATTTTTCTGGTCCTGTTGAAATTAAATGTTTATGCATTAATGATTGTATCTACAGGCAATTAATGACTCTGCAGCTTACACTGAGAACAGCGCCAACCAGCACAATTCAGTTTCTTCTTTCTTTTGGAAAAAAAAAAAAAAAGCAGAAAATGCTCTCTCTGTTGCAGTGTTCCTCTACTTTAAGGTTTGATATATACTTCTGGGAAGTCGGCCCTGGCTGGAAATGTATCTAGCATATGAATAAAGCAAACTATTCTTGAATATCAGCTAGACTGGACTTTTCGTAACTAGCTAGCATAACGATATACATGCAAAAGTGTTGAAAGTAATGTTCTTAACCAGCACATTTGTATGTTGGACTTCAGTCCGGTTTGAATATTAATACCAGAGTTATAAGACCCTTAACTGAAAATATGGGATTGTCCCAGAAATGCTGATTCAACTCAACAACAGCAATGCAAATGTTACTATTGAAATAAAAGAAGCAAAGGAGATTTCAGTCTGCTGTCTGGGAGCCCTGAGCACATACACGATGATTTATGGCCAAGCAGACTACCAAACTAAATGCGTTTTCTAGCAAAGGTACATTTTTCAATACCGCTGTTGCCTCGCTAAATGATTCTGCATTCTGCCACTGTACCTGCTTGGAAAATATAAGACTTTTCTGATAGAGTAACATTGCAATCCAAGATTAAAATCTAGGAAACCTGTCAACAAAAAAGAATGACAATACTATGGAAAATACACTATCAAATGAAAATGCCTTGCAAGTAATTTTTGTAATGGTCAATTCCATGTAATTTTCTGTTTCTTTTTTCCACTCCTAAGTGAACGGGGTGGTATGGAGGTCATTTTAATATTTTGGGTAAGTATAGCAGGAAAGGAGGTAATTGAAACTAAAAGCAAACATAAGTCATTTAGCACAACTGTGACCAGACTTTGATCTCACACTCTTTTGCCCCTGTGAGGCACTGGCCACTGTGAACATTTTTAATTCAATGTATAAGAACAAGCTGTTTGCATTAAATTGGGAATATGCTCTTGCTCATTGCATCAAACTTGTAAAATGATAAGGGCACAGTAAGAACACACAGATGCTTTCCTCCAGCTACTAAGAGTACTCAGGTCTGGGCATTACTGAGCCAGAAATGGCGTTTTATACTTAGAAGCATTCTGGAGACTTCTTTCCATTAATTTGTCTAGTTATTTTTAACTAGTATAAGCTTTAGTCTTCAAAACGTCTTGCAGTGAAGGAATCTGTTGCACGCCATCTGCAAGGACATCTCCTTTTCCTGGTTTTGAATCTACCACTTTGAATTAAAGTTACCTGTTTAGGAGAGACTCTTAATGCCCTTAAAAAGAGGTATATAGTACACCTATCAAGGTGCTTTGTTCAGGTAGGTGCTCAGAGATCATTCAGTTATATATTTTTTAGATCATCCATAGCATTTTAGCCTACATTAGAAGGAACAGCTGGGAAAAGAGTAACTTCTTTTGTGAACACTGAATCTAAAAGCGTAGGCTCAAGCCCTGTCTTCAGCAGTGGGTTCTCTTCTTTTTTCCTTTCAAAAAGTTTTTTCTTCTTTGTTTTTTTCCCTTGGTAATTTTTTTCTGAATTTAGAATAAAATCAGTTTTTCTCTTGGAATGGGCAATTTAATTCAAGCAAATACTATATTTCGATAATTTTTCTCCCATTCTTCTTTTCTGTTTTGAAATGCAATAGAATGATTACAGTTTTCTTGCCTGTTTCCTTTTCTTATTTTCATATTTTCCATGTCTAGCTGTAACAGAAAAAAGAATATGTAAGTTTTGTCAGCTCTGACTTCTCAAAACTTCTGTAGTCAAAGATAATTATACCCTTACCTAGTATTGTTTCTCTGCTGATATTTTTACCTAATTTTTCATGACAGTCCACTACATTAGCTTGGATAGACCTAGAACTATTTTGGAGGAGAGTAAAATATGTTATTAGTTCCTTACAATACATAACCGCCTCCTGCATTTGACCCAGCTTACCCAAAAGGATAATTCTTTTGTCCTCTTTTGTAATAACTTCTCTAGTAGTAAGAATTTTAAAGTAGGGAGAAAAGAAAATGCTTGACTCCTTCACAGACAGATTTACAGGGGAGGAGAGATGTTCTCTTTGAGGTTTGATTTTCATGATCCAGTCTGTGTATCTTGGGAGCAAGCTGCTATCTAACAAATCACTTTTGTTCACCTGTGTGATTTGTTCATATTTGTTCATTTCCTCCCCAGCATTATCCTGCCCATGTTGGATGAAATCACACTTAAAAAATATCTGGTTGGTTTTTATTAGTCATCTGCCCTTGCCACGGTGGGTTTAAGAGAACTTTCTACAGCAGAATGATCTAGCTGAATTGCAGGAATCATGTGAGTGCTGCAGAAATCCACATTACAGCTGGACAGGGCCTTTCCACAGCCATGACGGTGCCAATAAATTATTATCAATATGAGAAAAGTAATGCTCTTTGTAGGACCCAGGAAGCACGAAAAGCTATCAACAGTTCTTCCTACTTACCAATGCCAACAAGGCATTTCTAGGTCAAGACATTTGACCAGCTTATTTTTTAATACATTGGGTCAGCTGGAACTCATGGCAGTTTCTACCTGAAAGTCCAGTACAGCATTTAAACTGCAAAGTGTTAACATGCTGCATACATGGCCATGCCTAGGTATGCACATGTGTATAATTCTGTCTGTGCTGTCACAGGCAGATTTTTGTTGTGTGTTATGAGATCCAGAATACTTTAAGTGCATTAGACATAGAATAATCAGACATAAAATTTAAAGAAAAAGGAAAGAAATACAGAGGGAAAGACCAAGATGTGTTTTTTGAATGAAACAGGAATTGCAGAAAGAAAATGTGAGGAAGTTGTACTTCTTCACTCTCTGTATTTTATTGTGTTTACACAGTATTTTTGGTATTGTGTGTTTTGCAGAGTCCTCCAAGATAGCTTGCAGCTTCAAGGCTATGACACCAGTGTATAAACCTCAGGCCTTTTGGTGGTATGATTCATAATATATTCATGTGCTCTATTTAGACCAGCATGTTCAGGGACTGATACTCCCAGTTACTCAGAAGTAGCAGCTGGCTTTTAATGCCTTCAATTCCAATTGTGCTGTGCTATAGTAGATGAATGGGAATCCAAACTGAGACAAAAATGTTTAGTCTAGTGGTGGTTCAACGCTGGATTTATATACGAATTTACATATGAATGACCTTTCACAAAGTTCTGCACGGTCAGGCACCAGGTTTGGACCTGATATTCTTGCAGTTAGCTGCCAGATAAAGCTGACACATATATAGGATATTATGGGTAAGTCCATAGATATGTTGTCCTCCAAAGATTTTGGAGCAGTTTATAGCATAAACATTCTGGTGTCCTTACAGTATCAGTAAAGGTTCACTAATAAGGGACAGCTGTTTTACAGAAAATTAGATTGTTTCTCTCAGGCAGTACTGGAAATTAGTAGCAATAGGACTTCTGATGAAATTTTGGCTCTGTTGAATCCATTATCATATTCTTTGTTGCTGTCAACAAGGCTACAATAACACTGCATGTTATTGGACTGGCTGTCTTCTTTGCTAACTGTTAAAACCTTACTGCAGTAATTGTCAGTAAAAACTTAGTTACTCAGAGCCAGACTTTAAAGATTTGTTAATATGTTTGCAAATAGACAACATGTATTGTAATATGGTAACTCATAATTTTTTGATAAAATTTGAGAAAATCAGACACTGCTGCAAGTACGTTGATTTTTTTTGAAGGTTAGGGTTTTCATTATTAATGTTTTCTTGAAAGTATCTCGGCCATATACAGCCATATACATGCTGTTTCAAAGTAGAATATGATACATTTGCAGAGGTGGCTGTTACCTCTTAACTGCTCTGTGCTCTAAATATGTTATAAATTATATAACTCCAGCATGTTTATAAATATGTTTATTACTCCCTGTAAGACTGATAGGTAGTCCTTGTAAAAGATGGAAACACCTTGGTCTTTGGCTCCTTATTATGTCACCTTCTAATATGGCAACATGCTGAGAAATACAAGGCAATAAAGCTTGTTATTTACAAGGTTGTGTCAAGCCTCGCCTCTGATAAATACTTTTATAAAGTTTGTGGATATCGTTTATTCATTCTATTATTACAGCAGGGTCCTCTTCCTTGCAGATGAATCAGCTTCTTGTTTCTAGCCATCTTTGATATGTTCACTCAATTTGCAGCATCACCTAAAAATAAATGCTTTCTGCTTTAGTGCAAATCAGCAAGTCAGACCTATAATAAACATCATATTGGAAGGTATAACCAGGAAAATGGTAGTCCTCAATTAATGATACCTTTAAATTGTTAGCCTGTTAAAATTGTGTTAGTGCTAGGTTAACGGTTGGACTTGATGATCTTAAATACCTTTTCCAACCTAAACGATTCTATGATTACTTTTAATGATGTAGCAAGTGCGAAAGTAGTGGAGCAAGCCTGTACCCTGACTCTGTTGGTTCAAGGTTGGGCAGAATTCTGCCTTCTTACTGTAAAATGCTATTGAAAGCAAACAACTGGATTCTCTTAAACAAATCAGGTAAAGATTAAAATTGTTGATATAAAATTTCAACAATTCATGTGCTTTTTATTCATTAAAGGATATCTCCAATTTGCATATTCAATTATAGATCAAACAGAACATTCAATGATACACTTTTCCTTAAAATTTTAAAATTGACTTAACTGGAACTTGTACCTATCTTTTTATGTTCAGCATCCATTGCATAAAATATTTAAGCTTAAGCTGATGAGGTGTGGTGTGGGCCATCTTTGCTCTAGCTCCATGGAGATTGTGTGGTCACAGTAAAATTTGATTGCAACTGTTTTATATAATTATATATATTAAAAAAATATACACAGGTTTTTTTCTTGGAAAATGGTCTGAAGCTAATTTGGAAGGGTTGTATACTCTAATAAACACAAAAAGTGAAAAAAATATTTGTAACTTACTTAGATGTTGAGAGCAACAGAGGACAACATCCAGAATATACTTCTTCAGATTAATGGGGAGCTGCAAGACTTGCAACTTGAAGTTTTTGTGGCCTTTCACTATGCCTTTCTGTTCTGCATAAAAACATCGTGAAAAACTTATTTGTAATGAGACCTGTGGTATCTCCTGCTGGTGTAGATAAGCAAAGGGTGATTGACCGTAAGACTGGAAGACAAGGCCCAAATAAAATCTATACTCAGATCCTTAAAACTTCGTATACAGACTTTTTAATTTTTCTGAAGAAGTCTTTAGGATTTTCCCTGCTGAGTTCTCCATTAGTTGATGAGTTCACTGAGTAATATATTGTGGCTATTTTCTTATCAGAAAAGAATATCAGTGTTTTGGGAATCTGGCTGTCAGTCTCCCAGTACAACAGCCTTGTCTTCAGTCAACTATGCTTTGTGACTCTCACCTTTATAAGATCAACATTTTAGAGCTATTTTTTAAAAAGCGATTATTTATTAAAGTCAACTATTCTAATTATATCTCTTTAGATGACTTGAAGTTGCTAACAAGAAAGAAATGTGTTTACAGTAAATTATGAAGTGGTGGAAATGCTGTACCTTTAAGATGAGAGATGACTGACATGTATTTTGAATTTCTTCTCTTTGTCCGTTAAAAATTCATGGGGATATCAGATACTGCCATTGTTCCATATCTGTTTTCCTCCAAAAGCAAGGCACAGTAGAGGTATAGTTTACCTGTAACTTTGCATTTGTTTTCCAGTTGGGTTTTCAAAAGATCATGGAAGATTTAGATGTGGGAACATAACTTAAGCTTTCCTTGAAATTCCCAATCTGTATCAAAAAGGTATACAGCTACATTTTCAAGCTTCTGCACCTGTAGTTAAAGCTCAGTTGTTGCAGAGGACTAAAAGACTAATTTTTTTCAAGTTTTCATTAAAAATTACTCCAGTCAGTTTCTTACCTAAGTGGAAGCCGAAGTCTTGCAACAATTTGTACTGTGCTATGTTTCTGACTCTAATGGCTGCATTCAGCGTATTTGTATATTTCCCAAAGGATTTCATTCACTCACAACCATGACTAAATTTGTATTTATGTTAAAATAAGACTTCAGACTGTTTTTCCCCCCATCACTTTAATATAATTCTTTTCCATAGCATTTTTGAAGCCCTGCCTTGTCTCTTATTTCTAACCCTTTGTAAATAAAACTGGATCAGTACTAAACAGCAGCTTAATGGTATTTGTTCTTGTCTCTCAGAAGGAGGTCGAGTCAGACTGCTTTTTTGCCTGACCTCTCTGGATTACAGGAAAAATATCCCCAACTTCGTAAACCTTACCGGACCTATACCACAAGTATCTTTGATTCACATCCACTTTAGTGGCTGGCAAAGGAAAGTAAATGCCCAAATAACTGCATCTTCCCCTCCCCTGCCCCCCGTACCCCACTCCACCCCACCCCGCCCCCCCCAGCCCGGTCTGTAGATGGAAG
>VYXH01009921.1:4848-19853 GCA_013397275.1 Burhinus bistriatus | reverse complement strand
AATATTTAAAATGTCAAAAAATACAAACTTCTAGGAAAAGATGCAGTGAAAGGAATTACTCAAGTATACTATTTGTACTATTATTTATTTTTTTCTTTGGGAAATGCTGAAACAGATATAGATAATAAACAGGTTGAAGAGCAGGAGGAGAGAATATGAGACCCAGTTTCTTAAATATTTGCCTATATATGTTAAAGCTTTCTTTGAAGAAAGTAATGTGGCTGCTGTCAAGGCAGGACACTAAACTGGGTAGGCGCACACTGTTTGTGCAGCATGGTAATTCTTATGTCCTAGAGAATTTCCTGACATGAAAAAACTACACATTTCAAAAAGCATTTTGATTTCTATGCAGAATTAATGATTTTTTAATTTATTGTGCTGCACAAATTCCACGTTTGGTCTTGGAAATGTCACATTATTTTGGATTAGTGATTCCAAAAGTGTGTTGTTTTGGCAAACACATTATTTTGGTATATGCAGTTAATATAAAGTCAAAGGAAACATAACTTAGTCAAAAAGAAGTATTTTTGCATTAACCAAATGAAAAAGTCTCATTTTTGAAAATTGTAATTAATATTTTCAATGAAATTAATATCATTCTATCAAAAATAACAACCATAGTCTGTATAAAAATTTTTATTTATTTCATTTTACTTTTTCACTAGCTAATCTTTTTATTTTTATGTGTGTAGGGGTGAGATCATCATCACCTAGGATATTTAGGTAACATGAGGAGCATCCTAGTTTCTTTCCATGTCATAGGTAGCGTGCCCTGTGCAACAGTTCACCAGAAAGCTCTGCTTATATATTAAAAAATTCCTACTTGGTCCTGAACCTGTTTATCGCCTGTTCAGTGTTGCTTCTTGAAATATTGTTTTATTATACCATTAAAAATGGCACTTCACTTCCTGACACAGCCTATGTTTTATTTTCAAATCTGGCCCAAAAGTGGTTCTGTGAGCTTTCACAAGAGATCTACCAAGGCAAAACTCAGGTTTGCTTTTAGATTAGAAAGAGTACTCTGTTTACAAATAGGAGAATTAAAAAAACCCCAGGTTTGTTGTTTTAGAAGACTAAATGTGCTGGTGCTGCCATTTAAGAATAAATGTACTGTGGTAGTTAGCTTATTAAATTATTAAATGTGTAGGTATAGAGCAGCCTTGGGCACGTGCCTCTGAACCCATCTGTGTGTAGTGCTGGTTTCTGCAGGTAGTTGAGATGCAGTAAACCTCATGTAACTGGAACTAATGGCTAGTTTCACTTTATTTCTGTGTATTTCCATCTTGATTACATACCAGCAACACAACCAGTGGTTAGAGATGCAGATATAAACAAAATAAAAACAACAAAGACCTTCTTTCTTTATTGCAAGCAACTACTTCTAGGATCCTTGTAGGATCTCTTTTGTGTTCTTGCATGCTGTACTTTCTCTCATACTGAGTTTGTCTTGCTTTCTAAGTATGCCAATCCATTCCTTAAAAGAAGGAGCAGTTATGTTATATATCCTAATTAAAAACTATTTATGTGTATACTTATAGCTGTAAACCTACAGTTGTATAATTGAAAAGATTTACAGTTATTTATTTATTTATTCATTTTCCCTCCAACTGTGGGACAAAAAGATCCTTTGTCTACCTTTTTCTATTTTTAGCTGCATTTATGATCAACATGATATTGGACATAACGTGGTCTGCTTAACTCAGCTTCCCTAAGCAGTGTGTGGGAAACAGAATGTATCACTAATTATTCCTACCTAATGAATGCTGACATGAATTTTGTGCAAAATAATGAGTGTTTAGATAATAACTGGAAAAATACCAGTGTCTAATGTAACCATGCAAAGTGTAGCATATCTTTTGAATGATGCGATCAGGTTGGAGAGAGATGGTAAAGCCCCTGGAGACACTTAGATTCTTTTTTAAGGGAAGATAAAAAGTACACACAGAGTCTTGACGCAACAAAGATAGAAGGAGAAAGCGACTGAATGAACACGGTGACTGTATACTGAAGTTTTCTGAGGAGTAACAGGAAACATTGTGACCCTGTGAACAAACTTACTCATCCATTCCTTCCAAACATAAAACTGCTCTTTGTACCACTTGAAGGAAAGAAGCCATAATATTTGTGTTCTGGCTCCTTTTCTTCTACTCCCTTGTCTTCTCCTGCACTTCCCAGATGTACAATGAAATATTTGCAATGTAATTCAGCCTGTCATGATTTGTTTCCTGAAATATGTTATACCTGCTAAGGGGGAAATTCAGAGTGCAGCTGCTTAGCATTGGCAATTTGTGACCAAGGAACGACCGGGCACTGAGAGCAAGAAGTCCCAGCTGCAGAAGGGGATGAACTGGCTGGATGCCGGAATGCCACAGGCAGAAGGACTTTCCATAAGGGAGTGACATTTCCCTCAGTGACGAGATAGGAAATGCTGCAGTGCTGTCTTGTGGCAATCAACCAGTCCTGGGAGGCGAGTGCTCGAGGGCTGCCTTTGGGCAGCGGAACCGGGCTGGGGTATGGAACCCAGACGGGGCTGAGGGGCCCATGCCGAGGTTCACGGGATCGCTGCCAGTGCAAGTGCACGTAAGGAATCGGCTCGTGTCGCACCTTTGCAGACTCCCTGTAGAACTGCTTATGGCGATAGGACTCTGTCCAATGCATTGTGCATTAAAGCTGTCATATTTAAGCACAAATGTGTGCTAATTCCCCAATACTGGCATTCAAGTTCTGTCTTTACTCCTTCTTCTCTGCTTCCCCACCTATCATTTTGTTGAAAGTGTAACACAATACCTCCAGAAAGTAAACTGGCTGGATTTAAGGTAGCAACAAGCATGAATGAGAAGATGTATTAAAACACAGAGAAGATGTAAAGAGGCAGCCTAAATATTGATCTTCCAGGTTTAGCCTGTGAAGAGTTGCTGTATTGGTTAGGTTTTTTGTTTGGTTTTTTTTCCCATTGACTGATGACAGACCATGGTTATTAGACCTTGCCAGGCAACTGGTAGAGATTTCAAAGCTGAGTATCTGCGTGTAGCTAATCTTTTGGAAGCTGTAGTTTCTTGTTAGTGGTTATAGGTATTGCATTCTTCTGAGAGCTAGTTGTGAGAGGAAGGATTGACAAGCTGGTTTAACACACTTTCAGCTAACATCTTCCCAGGACCAAGAAGTTATCACGAGAGATTGTTATAGATTCAGGGACTGCATTTTGTGTCTTTCTGAAATATCAAGTAAGTCTTTTTTTTGTTTTGTTTTGTTTTGTTTTGACAGTAGTTTTAGAGATTTTGGAGCAGCTGGGTAAAAGAAACAAATAAACAAAAAAACCCAACTGATGAAGATATTTTCATATGATGATGGGCGCAGGCATGTTTTCTTAAGTGTAGGTTCTTGAGTACACAAATTGACTTCACATGGGAACATGATAAGTGAATCTTAAGTGACAGCTTATGGTTCTTTGTTTTTCAGTGCTCAGTATTGTCTTCTGTTGATGGTTTTCTTACTATCTTTGCATTCTGCATGAAGTGACATGGGAAGATAAACAGCATTTTGGAGGCAATTAAAAGGTTTATATTGAAGTTGTTCTGCCTATTAAAAGAATGTGTTACGCAGAGAAAAGAATTAGCATTCTTATAGTGCAAAGAGTTTGGAAATAAGTTACTTATGGTGCTGGCTCACCTTGAAGAGGCTGTGTGTCTGGAAAGAGCAGAAAGATGTATTCCGAAGAACTGTAACAGTAGAAATAACACATTCAACCCACATAAATGCAAACTATTAATCACTAGTAATATTAAATGCTAAATCTTACATTTAGTGACAGGAAATGCATTACAAAAGAACAGAATGTAATTGAGGAAATAAAGGTTTAGGTGAAAAGAAGGTGTATTCATGGTTTGTAACAGCCTAATTAATAGTGATAATTGCATTGCACTATTGCTGCATCTGTCTTTTCAACATTTGGTTGTGGTTTTTCTAGGGTAGTTATGTATTAATATCTCCATTTGGCATTTGGGGAAACTGATTTTAGGAGAAATTGCCTTGTGAAATTGCCTGTTTGTGTGCATGAGACCTTCTGCACAGCGGTAAAGCTGCATGACTTGTCATGCAGTAGAAAAAGCATAACCATGGTGAGTGCTGCTGAAGGAAGGATGATGCCACATCCCTCTCTCTCTGTTCCTCTCTAAAGCAATTTTTGTTGAATAATCACAGTTTGACAACGGCTTTGTCAGGGTGAGAAGCCAAATTTCCCAAGTTCTGGGAATCTCATGTTCGCTAGCTGCAGTTCCATCAGCATAACCCTTAAGGAAGGTCATATAAAGAAAAGAAGTACAAATCTCCTTTAAAGGGGAAGCTTAATTTCAGGGAGCGTTCCCTAATATCATTATACTTTTCTTCTGAAGCTTTTAATTTGGATGTAAGTTATTGATTACTAAAGAAGCTTAGAAGACACCATGTGATATAAATGAAAAAAAAGAAAGTTATGAATAGCTGAAAGGCATAAGAAGAAGAGAAGAAGTAATGAAGACAGTTGGTGTAAAGCATATTTCTGTTCTGGAGGATAAGCAATACAACATAGACAGTCTTTCACTTCTTCATTATTGATGCAAATAAAAAATGTAATTCATTGCCCCTGTCTAGTTTCTACTGGGCAAACTGCCAGTCTCAAAGGCAAGCCCTCAAGTTTCATCAGCTCTTTTCTTAATCAGATGTCTTAACTATAATGATTCCAAAAACTGTCAGTGACTACACAGCTTAATAAGTACCCTCCAGATCTTCCATCATTTGTTTTTTGTGGCTCAGTGAAAGGAAAACCTGACCCAATGCTGATGTGAACAGTGACCTGCCATCTGTAAAATACAGTAGGTGAAAAGCAGAAATTAGGTGCCTGGCAATGTGTATGTAGCAGTCTCCCATACTGACTAATTAGGCAGTTGTTAAGCTTAAATTCAGGTTGAGATTCATGTACTGGTGTAAAACATATGGAAGTTAAATAGAAAGATGATCTGGTGGCTCAGACACCAGTCTGGAAGCTTAAAAAAAAAAAAAAATTAATTGTGGGGATTTGCCACAGATTATCAATATGACTTGGCATTTGCTATGTGATGCGTTTCTCCCAAATTTTCTGTTATTAGATGGTCTTAGTTACTAACACCTTCAGTAATGAAGCCCTACTTACTTATTACTATATTCCAAAATAATGCTGTTGCACAAATGTCTTATCTGTTGTATCAGAATAAAATTTTGCATTTTATACAGGTATGCAAGCATAGGAGTCATATCCTGGTTTGGGGTACCTCAAATCAGGACAAGTCCTTATCTTCCCTGTGTATCAGGGAAGGTTGGGCTAACTCCTTTTAAAAGTGTATAGTTTCACCCACCTAGGTACTGGTGGTCACCTGAGGGAAGGCATTATTGCATCGATTTACTGGAGGAAAGGACTTTTTGGTGCGAACTGAGAATTCAGAATGATTTTAGTGCAGAAAAAGAAAAAAGTTAAAGTTTCTTCAAGAACTCCACTACTAGTATATAGAAAGACAAGAAGTAAAACTGATGAGGAAATATAACAGAGGTTTTTTTTCAGCATCTGTTTAATCAGACGTGAGATTACTTTCAATGAAGTTATCAATTTTGATTTTATGAATAGTACTCCAAAGGTGTCTGCATATCTCAAGTGCACATTTTCCTGCCTTAACATATTACCTTTCTTTTATGTTTCACCCTAGTACCTGTGCCTAATGCTTATTTGAATAATTAAAACATCTCTATAATTGTTTTTACTCTGTTTTTCTGAGTAGTACTTAAATCTCATTTCTTTTTAATCTGCTTTTTGTTCAGCAGTTACTGCATGTGCAAAACTGTGGAAAAAACTGGCAATAAGGAAGACTACATATATTACTATTAGCAAATCTACCTTAGCAATGATCTGGAGGGCTTTTTTCTAAACAGCCGCATGCACAAAAAACTTGTGCAGCACTTCTCTTCTGATTTTGATTATCAAATATTCTGCATGTGTCAGTGAGCATCAGAAAAGCTGTAGTAACTGAACGGTGGAAATTCTTAGTTTGAGACCAATGTGAAAGGCACTGATGGATGAGGTATAAAAGAAGAGGAAGAAAGCAAGAAACCAAAGGCAACCAGATTGGGACTCCGACTGGAAGGCAAGATCTCACAGAAGAACCCCCATTTCAAGTTTAATTCAGACCTGCATTAGGTAGATAAAGACAAATCTGAATTTTAAATTATACTTAATCTTCATTAAAGTCATTATCTCTCTTAATGAAGTATTTGCTAGGTGGTGGTTGTGCAATGGAGTATGAAACTCTAAGTGAATAAAATCAATTTCATTTTTTCAGCCTGGCTTTTCTGTCCAATTAATAAACAAGGCATAGAAAATATGCTTTTTGGAATAATGTGATGTGCTCATAGGTCTTTTATGATTGATACCAACTGAAATAATGAACATAGACATTGTTTTGGGTCCCTTTTACCTGTTATTTTCATCGAAGTAGACTATTTCAACCTTTCTTCCCTTATCTTACTCTATTTAGTTATTTTTTTCCCCATATGTCAAGTAAGCCACATTTCAGATATATTTCACACCTAAATGAGTGGACTAATTGAATGGTGTTTATAAGGGAAGGTGTATTTTATCCAGGCACTCTGGACTATTAATCACAGGAATATGAATTAAGCTCTGACATGCTTATTTTTTGTAATATGTGTGAAAATTGCTTATTTACTTCCATGCTGTTACAATGAAAAGAAACAGACCGGTTCTAAATGGCAATGTACTGTAGTATGAAGCAAATAACTGAGTTATATGTTCCCTTCAGTCAGAATAATTTTCTACTAACTGTAGAAACTCATAGAAACAGGAAAAAATAAACCTGGGCTGGTGAGCACCTCAGCCAGGAGTAACAGAAGATGAACGCTTTCATAATAATGAAATGGAAATCTGGACAGAGTAGGTGGATCAACAGACAGTAAAAGTATCTGATGAATGTGTGACTCTAAGAGGGACTGAGACAGAAATTTGAAGCTTTTTATGTACCTGATTATTTCCTCTGTGGAGATTACCAAGTTGCACAGTCTACTTATTGGGAAGTTATCCTGTTGCCTTTGATAGTGCAGGTACTAAACCCTCTTTTTATATTTTTTTTCTCTCCCCCTTTGCCCGCCTTGAATGAATACTGTTTATGCTCTAGGATAGCTGACTGTCTCCTACTGCAATATCTTATCAGCCTGCCTACAATTAAATCATAGATTTATAAACCATAAATTCTGGCCTTGAGTGCGATCTGTGTACCCATAACATGATGTTGCAATTAGGGAAAGAGAAGTATCAAAAATAGCCATGTAATCACCCAATTTAATGAGGTTTTTCATAATTGAGAACTATCAGGAAGATTTTAAGGTCTCAAAGTCAAAACAATCCTCCCACTCCCTTCAAATCCTGCTGACAGCATCCCATGATAATTGTGATGTTGTGAATTAGGTCTACAGACTCAGATCAATGTTCTTCACAATTTTAAAGGCCTTGAACATGTATATTTGGTTTGCCTTTTATTTCCAGAAATACTGGAAGTGAACTAACTACCGTGCAACAAGACAGAAAAACTGCTTCTTGAGACNCTTCTCCAACAGGTCCATGTCCTTTTTATGTTGGGGGCTCCAGAGATGGACACAGTACTCCAGGTGGGGTCTCACGAGAACAGAGTAGAGGGGCAGAATCACCTCCCTTGACCTGCTGGCCATGTTTCTTTTGATGCAGCCTAGGATATAGTTGGCCTTCTGGGTTGCAAGCACACATTGCGGGCTCATGTTGATCTTCTCATCCACCAACACCTCTGAGTCCCTCTCCTCAGGGCTGCTTTTGATCCATTCTCCTCCTAGCCTGTATTTGTGCATAAGATTGCATTCACAATGACATAGGAGCTAGTGTGACATGTCCATTATGTTTACATTTATGGTATTATTTATTTTTCTGTTGTGAGTACACCTATGGGGTTTTTTTTATTTGCCTGTTGCTCAATTTGTCTGTCTACGTATGGTATAAATTCAGTGGAAATAACAGCACTGGGCAGGAGTGTGATCTGTTAAAATGCAGGTATATTATGCATAATTACACTGCCTGTGATGGTGTCTGTGTGATTTGTTTCATGAAAAGGTGAGGAGGAAGGAGGACAGGCTTGTATAAGGTCATTTTTCTGCCTAGTGATGAAGAGTTATTTCAACTGTAAAATAAAAAGAACAAACTAATTCCCCTATCTGATGACCTATGCCTTTTCATCTGAATGGTAGAAAGTTTTTTTTAGGTCTTTGAGTTTTCTTTTCATTCTCTTTGTAGTCATATCAGGCTGAAAGGCTGCAATCACCTGGGTTTATTTAATGAAACTCTAATGGCACAAAGTAAAATGCTGAGAACATAAGTATTTGGGATCTTAAGATCTTGGTAGGAAAGTAATTAACAAGGAACAAAAAATGGCAAGTAATGCTCCTAGCAAGGAAGGTCTGCCACATATGAGAATTTTAAAAGCTTTCAGGCATTTTTCAAGTACTGCTTAGAATAATGTTAGGGGGAAAAAAAAAAAAAAAAAAACAGTCACAAAAGGTGATCAAACTTAATTACTTTTCCTTAAGCTTAATTGTCCTATTTTCTTGAAGGCACTAACATTCTTGCTCTTAAAGTAAAAACACAAGATGACACCTTCATCTGGGTGTTCTGGATAAGTACTCTGGAGATATCACTAATATTTTCTGGAGGATTTTGGGATTGTCTATTAAATTCCGGACAGAGAATTTGATTTTAGGAGCTTCATTTCGATTCCAATGAATATTGACAGAATTGTTTAGGAAGAAGTTAATCCCTCCGTTTTTCAGATTGCTTACAGTTACTTTGAAGTAATTTAATTTATTTTGAAATGAATGTTTGACCTAATCCTTTTGGGCTTTTTGAAAATTTGTGGTTTTTTAATCCTCATGTCCCTTCTACATCTCATTAGAGGTGATTTATAGGAGCTGCAAGGTGACTTGTGTCCTTGGGCTTGTAAGGATGTGTTTCTAGCTGGTGTAAGACAGCCTCATACTAGTGAGTCTGAAGCCAGTATGGTCAGCTATGACTTTGCCAGCAGTGGGTACTGATGTTCTCCTTGAGACACTGACATGCAAAATTGTTTATGATCCATGAAAGACATAATTTTAAAAATTAATTTGTGTTTGTTATTAAGTGCCAAGGCGAGGGTGTGTATATAAAATATGGAAGATGCAGTCTCTGCTGTCATAAACTTCTTTGCTTGTGAGCAGATGGAAGCATGAGAGACGGCAAGATCTTGGAAGAATGGAATTTCTTTCTTGATATTGGGCTCAAGCAAAGTCCATCCATCTGAAACTGGCTAATTTTTGGCTTTGACACAATCTGGAAGAGACATGGAGAAATGTAGATCCTTATTATAGAATCATAGAATCACTGAAGTTGGCAAACACCTCTAAGATCATTGGGTCCAACAGTAATTTTTATTTTTTTTTATTGTCACGTGCAAGTGAGATGCATTACATAAGTGCAGATGAAAGAAGGTGCAGAAATAAAAGTAGAGAAAACAACTTTAAAAGTTGGTAGTAACTTGTACTGTAAAGGAAGGAAACAGAATTTTCTGAGTGAAGAAGATATTTGTCCAACTAAATTTATGATGAGCCAAGGGGACATGGACTTGCTGAATTTTGCAGGTGCAAAGGCAGAATTTAAATGTCTTTGACTGGAGAAATTATGAAGAGTCAGTCCAGTGATTTGATTTCCAGACAGCATTGATCTTGGGGGCACAAATTACATTCATGGGAATTTGAGAATATATAATCATCGGATTGTTGATGAAATTTCTTATCAGCTAATACAAAAATTCAAATGTTCGGTTCTGTATTTTTAATCAAAAAAAGTAAAAATATTACAGAACTTTTTTAATATGCTTCCAGAACAAGGCTGTCAGAGGCTGAATTGAGAGCAGTTGACTTTCTGTACTAGATATATAGCCTACTGATACAGCTTTGATTTTTCTAAACAACACTTATGGCATATTCAGGTGATCATTTCACCAACTCTTTTTTGCATATGGATAACTTAAGAAGTAGCATATTCAATGTTGACCACAATAGAGGTCACTGTGTAAGCACTCCTAAATACTTTTTTTCAGTGTTGTTTTTTCTTTGTGTATCACCTGCAGTTTAAAGATCTCTGAATGCTGAAAGCTTCATACGATATAGCTTCAGAATGCCAGCCTCATCCCAAGCTGAAATACAGGCGTAAGAACTGATTCTCCAAACGACGTGATTGCCAAGACAGCTGTCAAAATCACACTATTAAAATGTTAAAAGTACTATTATTACCTCTCTGACAAGAACAGATACCTAATTCCGTTATAGCTGGAAAGGATTTTCTTCTCCTTTCCAGCCCTTTTGATCTCTCGGGATGAGAAAATCGAAGATAAAAAAGTCTCTTGAAACACTTCGAGAATTGCACGGCTGAACTTGAGTCCCTGTCAGAAAGTCACCCATGTTCATAGTTGTCTTCACATCTTTTGGGAAAAGGATGAATACGAATAGAGGGTGGTGAGAGTAGCACATAATGCTATGTTATCTGCCATTGAAACTGGAACAAGATCTGGGCTCTACCATCTCTCCCTTTTACCCATGCAGAGAAACCTTTAGAGTGGAAACCAGAAGTAGCTTTGGTGCACCTTTGCCATGTCTATAGCCATGAATGAGGTCACTGAGATGCCCAGACCTGGGGTGTGCTGCAGAGCACAACTTGCCCGTCTCTTCCTTCGTAACTACTCAGACACTGTAGCAAGGGTTGTGCTGCTTTCTAAAAGCCGTGAGAGCACTCAAAGTATTGAAAGCAATCATGTTTGTGGACAACAAAGAGAGATGAAAAAAATATTTTGATAGTAATATGAGGGAAAGAAAAATGGAAATTCAGGGGAGACATTTTCCTTTTTTCCTTTTTTCAAGTGCAAGCTCTTTGAAGTAACCTATCATTTCTGCAGCAGGTGGCATAAAGCAGGTAGAACTTTTTGAGAAGATCACATTAAACACATGACCAGTAAAATTGCAAGAGTCATTGAGATGTTTCCCCTTTCTGTTCCCTAAAAGAGAACAGGGAATAAGGAAAAATAGAAAGAGGAAGCAAACAAAAAAATGTTGTCAGTGGTCCCAGTCATAGTCATGTAATTTTGAACATATTTGAACACAGCCTGCTTTTTATCTGAAGGGTTTTGTTTTGTAGAGTGCCTAGAGCAGGGAGACCCCTCAGACATTTTAAGGCTTTGGCTCAGTAGAAACTTTTAATCATGACATAGTACTCTTCCATGCTTGGTTTGTTATGAAGAAGGGTGGTTCTGTCCTAGAGGTTGTGGTCAACGTACTCATTCTGAGTCCAAGATATTATTTATTTTAGCAAATCTGCAGTAATTTTCACTGAAGATACCATGTTCTGTGTTTTTATCTGTGGTACTAACTCATCAAAAAGGTGGAAAGGGAGATGGGTTTATTGTCATTATTATTATTCTTAGCATTAGGAATGTCACAAACATTCATGATGCTTGTGAGCATTTCAAGGTGTTGATTTTCTTGAGACTAAATGTTTATATTTTCAAAATCAGTGGGAATTAAAACCTTTTGAGAAATCCTCAGCCATTTGTAGGGATCAAGGATATCCTCTGGTTTTTGTTATGTGATGGCAAACATTGAAGAACACTGATGTGACTGGTGCATTTTTTGTCTTTGGGTCTTCCACTTGGCTATATGTCAAGCTGAACCTTAACGGCACTAAAACAGGGGAGATTAAATAAAAACAGAAGCAAAACTTACGGGGTGAAAACCTGTAAGTGTTCGATATTTCAAGCTTTGCATAGACCACTTTCTGCAATGATAGTAAACTCTGGAGAGGTAAATTCTAAGCAGAAGTGGTTTGTTTTGTTGATAGAATAGAGGTCAACTCCTGTGATGTATCTGTATGATTGGTGTAAGAAAGAATAAATCAATTTATTCGAAACATAGGACTTTGACCTATAAATAAATTACTACCTATTGGTGGAGCAGCTATAATTGTCAATGTGCACCCTTAGCCTGTGGTAGTAAAAAAAAAAAAAAGGTAGAGGAAATAGTGCTGAGAGAAGAGTAAAAAAACTAGATGACATAAAATCCAACAAATCTTATTTAGCTCATAGTCTTCAATAACTGTGATAGCGACACATCTTCTGGGAAGTATACAAAACAACTGTCCTAAGAACATGCCTTCTCTTCTTCTGTAATCTCTCACCTGTTCCTGACGTTTTCTTTTTCTGAATTCCCGTGTCTACTTCTTCCCCAGTCAGAGAGGAAGCTGGGAAGCTACAGTTGACAATGAGAGGATGATTAGTTTCCCATTCTCTCTCCAAGGATTTAATCCAAAGCTGTCAATCAAGCAGTGTTCATAACAAGCAAGTAGGATCCTAAAAGAGGTTACTGGTAAAGCCAGGAAGGATAAGGAACCTTTTGAGTGGTGTAGTTCCCAAAGGACTTTTTAATTGTAGATTGGCAGAATGGAAAAGGAACAGTTATTAAGAGAGTTTACCTCCTCCTGTTTGAGGCACAAGTGAGAACTTGGGTGCTGGAAGGCCTGGCATGGCCTGAATATCCCCTGCAGAGGGGAGGGGACCACGACAGTCTTCTTGCACAGAGGCACTTCATGAGCTGTTGCCAAGATACTAGAAGGCTCATTAGTCTTTGTGCACAATGACTAATTACCTTTGAAGGGGTCAATACAGACAGATTACAGTAGTCCTTGGCCACATAAGGATACTTTGACAGCTAAGAGACTGAGGAGTGATTAGGCGTTACTGATGGCAGCTCAGTGAGAATCTGAGATATGAGCTTTCTTCTGGCTAGTGTTCTTCAAAAGGGCAGTGACGAACCTTGTTTCTTGTCTGACAAAGCCCTTTGGATGCCTGTGAGACCAGAGTGTTCATACTGTGCAATGTCCAGCAAGGTATCTTGGTGTTTTAATAAATGGTGGTCACTGCTAAGAGAATGTAAAAAAGAAGACAGTCAATCTGTTCAGGTATTTCGTAAAGAAAGCAGCTATTCAACTAGGCTGGAAGAAGCAAAGATGGCCAAAAATACAGAGGTTTGTTTTTTTTTTTTATTTTAAAAAGAATAGCAAAACTTCACACTCTTTCTTTGCATTACAAGCCCAAATTTAGTTAGATTAGGTTTGCATTTAATATCACCTTTAAGAAAAAGTGCAGATAATTTGCTGCAGATTTCTCATTGCAGTTTTTCCAAATGCAGTAGTTTAACTGAATTTCATATCAAATTGTTCAGTACAAGTTTGCAAACTGATTTCTTGTCTGGGGGAAGCATTTCATGGAAACAACTTGGGAACCTTATCTTATAAAAAGCTCTCGTAAGACTAACATAGTATAATTTACACTGAGGTCATACAAAGTCAGAATGAATAAACTAAAAATGGACTGTATTAGGGCCTAATTATGTTCTCATAACTAATACTGAGAATCTTTTGCCCCTTTATTGTTTCCAAATTAAAAAAAAAAAAAAAGATATGAGTTTCAAACCAATTAGTCATCAGTGGGTAACAGAGTGATGGAAGTAGGACCTTTTTAATACATTTTTTTGCTTTATCCATGGAAAGCTCTCAGTTGTCCATCAGAGGGTGAATGTCCTGACCAAATTGTTAAATCCATTATTGGTTTCTGCCGTTATTGGCACTGTTATAGATAGACCTTGATCTGTGAAGGAAAGCCATTCTCATGTTCTTAGTTACTACCTCAACTTACTTTACAGTTAATGTAGAAAAACAGCTTCTTCAAGAGCAATCTGACTTACTGTGGACTCTGCTGTAGGATGAAATACGCCTCAAAAGTGCCATTTACTTTTTCATAGAATCATAGAATCATTTAGGTTGGAAAAGACCTTTAAGATCATCTAGTCCAACCATTGACCCTACTCTACCAGGTCTGCCACTAAACCATGTCTCCAAGCACCACATCTACACAACTTTTAAACACATCTAGGCATGGTGACTCAACCACCTCCCTGGGCAGCCTGTTCCAATGTTTGATAACTCTTTCAGAGAAAATTTTTTTCATAATGTCTAGCCTAAACCTCCCTTGGTGCAACTTGAACCTGTTTCCTCTTGTCCTATCGCTAGTTCCTTGGGAGAAGAGACCAGCTCCCATCTCACTACAACCTCTTTTCTGGTAGTTGTAGAGAGCAATAAGGTCTCTGGCAACAAAAAAAGTCTTGGCAACTGGTTAACATGCAGACTTCTGTATTTTAGACACTGAAATTTGGACAGACAGGCCCTATGCACCCCTTCTTAAGTGAGCAGTCCCAGGGATGCTGGTAGGCAGCTGCTTCCATGAGCAAGGGCTTTGTGATGAAGACTGACTGTCCATCTTTCTCACTCCTCAAACAGAGTTTTGAATTGAACTCTGGGATTCTGGAGGTATGTTGGACAAATTATGGGGCAGCAGGTTAGGTACCACTACTATTACCCAACAGGTCACACTGTTATTGGAAAATGTGGCTCCATGCCTAAGGGACATACATGTTTTCAGTGTTTGGTTACCTTTCTTTAATATTTAAATACTGTCTGATGTTGTAGTAAGGTGACTTTATAGAATCATGGAATCGTTAAGGTTGGAAGGGACCTTTAAGATCATCAAGTCCAACCATTAACCTAATCTGACAAAACCACTTCTAAACCATATCCCCAAGTACCACGTTGTTGTGGTTTGGCCTCAGCCGGCAACAAAGAACCACGCGGCCGCTCGCTCAACCCCCACAGCAGTGGGGGAAAATCAGAAGAAAAAGGCAAAACTCATGGGTTGAGATAAAGGCAGTTTAACACAACAGCAACAGGAAAAGGAGAACAACAACAATAACACTGCTGGAGGAATGTACACACACGGTTACTGTACCAGCGCTCACTGACCGGACCCCGGGCCGCCCCAGCCCGCTCC
>VYXH01009918.1:245307-265645 GCA_013397275.1 Burhinus bistriatus | reverse complement strand
GGGTGTCGGTGAAGAGGGTGTATCTGCACGCAGGGATGCTGTGTGTGAGTGTGGGTGTTGGTGTTGGTGTTGGTGAGGGGGGTGTAGCTGCACCCAGGAATGGGGGTAGGTGGGGGGTGTCGGTGAGCAGGGTGTATTTGCAGGCAGCGATGGAGTGCGTGCATGCCTGTGTTGGTGGAGAGGGTGTATCTGCACCCGGGGATGGGTTTGTGTGTTTGTGTGTTGGCTGAAGGGTGTATTTTTCCACCCTGGGTTTCTATGTGTGTGTTGGTGTTGTGTGTGTGGCTGCAGGTGTGCAAAGGGCTGCGCACCCACAGATGGTGTAGGGGTGCGTGTGTGTGTTGGTGGGGGTATGTTTTTGCCCCTGGGGTGTGCACAAGCGGGTGTTGGTGGGGAAGGGTGTATTTGCACCCAGGGATGCTGTGTGTGTGTAAGTAGGTGCTGAGGGTGTGCTTGCACCCAGTGATTGTGCGCCTGGTGGTGGGGTGTGGGTGTACGTGGGCCTGGGGGGTGGCAGTGGTGGGTGGGTGCACCCAGGGGTGGTGGTGGGTGTGTAAGTGTGTGCACACCGGGTGTGAGCAGGGAGCAGAGAATGCGTGTGTGTGTACGGGTGTTGCGTGGGCTCTGGCATTGTGGGTGCCCGGTGCGGGGGCTGTCCGGGCGTGTGCAGGGCTGGGGTGTGTGTGGGTGGTGGTGGGGATGGGGTGTGGGTGCTGAATGAGGGGCGGGAGCTGTGGCCATCCAGGGGTGGTGTCCAACACTGGGTGTCCGCGTGTCCACAGAGGGCTGCCGGGGGTCCCAATGTGGGTCCCGCTGCCGTAATGGGGAAACTGAGGCGTTGCATCCCTGCCTGGCAGGGATGGTAATGCCGGCTGTGTGCCTCTGTGTGTGTGCCTGTGGTTGTGCAGGATCCACAGCTGCGGGGAGGGTGCTGTGGGTGTTGTGTGGGTGTGCGGCTGTGGGCGGGTGGGTGCTCACAAGGACTCTGGGCTCGGGGTGTGTGGGTGTAGGGCTGTCGTGTGCGAGTGTACACGGGGCTGGGGTGGGTGTGCAGCTGCACGTGGGTGTGCAGTTGTGCTAGGATGGATGTACGGTTGTGCAGGGGGCTGCGTGGGTGCAAGCGTACGGCTGTGTAGGTGTACGGTTGTGCAGGGGGGGTGTGCTAAGGCGAGTGTGCAGCTGTGGGTTGCATGGGTGTGCATGGAGGGTACTGTGTGTGGGTCTGTGGTTGTGCACAGGGGTGTGCGGGAGCGTGACTGCAGCTGTAGGGGGTGTGTGGCTGTGCATGGGGGCGTGCTAGGGTGGTCGTGTGCCTGTGTGGTGGTCCCCAGGCCGGCTGTGTTCCCCCCAACTGTGAGTTCACCCCCGGGGCTTTGGCAGGGTGTTCCTGTGATGGGTAGCTGCCTGTACCGAAATGCCTGTCTCCCTGCACCGGGTGTTGGCTGCCTGGGGACCTCCAGAGTGATGTGGGCACCAGGCTCCCGTGGATGCCCGTTGCTCCAGCGTCACCTGGCACCTCTGTCTTGGCTTTTGGATACGTCGTGGCCTGCCGGATCCTCTGGCTGTTGGGTGCGAGGAGGAGGAGGAGGGTGACACTGAGGAGGGAGTGAGAGCCAGAGGTGATGCTGTCCCATGGGACAGGTCCCCCGGCAGTGATTCACCATGGGCTGGCTCTCCCTGGTACCCAGGCTGCTGAGGGGCTCTGAATTTGGGTGGGAGACATTGCCCAAGAGGTCAGGAGGTGGTTTAGCAACTGGTGGTGACCCCCTCAGGCTGTACACACCAGTGATTTGGCTATGGGGTGCCATAGCTGGGGCTCTGTGGGGCACCCACGGGTGATGGAGACTGGTGGGTGCTGGGACACCCAGACAAGGTCTCCTGTGGCCCTGGGTGCATCAGCGTGACCTTGGGGTGTGAGAGGACAGGGGGCAGATGGGTGGGAATTAGGAGATGGATGGGTGGATGTTTGGGTGCTATGGGGGTGGAGGGATGGGTGCTATGTGAGTGGAATGGTGGGTGGTAGGGAGATGAGGGATGGATGGGCAGGTGTAAGGGTGCTACGGAGGTGGATGGGTGTTCGGAGGTAGATGGGTGGGTGTCGGGGGGTAGATGGATTGGCATTGGGGATATGGGTGGGTGCTGTGGGATGGATGGGTGTTATGGGGATGGGTGTTGGGGGGTGGATGGATGAATTGATGGGTGAATCTTGGGGGAAGATGGGTGTATGGGTGATTGTGTGGGTGTCAGGGATGGGTGAATGGGATGGATGGGTGTTGGGGGGTGGACAGATGGGTATCAGGAGGAGAGGGAGGTGGCTGAGGGGTTGTTTGGGTGTCAGGGGACAATGGATGGAGGGCTGTTGGGCAGCGGTGGGTGGCTGGGTGACTGTGGGCACAGGAGCACGATGCAGGGGTGCTGTGGGTACAGACGGACAGGTGGCCGCGGGACAACCAGGTGCAGGGAGAGGTCTGGGTACCCACACTGTCTGCCTGTGCCATGGTAGCTGGTGCAGGGGGGCACTCAGCACCTTGGGGTGGGCATGGGGCGATGCCAGGGGTGCCAAATCCCCCTTTTCAGGGTGTCCACAGGCCCGGGGCGGTTTCTGCCCAGCACAGTGCAGCAGCCCTGGGGTAGGTTAGCCAGTCCCTGAGGCCTGACATTTATAAACATCAGCCACTCCTGGAGAATCAATACAGTTTAATAACCGGCAAGCGGAGACGGGAGACACATCAAAATGACACTCTGCGGCTCCGTAAATGTTATTCTAAATCATACTCGCTGAGTTTATTACATTAAGCATACAGCAGTGGGCACGGGAAATTTATTCCATCAAAGGCCATCACACTGGTAAATGGGACTAGCGGGTTGGTGGAGAGGGGGCAGCCCCCCAAAAAATGGGGTTCTCTCCTCCTGGACATGGCAAGGATACGGGGGACAAGGGGGCTGTTGGTCCCGTGGGTCTCTGTGCTGTCACAGCCTCCGGAGTTTGGGATGAGCAGGATCCTGCCCCAATGTAGGGGATGGGGTGGATTTTTGGGGGACCAGTGATGCGATGGGTGACACAATGGCGGCTGGGTGGTCCCATATCCCTCGGTGCCACCCCGCAGCTCCTGGGGGCTTGGTCCCCTCCCTGGAGCATCCCTGGTTCTCCGCTGACATTTTTCTGCGTGTTTCCCTGGAGACGAGGCGGTTGCTGTGGAAACCTCCCTCCTCTTCTTCCTTAACCATCCTCTGCCTCACTCTGGGGTGGTGGCGCTAAATTTGGGGACCCCCTCCAGGGCTGCACAATGGGGAACCCCGGGGTGGGGGTACACACTTGTGTGGGTGCGAGAGCAGCACGCGTGTGCGTGGCTGTCCCTGTGCATGCTCGAGTCGTGTACGTGTGCGCGCACACCCGCCCCGTCATGCGTGACATCCCACCGTTGCCGTGACGACCCCATCGAGCACATGGCTCGGGCTCTGCAGCATCGCGGGGGAAGCACGCTTGTTGCCGTGGAAACGACCGTAATTGTAGCATTTTTCGGCTAAAAGAAGGGGAAAAGGAGGCGGAGAGAGGAGGAGAAATGGCTCCGTGGGGCAGCGGGCCAGGGATGTGTGCGCTGGCCCTGCGTGCCCTGCTGCACACGCGTGTCACCCTTGTGGGTCCACACGGTGGCGACACAGAAGAGGAGGCCGAAATTGGGTGAGAACCGGGAAAAGGAGAGCAGTGGCGGTGCTGCCAGAGGGGCCGGGGCCGGCTGGGTGCTGCTGCTGCCTCTGCAGTCCTTTGCAGTCGAGGAAAGCAGGCAGGCGGCCAAGGCTGGCACCGGGTACCTGTCCCCGGGGCTGTAGCACTGCCCTCCGCCCATGGCATCCCCGGTAAGGCATGGCCACAAGCCCTGGCTCTGTTCTTGCAGGTCCCTCCCTTGCTCCTTGCCCTGGTCCCCTGCACCAGGCTGGGGCCAAATCTCACTATTCCTCATGGAAGGGGTTCGAGGGGGCCACAGTGCTGCCACTGACCGCCCGCTCCCGCGTGTGTCTTGCAGATGAACCGCCCCATCCAGGTGAAGCCGGCTGACAGTGAGGGCCGAGGAGGTAGGTCCCACCTTCCCCAGCTGCCCCGCACGGGCAAGGGATGCAGGGCCACCCCGAGGGGTGACAGGGAACACAGTGGCATCACAGGGGCTGCCACAGGGAGGTTTGTTTGGAGAGAAACCCGCGGAAGGCACTGCCTTTACTCATGGCATCCAAACCAGAGCACAGAGCAAACACGATCTCAGCTCTCCCTGCCCAGCTGGCCTGGTGGGAACATCCTGATGTCATGCCCAGAACATCCTGACGTCATATCATGAATGTCCTGATGTCATACCATGAACATCCTGACATCACGCTGGGCAGATCACCAGCCAGCCACTCTCCAACAGCCCCTTCATCTGTCAAACGACCTAATTACCCGCCTGGAGCTGCCTGTGGGGACCCTGGCAGAGTCAGGATGCAGGAGTTGACCGCACATGGCCTGAGCCCCCCTCAAACAGAAACCGCTGACCCCGCCCCCCCAAATTCTCCATGGATGTTTCCAGGCTGAGTCGATAATTTGAGCAAGATGGCAGGAATCGGACCAAAACCCTCCAATGTTCCCAGCAAGCGCTGGGCACGTAGGTGCACTTGGATGCTCGCGTGGGGCCACCTGCCCTCGGCGGGATGGCCGAGGTAGATATCCCCCTATTCAAAACACGTTATTAAACATGATGCAAGCTGGTCCTGGCACGTCCTGGAGGGACCCGGCAAATAAATTACCCACTTACTGAGCGTAATTGGTGAAGGATTAAAAATCGATGGGCGAGCTCAGGCACCCGTCTCCAGCCCCCTTGCCCGGGAGGTGATGCTCAGCCACTGAGCCCACTCCCCCCGTCCGCTTTTGCTGGGAGATGGTTTATGTTTAACTAGACAACACACGAGCCCTATTCCCTTAACTAATTTTCCCAGTACCTTAATGGACAGAGCATTAATCGTCTCCTGCCATTATTTATTTATTTCCCCGGCAACGCTCTTGACAGGGTACCTTATTTTCTTTGTCAAATGCCATTAGCGCACGGCAGGAGCGCGCGGCTGCGCAAGACAGATGCTGGTAATAATCATGAAATTCTCATTATTTACTCGCTCTTCTCTTGTGTTTGGGTTATTTATGTCCCCTGGGCATGGCCGGAGGCTGCGGGTTATTCTGTGAGTCAATCATATGAAGGCAATTGCCGCTTTTTTTTGCGGGCTTGTGGGCTCTCTTTGTTTCCCAGCTGCGTCCCACATCGGTGCCAGGGGAGCCGGCTCCTCCATCCCTGGGAAAAGCCCCAGCTCCAGTCCCTGAAGCGAGAGCCAGCTCTCCCGGCTTCACCCCTAGGCAATTTCCCTGCAGGAGAGGTTTTCCCAATCTGATCATTTTGTAGGATGGAGGTGATAAACTTTGCTGCCAGATCGGCATCGCTCCCTCCCCAGGCTGCGGTGTCACCCAGCTCTTTCCCCTCTGTGCACTGTTTGCAAACCAGGGATGAGGGGATGGGATGGTGAGTGGCATCCTGTTCTCTGACGGGCTTGGTTTTGTTTTTAGAAGACAGGAAGCTCTTTGTGGGCATGCTGGGGAAGCAGCAGAGCGAGGACGACGTCCGGCGCCTCTTTGAACCCTTCGGCCAGATCGAGGAGTGCACCATTCTCCGAGGGCCCGACGGAGCCAGCAAAGGTGGGCTTTGGGGAGCCAAGTGAGCACCCCATGGGCAGTGGGATGCACAGAGGGTGGAAGCTGCTGGCCAGGCAGTGCTGGCTTCTGCAGCAGCTGAATCCAACCCCTCCCTTGTCCCCTCTCTGCCTTTAGGTTGTGCCTTTGTGAAATATGGCAGCCACGCTGAGGCACAGGCTGCCATCAACAGCCTGCACGGCAGCCAAACCATGCCGGTAAGTGCCAGGCTCTCTCCCTGCCCCGTTCAGCCCCATGCTGTCTGCGTAATCCAATCACCAGCTAATTTGATCCTCTGTCTAATTGGATCAAAATCCCATGGACCGGCAATTTGTTGGCCAGATCACTATGAGGTTCATCCCTGCCTGGGTGCTGAGCCCTGGGGGTGGGCGTGTAGGGCTAATTCCCTCTGCACTGGAGAGAGGGGCTGTTTAATTAACGCCGAAGGTCAAAATTGTGAACGAGGAGGGGAAAATGGAAACAGAGGTCAGGGAGCTGCCGCCGGGGAGAAAAGCTGGCTATAATTAAACCTCGCATTGATCGCTGGTTGCTGCTGCCAAGCCGAGCAGTATCACGGGGGCTGAGGATGCTGCGACTGCTGCAAGCCAGCGGGTCCCTCCCTGGAGCAAGGAGACATTTTGGGGGCATGGCTGGCACCCCACCATCAGCCACATCTTCCCCTCATCTCAGGGTGCCTCATCCAGCCTGGTGGTGAAGTTTGCGGACACAGATAAGGAGAGGACCCTGCGGCGGATGCATCAGATGGCAGGGCAGCTGGGCATCTTCAACCCCATGACCATCCAGTTTGGTGCCTATGGGGCATATACGCAAGCGGTAGGAGCTGGTGCCAGCCAGGACCTGGGGGTTTTTGGGGAGCCCTGCAGTTGGGGAGGGCTGGTTTTGTCCATGAAAGCTTGTGTGGGATTGTACCAGTGCGAGTGGGTGCGGATGCATGTCAGGGTTTGGTGTATCCCTGTTTTGGGGCACAACAGAGGGTTTCACTCCCGCTGGGTGAGGGTGGCATGGCTGTAGGGCGCAGGTGTCCCATGTAGCACCTTTTTTAGCATCACCTAAACCTCCTTCTGTCCCAGGGTCTGGCAGTGGGTGGCATTAATCCCTCCAAGCCCCCGTGCGCGGGTGCAAAGGGGGGATGCTAGTTTATCCTCCCCTGTTCCCCCCTTCTCTCTACCTCTCGCTCGCTTTCCCCTTTTCCCCTCTTTATTTCCTTAAGATCATGCAGCAGCAGGCGGCCCTGATGGCAGCTGCGCAGGGGACCTGCCTGAACCCCATGGCCGCCATTGCCGCCGCCCAGATGCAGCAAATGGCGGCCTTCAATGTCAGCGGGCTGGTGGCTGCCCCCCTCACCCCCTCTTCAGGTACAACCCCCTCCATTTGCCCCCCATCCTGCTTGACATCCTTGAGGGGGGGCTGCCAGTGCTGATGCCTCCGTCCTGCAGGTACGAGCACCCCCCCTGGCATCAGCACGGCGCCCGTGCCCAGCATCGCCACGCCGATTGGGGTGAACGGCTTCAGCCCGCTGCCGCCACAGACCAACGGGCAGCCCACCTCAGAGACCATCTACACCAACGGCATCCACCCCTACCCAGGTAACCCTCCTTGCAGCCTGCCAGGGGGGCTCCGTCACATTCCCTCAGGGCTGGGGATGCATGCTTGGCTCACGCGGCAGGCACCAGGGGTGCTCCCCACTCCAGGAACATGCCGGATGAACCAGCCATTCACCGATACCCACCGAAATCCCTCCTCCCATGGCATCGCCGCCTTTGCGAGCTTGGCGATGCTCTTGACTCCTACGAAATGGCAGGGAGCAGCTCTGCCCCTCTGCAGCGGTGCTTGACCGAGAGCCCTTTCCCATGGGAACTGCTCATCCCTGGGTTTCTCTTGCTTATTCTCTCTTCCTTCTCCCTTCTTTTCTCTTCCCAGCTCAAAGCCCTACGGTGGCAGATCCCCTCCAGCAAGCCTACGCAGGCATGCAGCACTATGCAGGTCTCAAACTTTGCTTTGCACTTCTCCCTTCTCTCCCCTCTTTGCTCCTCATCCTTATTTTTGGGGGGTGATCGTCACCTTGGGCATTGAACCACAGGACTGGGGCAGCGTGCTTGGGCACGGATTAATGTGGGGAGCATGGGGTACCGTACCCTGGCAGGAGTTCCAGGGCAGCAATAGGGGTGACACTGATGCAAAGTGCCATCCCCTCCTTCCCGGCAACACAGATGCGCTCCCAGCCTGGCCCTCCGTGCAAATTTTGGATTGAGGGAAGTGAGTTTTGACACCCACTGGGCTGAGATAACTCCATGGGGGAGAACTGGTGGCAGTACCCAGGAGAGGGGATGAGGTTTGGGTGGTGGCAGAGAGCTGGCTCCATGCTGGATCCTGCCGACATGCCAGCCTACTGGTAGAGACGGCCGTGGAAGCACCAAAATATCAAAAACCCTCGGATGTTCATCGCATGGCGGAATCCGATGGCCAGGGAGGTGGGATGTGGAGAGAAGGGAGTCAAAGCATCCTATGGAAGTACGTCGAGCCTGGCAGTCATTTAGTTAGGAGCACTAACAGCAATTTTCAGATTTTCAACAGAAAGTCAAGTTTTGGACCCCAAATTGTTGGGTTTTTTCAACCAAAAGTGCCAGCTTCCCTCACCCTTGAGGCCATATTACTGCTACCACCAGCGTCCCTCCTGGAAGAGCCATTCCTGCATCCTGGGCATGCCAGTAGACCGGGGCCATGCTGGCAGGGGTGGGAAGGGCAGAGCCAGCAGCCCCACGGCAGGAGAGGCACCTCCATCAAGGGTGGCAGCAGAGGATGTCCCTGTCCCCAGCCCTTCCCAGGGCTATGGCAGTAGCGGGATGGGTGCTGGAGTCTCAGCTCCATGTTTCTGTCTTCCAGCAGCGTATCCCACCGCCTACGCACCCATCAGCCAAGCCTTTCCCCAGCAAGCACCCATCATCCCGCAGCAGCAGCGAGAAGGTGAGGGGTTGTGGGGGGCACCCCGCCACGGGGCCAGTGGCTCCTTGCTCACCCCTGCCCCTCCCTGGGGTGACCCCCACCTTGCGGCTGACGTGCGGCTGTCCTTTGTGTGTCACCCAGGTCCCGAAGGCTGTAACCTGTTTATTTATCACCTGCCCCAGGAGTTCGGGGACGCGGAGCTCACGCAGATGTTCTTGCCTTTCGGCAATGTCATCTCTGCCAAAGTCTTTGTGGACCGTGCCACCAACCAGAGTAAATGCTTTGGTAAGTCCTGGTGTGCAGCTCTCCCCGATGACCAAGCCAGCTCTCCCCGACGTCCCCAGCTTGGGGGTCTGGCTCTCCCTGACATCCCAGCTCAGGAGTCTGGCTTGGGCAGCACCAATGGGTGACTGAAGCCACATGGTGGCTGGAGCAAGGTGGCTGTCTGTCCTAGGCCAAAGGGCAATTTTTTGTCCCACACCGTGCCAGGACAGAAGGACATACCCTGCTGCTGTCACCTGTGTCTTCAGCCCAGTGCATCTGCTTCTGTGCCTGCTAGGGAGGGCTGGTCACCACTTGCCCCTGTCATGTCTGCTCATGTGGCTGACTGCCACCAGTGCCACCAGCATGCTCTGGCCTGCAGACCTGTCACCACAGTGTCCCTGTGGCCTGTGTCATCTTGGTGGCCCCACAAATCCTGTCACCCTGGTGTCCCCAGACCCTATTGCAGTATTACAGTATCTCCACAGACCTGCAGACCTTGGTGTCCTCATGGACCCTGTCACCCCAGTGGCTCTGGAGGGCCCATCACCTCGATGTCTTTGCAAACTGTCACCCAGTTTCCATGAGCCCACAGACCCTATCACTTTGGTGTCCCTGCAGTCCCCATCATTTTGATAGACCCTTTCATGCCAGTGACCCACAAATCCTATCAACTTAGTGTCCCTGCAGTCTACTCCAGTGTCCCTGTGGACCCTCTTATGCTGATGTCCCCACAGACCCTGTCACCTCGATGTGCCTGCAGACCTTGGTGTCCCCAAAGATGCCATCAGCCCATCTGCAGCCCCAATGTGACTGCACCGTTACCCATGATTTCCCTCTCGCAGCCCCACAACGTGGGGCTCCACCTGAGGCTGCCTGCAGGAGCATCCCATGGGATTTCCACACCTTGGTTGAAGTAAAGCGGCAACCTGTGATGTTTACAGTGACAAACTCCTCTGTCACCTCATCCCTCGCCCCCAGGTTTCGTCAGTTTTGACAATCCGACGAGCGCTCAGGCAGCCATTCAGGCCATGAACGGCTTCCAGATCGGCATGAAGAGGCTAAAAGTCCAGCTAAAGCGGCCGAAAGATGCCAACAGACCCTACTGACCCCTGGTCACCCTGGCCCTGCAGAGAGGTACGGGGGGGGGATGACAGGGGGGCCTGGCCCTGCTGCACCCCCTGCGATGCCCCAGGGGACCTGGTGGTGGGGCTCACCTAAAGCATCGCAGGTGCCGTGGTTTCTCCAAAATTGTCCTCGAGTGCATGCGGGGGTCTCTGCGCCTGGGACCACGTGTGTGTGTTTCCAACTGGGATTTGGGTGCCTCTCCCCGTCCTCCCCTCCGTCCCCACTCCCCTCTGTCCCCCAGGACACAGGCTAACGGCCCCTTCACTGTTTTGCAGGTCGGGCGTCCTGTGGTGTCTGACAACTTTCCCCTTCCCCAAGTGCAGTATCCAAACCTGTAACTCTCTTTCTTTGCAACACATCCCGGAGGAGGGAGAAGAAGAGGAGGGGGTGATGGAGAAAACAGCGAAGAAGAGAGCCATTCTGGTCGTAGCTTTTCTTTTCTTTTTTGATAATTTTTTTCCCAAACTGGTCTTGTTTGTTACTTAACGGGAACGAGAGAGTGAGGAACACAAGGAAGGAGGAGAGTGGTGCGGTGCCGGGGCTGAGATTTGCCGCCGGCCGCTTGCCGGGACTCACTGAATCCCTCACCAGGAGAAAGGACGACAACCCCGGGCAGCCAGGATACGATCTACCTTTGTTTTGTTTTTTTTAAAGCACTCATTTGCTGCTACCGATTTCCCAGGAGAAACGAGGAAAAGAGGCTCCAAACGGATTCTTAAACCAAAGCCGGTGGGACAGGACCAGCCTCGGGCGCTTCACCTGGAGGATACTTGTTTGGAGAAAGAAAAATGGCAAGATTTTCTTTTTCCCCACGNATGGGGATGGGGGGATGCAGAGGGGGGGTTTTTGGGGGGGCTGTGATGGCTCCCCCAGCCCTGCGGCCCAGGTGGGAGCCGGCAGCGGGGGAGTCAAGGTGGTCAAAAGAGCGCCTCGGTCGCCTCCCGGAGAGGGCGAAGCGATGCGATTCTTTGCATTTTTGGTGCGTTTTTTGGGGATGGGTTTTTTTTTTCAGCCAAAAAAAAAAAAAAAAAAAAAAAGGAAGGTTAAAACAGAAAAAANCCTCTCCCCGTCCTCCCCTCCGTCCCCACTCCCCTCTGTCCCCCAGGACACAGGCTAACGGCCCCTTCACTGTTTTGCAGGTCGGGCGTCCTGTGGTGTCTGACAACTTTCCCCTTCCCCAAGTGCAGTATCCAAACCTGTAACTCTCTTTCTTTGCAACACATCCCGGAGGAGGGAGAAGAAGAGGAGGGGGTGATGGAGAAAACAGCGAAGAAGAGAGCCATTCTGGTCGTAGCTTTTCTTTTCTTTTTTGATAATTTTTTTCCCAAACTGGTCTTGTTTGTTACTTAACGGGAACGAGAGAGTGAGGAACACAAGGAAGGAGGAGAGTGGTGCGGTGCCGGGGCTGAGATTTGCCGCCGGCCGCTTGCCGGGACTCACTGAATCCCTCACCAGGAGAAAGGACGACAACCCCGGGCAGCCAGGATACGATCTACCTTTGTTTTGTTTTTTTTAAAGCACTCATTTGCTGCTACCGATTTCCCAGGAGAAACGAGGAAAAGAGGCTCCAAACGGATTCTTAAACCAAAGCCGGTGGGACAGGACCAGCCTCGGGCGCTTCACCTGGAGGATACTTGTTTGGAGAAAGAAAAATGGCAAGATTTTCTTTTTCCCCACGTCAAGGGGGGGGGAAAAAAGGATCAAAGGATGTTGGACTTATAGAAGATATATATAAATAAGTATATATATATATATATCCCATGGAGCAGGGTGGTGGGACACGCGCTTCCCCCTGCTCGTCACTGGCACAGGGACATAGGATTACTTGTTTCAGAGTCATATCATTCCTTAGAGTTTAGNGTGAGGTTTCAGCAGAAATGAAGCAAAGCAAAATAAACTTATTTTGTCAAAATCGTCACCTTGTTTGGTTCTTTAGAGCAATTGCTGCTGCCTCCCACCACCCAAATCCCCTGAGAACACGATGCCAGGGACCCCTTTCTGACCAGCTTGACTCCAGCCGGGCTGAAGCATCCACCAGGAATTTGGTGAAGGAATTACCATTTTCCCAAGGAATTCACCCTGGCTGCAGAGGGGACCAGGGCAGAAGCCGGCCCCTGTGCTTTCACCATTCTTTTGGAGTGCTGGGGGAGCTTCTGGAGGACGTTAGCGTGTCCCATGGGATGTCCCTTGGTGGCCGCACCTGCAGATGAGCGACTGCAGTGATTGTGGGAAAGTGACTTGATTTATTTTCTGTTTAAGGGGTGGGGGGAAAAAAACCCCAAACACCACAAATTTAAGCAAAAACAATGGGGTGGCTGGCAGGGTGGGTGGCTTGGGGACAGTCACTTGCCTGGTGTGTCCCCCTGCCCAGGTTTGGGTGGCCTTTGGGGATATTGAGCAGCTGGTGCGGGAAGAGCAAGGGTGGACAGATGTCACCTCTGAGGACAGGGGACACCGTAGAGGTGATGCTGAGAGTGCACCCACTGGTGTGACAAGCCCACTGGGTCTCAGCTGGTGACTGTACCTAAACCAGGATATTTTTTTGAAGTCGATTCTTAACTGTCTTTATAAATCCTGGTTGAAAACAATGCCCACATCGCCAACAGGGCAGCAAAGGGCTGGCTTGGTGTGTTTATTTTTATTATTTTTCAATCCCTCAGACCCTTGAACCCCTGGTGAGGGACCCGCTATGTCCCTGCGGGACTGGCTGGTGGCCCCAGGTGGCAGGCTGATGCTGCAGGAGCTCTTGTCTCTTAAGTGCTGATATTTTACTGCCGTGATCTCATGCTGCTGTGACCGACTGGAGAGCCCCAGCACCGTGGGGAGCCTCGGTGCCCAGCCAGCCCCCCGCCACCTCCCGGGGGTCCCCGTGCTGAGCCTCGGCAGCCTCCGGGGCTGCTCCCATGGGTTTTTGTTCAGGTTTGGGTGTAGCAGGATGCAGCCGTGGCAGTGCTGACTCCATATCCCTGTAGTTATTGGGATCAGCTTGGGCTGAAATAAAGCGCAGTCCCTTCGAGGTTTCCCTCTTGTTTTGTATGGGAGTTTCTGCTGCGGCACCAGTCCCTGCAGGGTCCTGACCCCTCGGTGTGATCCCGTGTCCCCTGTGTGGTCCCATCCCTCAGGCACAATCCCTTCTCCGTGCTGCAGGCCCTGCTCCATAGCAGGATCCCTTTGCCATGCTGTGATTGCCTCCCCGCAGCTCCAGCCCTTTCCCAAAGCCCCATCAATTCCCTACAACCCTTTTCCCATGGCCCCCTCCCTTCCCCACAGTCCCAGCTCCCATCCCTTCATTCCCCTGTCCCTTCCCCACCATCCCCTCCCCACCCTCCCCAGGCTGTTTAAATACTTCAACTACACAGACACAGATTCCTTTTCTCTTTTTTTTGGTGTTTTTGGGGTTTTTCTTGTTTCGCCTTTTTTTTTTTTTTCTTCGGTTTCTCGTCGTCAGTAAAAATGCTGTCGCTGCCAACGCCAGGAGGGGCGGCCACTGGCCATGCCAGCCCCCACAGCTCCTTCTCCACACTGCCACAGGGTCGGGGACACTGGGGGACAGGATGGGGAGGGGACAAGGGACCGCTAAACCTGCCTGGTGCTCGCTGGGTGCTTGACGCCTATGTACAGGGTGGAGCCGCCGGCATTGGCCCTGTCTCTGCCCTGCCCGGGAGGCTCGAAACCCACTCATCCTTCCCCGGCCTTGCCCGAGGTCTTCGCTCGGCACCTGGGGGGGTGCCAGGGGCGTCCCCGCTGCCGCTCAGTTTGTGTACACCTGAGTCCCGATCACACGCATGATCTCCTTCTGGATTTTGGGGTCCTGAGTATTGATGTTGGCATCTCCCACTTGGCCGTCTTCATACCTGGGAGGGAAGAAGCGGGGGTAAGGGGGTGTACTGGGGGTGTCCTGTGGGTGCTGGTGAGGCAGGCACAGCCTGGGACTCACACAAAGAAGAAGCGGGTGCAGACGTGGTCCGAGACGGGGCAGACCCAGATGTTGCCGTGTTTCTGCAGGTCCTTGGAGGTGATGACTGCGGGGGGAAGGGGCTGTCGGACAGGGGACAGGGTGGAGACCCTCCTACCCTCCCTCCTCCACCCACCCGGTGAGCCAGGGACGTGGGTGCTGCCTGGCTACCCCGCTCCGTCCCCTGCAACGTGTCCCCGCACCTTCGCAAAGCGCGATGCAGTTCAGATTGCGGCTCTGGAGGAAGCGGGACTGGATGGAGCGGGTCTGTGGGGAGAGCAACCAGCGTTACAGCCCTAGACGGGCTCAGCTTACCCTGTCCCCTGCACCTATGGGTGCCATGTCCCCGTCACTGTCCCCCCGTGGTGTCCCCTGGCCCATCACCTGGGGGATGGTATTCATCCGGTTGTACCTCTGCACCAGCTCATCCTTCGAAGGCATCCGATGCTGCCCTTTCCCCATCCCTGTGGAGAAACGAGGCGGCATCCGTCACTCCCAGCCACCTCCCCCGGGGTGACATGGGGATGCATGCCACAGACAGGGACAACTACTCTGGGTGCTCCCACTCTGCGGCCAAACCCTAGGAACCCCCTAAAAGTGGCCGCAGCGGCTTTCGCATCTTAGAAAATGTTGGGGTTTTAATTCCCCAGCACATCACAAAGCCCCGACCTGGCTGGGATGAGGCGGGTGCAGGTGGGAAGGATGTGGGATGCTGCCTGCTCCCGCGCGGCTCTTCCGGCCGGCACGATGCTGAGCATCCCTGGGCCCATGCAGGGAGTGGGGATGGGAGCGCAGGCAGGACTGGGCAGTGCAGGCAGCCTCTTACCTGAGTATCCAAAGGAAATACTGGAGATGGGGCTCAGATAGATGCCCTTGCCATAGGCTGCTCCATGCAGCTTGCAGGAAAACACCAGGGTGAGCGACGTGGGGTCACCCCAACAGCTTGGGCACAGTGGTGGAGGTAGCCCGGCCTCTGCAGGCAGCACCTCTCCAGCTGCCTGCATCCCTCCCTGCCTGCCTGCCTGCCTGCCCTGGGGCGGGCTCGGGCACAGGGGAGCGTTACCTGCAGTTTGGTGTAGGAAGCGTTGACCAGCCCGTTGCGGAGGATGGAGTGCCAGTTCTCAATGTGAGAGCCGCTGGAAAAAGCCAGCCCCACGTCAGCCCCACGGCACCCTCCCCCATGGCGCCCGCCTCGGGGGCTCCCACTGCCCCCCTGGCAACTCACTGGAAAGCGAAGGTGCTGCCGTAGAGTTTCTTGGCGGTGCGGAACCGGGCTTCCTTGGCCGGGGGGCTGCTGAGCAGGAGGAACTGGTGGGAAGTGTGCATGAACTTCAGCTGCTACCAGGGGAAAGGGAAGAGCAAAGGCGGCGCCAGCAGGGAGAGAGGACAGACAGAGATCATGCACGGCAGCCTGGCCCTGTGCCCCTCCCAGCCCGGCTTTGGCCATGCTGAGCTTGCCAGGAGGGCCTGTGGCATCCCCTGTCTCTTATCCTCCATCCCACGTCAAATATCCTCCATCCTATATCCCATATCCTGCCTCCCACGTCTCACAAGCTGCAGACCCCATCCCAGAGGCTGCATCCTACATCCCAGACCCTTATATCACCCACATCGGGGGTGTATCCTTACATCCCTTATCCTGCATCCCGCATCCTCCAGCCCACAGCCCACACCGCATACCCTATGTCCCACATAGCATATCCTACATCCCACCTTCCATATCCTATGTCCTGCATCCCATATCCCAGATCCCAAACCCCTCACCCCACGTCCCATATCCTACATCCCATCTTCCATGTCCCACACCCCACATCCCGCATCCCATAGCCTGCACCCTGTATTCTGTATTCTACATCCCACCTCCCATATCCTACATCCCACATCCCATATCCTACATCCCACGTTCCATACCCTACATCCCATGTTCCATATCCTCCATCCCACACCCCACCTGGAGCCCAGCCAAGCCCTTTACCCTGCTGAGGGGCAGCTTGACGATGTGGGATCTGTTGCTGGAGATTATCCTTGGGAAGAGGAAGAGAAGGAGGAAGGTCAGACAGGGTGGTCCCACACTCCCCTGGGAATGGGGCCGAGCCAGGAGCCATGCCAGAACCTGCCCGGAGGCCAGTGGATGGTCATGACCCCCCCCAGGAGAAAGGGGCCGTGAGGTACCAAGGAGCTCATGCTGGGGATGCCCGGCTGCCCCCCACCCCATCCCCAATCCCAGGGGACGGGGTACATTGGGGAGGGACATGGGGCAGCAGGGAGGGATGGGGGGCAGCAGGACGGGGCCGCAGCACCCTCGGCCTTACCACTGCAGGAGGGGATGGGCCAGGGGGTCCAGCTTGTCCATCTGCTTCTTGATCTCCAGGTAGGACCCCTGGCAGAGGCGAGAGGGGGTGCAGGTGGGTCCCCCAGCCCCCACCCAACCATGGGAGGATGGAGATCAGCACCAAAATGCCACTCCTGGTGAAAGATCCTGCACTGGGGGAGGCCTCACATGGGGCCATGGGTGGTGTGGGGCCACATCGGCGTACCTGGGTCATCTCCCGGATGGACATCACACTGTCCAGGGCCTTCTGCAGCCGCTCGTAGTTCTTCTTCTGCATGTGGGGAAGGAGAGGGGTGACCATGGAGGGGTCCTCAGAGCTCCCCCCAGCCCCATTAACCCCTGGCACAGGGTAGCGTTACCACCCGGCGCTTACCTTGGGGTTGAAGGCAAGTGTTTTGGGGTCGTTGGGGTCCACCACGGAAGGGTAAGGCTCGAAGATGATGCTCTTGCGGGGGGACTCCAGGGCAGCACGGCACATGGCCACCAGCAGGTCCACCACCTTGGGAACAGAGTGTGGGGTGAAGGGACAGCACCCCGAGGTGACGGTGTGGTCACCCACCATGCACACCCCTACCTCAGCGCCTGTGGCCACCTCCTCTGCCGCGCCGGACATGACACCCAGCGTGTAGAAGGAGAAGACGCAGAGCTCCCGGGTGCACACTGCTGGCTGCGGAGGGGACAGGAGCCGTGAGGGGGGTCGGAGACAGTGATACAGGGTGACAGTCTGTGCCCACCTGCACCCTGTCCCTGCACCTTGAGCATGGAGCCATTCTGGAAGACGTGCTGCTCGTCACACACCACACAGTACTCATTGAGGGTTGGGATCCGCTGCTCCGCGTACTTCATGATCTAAGGGAGAGGATGGTGGGAGTCAGCCCCCGCGGTGGCCATGGTGCTGGGGGAGGATGCTCTGGGCAGCAGGATGGGGATAAGTGGGATGTGGGGCAGTGGGAAGGATGGTCTGGGAAGCAGGATGGAGCTCAGCAGGACACAGGACAGTGGGGAGGATGCTCCTGGCAGTGGGATGGGGATCAACAGGATGTGGGATGAGTGGGGCGGATGTTCTAGGAGCATGACGGTGTTAAGCGGGACGTGGGGCAGCAAGGAGGACGCTCCAGGCACCGGGATGGGGATAAGCAGGATGCAGGACACTCACCTGGACGAGGAAGCCATACTCCAGCGTAGGGATGTTCTTGCAGTGGCCACCGACCTGCGACGGAGCCAGAGCGGAGCCAGCTGCGTTATCCCCTTTTCCCCACACACCCCCACCTCCGCGCGGCACCGGCAGCCCCAAAACGCCCCCTGCCACAGTGGGATTCCCAACATGCCAACAACCTCCTGGGGACACAGCTGTATCAGGGATGTGGCACGAAGCAGGGGGTAAAACCCTGCACGACCCCATGGCCAGTGTCCCAGCTTGCCCACCAGCAAGCAGCAAGACGCAGAGGACAAAGCCCCACAGGAGACAAAGCCCCGCAGGGGCTCCCCCTAACCCAAGGAGGTCCCACCATGCCACGACAAGCGATCCGACCCCGCAGCAGCCCCCGGAATCCGAGAAGGGAAAGGAGAGGAAAGCAAACCCCGAGGCGGGGAGGCACCCACCAGGATGTTGAAGGGGGCGACACCTGCCTGGGTGCTGGGCGGGGGGTAGCCGAAAACCTCCACCTTGGGGTTCTTCACCGTACAGGAGACGGAGCGGTTCATCAGGCGGTTGACACGAGCCTCAGGGATGCCCAGTTTGCCCTTCAGCACCGAATCTTGGATGACGGGGAAGCTGGGAGACCTGTGGGCACAGAGTCCCGCTGAGCTCCCTGGTTTGTCATCGTCCCCTACTCCTCTGACACCCGGCACCAAATTCAGCCTTTGGCTGGTTTTTGGGAGCAACATTCACCTTCTCGGGCTCTGGTAGGGAGCAGCAGCATCTGAGGGACAAGTGGGGAAACTGAGGCACGGTGCCAGGTCCCCAGCCACCCAGGGAACAGAGAGTTGGTCCCTTGGGGACACCATCAGGGTCTTACTTGGGCATGGGGGAGAAGATGCTGAGGCCAGCACGAAACTTCTTGATGGTGCCACTCGTCTTGAACCAACTGTGCCGCTTCTCCTGCTGGGTCTTCAGGAAATCGTTGCTGAGATGTTTCCATTGCTGGGACGTGAACATGCCCAGGATCCTGGCAGAGAAGTGGTATGAGTGCCCAAGCAGGGTGCCAGCACCCATGGGTGCTTTGGTGCCCACTGAGCCCAGTGCTTGGGTAGTCCATGCCACCCAGCTCCTCCTCTTCCCCACCCAAAACTGGTGGTGAGACCATCACGGGGCTGTATGGTAGGTAAAAGGTGATGGCATGGGGACATGTGGCACCTGGCCAGTTTTGGGGCAAAATGGTGACCCCTATGGCCCGCCTCACCCACCACCCTTGGGTGCCTGTTCTGTTTCAGCTCTTACTTCTTCAGCTGCAGACCCAGCCCGAAGCCTTCCTTGTTGGACGGCTGGAAAACCTCGATGGACGGTTCTGCAGAGAGAAAGAGGAAGACAAGCCCTCGGTGCCACCGCTGTCCTCATTCTGAGGGCATGGGGGGACACCGTGTCCTGCCCATCCCCACTCACCAGGGCCATCGAGGTACTGGGAGAGGGAGAAGCGCAGGCGGAGGACAATGGGCTCCGTCCGCAGCACCTTCCACGCCGTTGCCACCTCCTCCTGCCAAGGAAGAGCCGCAATTCAGCACAGCCGCGGGGACCCCAAGCCACGGAGGGAAATTTGGGGACCCCACGGGTGCATGTCCCTACCCTCCCCATGCCAACGCTGCGAGGGGAATCTCAGGGACTCACATCAAGGAAGCTGATGTTCACGTGGAGGTCGATGTCCACGTCGTCAATGGTCCCATACTCCCTGCAAAGACAGGCGGCGCCATAGAGGGATGGGGCGAGGCTGGCACGGTGCCGGAATCGCTGCCTGGTGCCCACCGCGCTGGGGCAAGCAGGCTTGTGGAGCGGTGATGGGCACACGTGGCTCCCTGTGTACCCAGTGTGTGCACCCCTGAGACTGGGATGGCACAGGGAGGGCGCCTGGATTGTGGCCAGGTGCCCTGGGGATGGCACTGCTAGGTACCCTGAGGATGGGACAGCTGGGCGCCCCGCAGATGGCATGGCCGGGTGCCCCAGGGATGGCACAGCTGGATACCCAGAGATGCCACAGCCAGGTGCCCCAAGATGACATGGCCAAGTACCTGGGGATGCCATGGTCAGGTGCCCTGGGGATGCCACAGGCAGGTGCCCTGGAGATGGCACAGCCGGGTGCCCAGTGATGCCACGGCTCGGTGCCCTGGATATGGTACAGCCAGATGCCCCAGGGATGGCACAGCCAAGTGCTCAAGGACGCCACAGCTGGGTGTCTGGTGATGGCACGGCCAGGTGCCCCAGGAATGCCATGGCCGGGTGGCCCAGTGATCCTGCAGCCGGGTACCATGGGTACGGCACAGCGTGTGCCTGAAGATGGCACAGAGGAGTGCCTGGGGATGCCACAGCTGTGTGCTCCGGAATGCCATTTCTGCATGTCTGAGTGTCCCACGGATGGCACAGCCAGGGATGCCCTGGCCAACTGCCCTGGGAATGCCATGGCCGGGTGCCCCGGGGATGGCACGGCTGGGTACGGGGGCTGGCACGTCCACCCACCTGACAGCCACGGCATTCTCGCTGTAGATCTCCTTCACGGCCTCGATGTCGGCGTCCAGCTGTGGATGACGGTAGAGGTCGGCGGCGCAGGTCCCCTGCGGCACAGAACCCCGCTGCACCATCAGACCTGGAGCCCCCCCGCAGCCCCACACTCAGGTCTGGGTGCAGGTTGGGGGTCCCTGAGCCCCCTCATGGCACCCATGGGTCCCAGCACCCACAGCGCTTACCTGGACGCCATAGAGGAACTCCTCGGACTCATTGTCCCCATCGGAGTCATCATCCGTCCAGTACTGGCCCTTGAGGTCCTGGGGGGCAGAGGGTTGGGGG
>VYXH01009918.1:225117-242624 GCA_013397275.1 Burhinus bistriatus | reverse complement strand
CCCCTCCTTCCCCCGCCGTGCCGGCGCTCACGTAAGAGCCGCGGCGCTGCTGAAAGCGGTGCACGACTCGCTGAACGCGGCGGGGATGCCGCAGTCTTTTTATCCATCCCCGCCCCCCGGCAGAGGAGGCCTCTTCTGAATTAATCTTCTCCCGTAATTATGCCTGCCTAAACACGCCCCATTGATTGGGACAGTCCCTTGGACTGTGAAAAACGTGTTTAAACCCTCTTTGCAGGGCATGAATAGCGCTTTTGTCGGCGGACAATGGCAACCTCCCGACTGTCTCCTCAGATTAGTGGAAGTAGACGGCAGTCTCTAACAACCCGCTTTGTTCTGATAAGGCGGCTGGTTATCGGTGAGGCCCAGGTTAACAGAAATCAGTGTTTCAGGGAGATTTTTGTGATGTCAGTGTCCTGACTTCCTGGCTACCGCCTGCTCCTGCGAAGGGCTGCCGCTGATCCTGACTTGCCTTGGTCTAAATGTTGGGTGACAAAGAGGGTTTTTGGTGACCCAGATACCCCTGGGGAAACTCGGGCTGTCGTTGTGCAACCAGGAGTGCTTAATTAAAAAAAAAACAAACCAAAAAAACCAACCAACCAAAAAACAGTCAGAAGCATGTAATTTTATGCCCCACATCCCATTTATAAAGCAGAATTTAGGCTAATTTAGAGGAGTTTGGTGGCCTAATGGGTCATGCTGATGCCAGCTCATTTCCAAGCCATCTCCAGATTAACGAAGGCCTTTTCTGCTGAGCAGGAAGCTCTGCTGCGAGCCATGTGTTTGAAGCAGGGACTCTTGGCTGCGAAACCCTTCCGAGAAACTTTACTTTCACTAGATAACAAGCTCGTGGAGACTGCGGTGCTGCCTGTGACCCTGTTGCTTGAGCAGCCTGCGTTTTTCTTGACTACCTACTTCTTCATCTACCCAAAGTTGTACATTTTACAAAAAACTTAATTTCTTGGTGTTAGCTGGAGTTGATCCAGTGCCAGTGTTAATTCCCTTGCCACATGCTGAGCTGATAATTTAATTTAATACAAACAAAACGTTTCCCGGGCCGGCTGGACCACGTGCTAGTCCTTTATCTCCCAAAGATGGTGCCGGGGCCGCTGCAGCGCATGGTGATGGATGGCACGCAGGGAATGGGGCTGCAGTACCTTGTCGCTGCCGCCCACAGCTGGCTGTGCAGCAAATCCCCATCCTGGAGCTGGGGATGCAGCAGAGGGATCTACGCTTCCACCTAGAGTTATAGTTAAATGTTAAAAAGACAACCCACCGAAAAAACCTTTCTTTTGTAATGCAAAAAAGATTTTTACAGTTTCCTTGAATGCAGGTAGGTGGTTTCCACTGGTGCGGGGCAAGGCTGAAAGGCTCCTTGTCTTCTGTCAGAGCAACACGCTGCAAGGTTAAGTCGGTAGGTGTGCCCACACTACAAATACCCTCGAGATAAGTCTTTCTTGTCACCAAATATCTGATGCTCATCACCTCTACTCACTTAATTTTTTTGTTAAGCCTCCTGTAGGCCTTTGCCCCCCAGGGAGGGCAGGCTCAGCTAAGGCAAGGCTGATCCATCTGCACGAAGGGACACTGTGGATGTCACCCGGTTGGTCCCTGACCTTCCTGGCCCCCCATAACTTGTTCGCTGAAAAGCTGTTGCAGAGCTGTGGGTCTCTCCTCCTGCAGAGCTGTGGCTTGCTGCCAGGGACAGCATATACCAGCCGGGAGCAGGTGGTGGCTTCTGGGTCCCATCCAGCCCTGCAGAAAAGAGATGGCATTTTGAGGTGGCCATCTTGTACTTATGTAAGGAGCAATGCCACCTCCTGCAGCAGCCGCCCAGGGGAGAACGTGTTGTCCTCCCTCTCTGGAAGAGGAGTTGACAAGCTGCATTAAAAGCCTGCCTTGCCACAGAGCTGGATTTTTTTATTTTTTTTGTTGAGTCCCTTTAGCTTCTGGAGCGAGCAACGCTGATGTTTTTCTAGGCTTTTTTTGGGAATCTGAAGGCCTGCCCGGTTTCATAACCCTGCCCTTCTCAAATATAAGTGCTAACTCAAACCATTCCTGCCTCTGGCCAGGGACACTGGGCATGAGCAGCCTTGTTCTGCAGTACGAGCAAGGTTGTGTGAGTGAGCGACTCATGCAGAGGTAATAAAACCTGAACCGTCCCCTGCTGCAAGCCTGCCACTTTTACAGGCAGTAAAACATCTTTGTCCAGCGTGGTGGTGGTTAATGCCGGTCCTGCCTGGGGACAGTCCCTTTGGGGCCTTGTCAGTTCCGTTTGTCACCGATAACAGCAGAGGCTTGGCCCAGGGTGGGGATTGCCGCTGTCTCTTCTTTCTCCTTCCTGGAGGGCAGATGCGGAGGTGCCATGGATTTAGGGTTTCTCTCAGCCAACTGCAGGATGAGCTGGCTGGGCTTAGTCACCTCACTACTGTAAAACCAGTCGTCCTGACCTCAGACGGCTCTTTCTAGAATATTCAAGAGCTGGGGAGTTACCAGACATCTTTGGGTGCCGTGCCTGAAGCACAGGCAGCCCAAGTAATAAACTTGGGTATTTAATCGTTATGCCTTGAGGAAGGAATTTGGATTTATTCAGTGCTGGAAACATTCAGGCATTGTAGGGGATTGCTTACCCCCCTTCCTTGCTCAGCCCAGACTGAGTGATCTGTGTCTTCGTGTGTCCTTGAAGTCCTTGCTCCTCTGTTTGATTTTTAAAAAAGCAAGCCTGGAGTAGTGGGAAATGCCAGACATTCCTGTTATAAGACTGGTCCTTCCAGTAGAATTCAGTCGATGCTTTGTAAATACTTAGTAGTGGGAGGCAGGAGGAAGTATAAAAAAGTGAAGCTCGCGGTAGCAGGACACAGTGCTGTGGGCACATGGGTATTTGGGATACTCTTTGGCTGCTGCGTTTCTGCTCTCGCCTCTGGACAAGGTCATAGTGTCTCATTAATCTTTCTGAGCTCACTGAACTGCTGGAAAATCTTGTGAAGGGGGATTCTGATGGGGGAACTTGACTTTGCTTTCTTTTTATATATTTATAAAGATGTTAGGGCGTTAAAAATCGTATTTGCAAATGACTTGAGGGGGCGGGGGGTTTCCATGAGACAGTGAGAACTCACCTGCCTATTTTTAAAAACTTCCAAGTCATGCTCTGGATGCAGTTTCTGTCTTGGGATCCCGTTGTTTCATATTCCTCTCGTTCCCAGAAGCTCCGCGGACCCACTTGCCCTTGTTTGTGTGGAGGTGATTTCCCAGCAAAGGCTTATTTTTTTTGGCATCTAGAGAAGCCGACACTGCTCCGCAGGTGTCAGAGGATGCAGCAGCAAGTGTTAGAGGGCTAAAATACAATGTTTCAGGGCGGACTAGCGAGTTTTCCTATAATAGTGGGACTTTGTCGGGCTTTTTATGTGGGCAGACCTTCTTGTACTGACTCCGGTGACTCAGCAGCTTCTGGCAGGGCTGAGGGAAAGGAGGCTTTGCCAGGACAAATTACGGTTTTTCGCTGGCCTGACTCCTTTATGCCGCATGGAAGCGAGGCGATGGTGAGTCAGGGCTGCCTGCGAGAGGATCCGCACGATCTGCACGTACGTGGGGAAGGTCTGCAGAGCAGAAGTGGCCCAGGGGAGGAGCGTCGGCTTGAACAGAGCCTCTGCAGCACCAGGCAGGCACATGGCAGGCTGGCAGGGGATCTCCCTGCCTGCATCTTAAAAGCATGGCTTCCTTCTGGTCATCCCCACTAGCTTTGACAAAGCTTTTGGGTTTATTTGTGCCTCTGTTTCAAAGCTGAATGCACTGAATCAGCTGGTGTGTACAGATAACACCATTTTGTGAATTTTCTTTTTTTTTTGTCTGCTTGGGGCAGGCAGAACAAAACCCCTGCTCTACCCCTGTCTTCAGCTGAGCCAGCAGCCTGTGTTTCTACAAGAGCCACGCAAAAGCATCTCTCTTAGGTGAAGTCAGCTTATGCCGAAAGAGCAGCCTGCTTTGAATAGCCTCTGCATGCCCAGGGGAAGAAATTTGAAGTCAAACCACTGTTTGAAGTTTGACTAGTGATCTACCTGTGCTGGTAGCCACCTTACATCACTCTTTTTACTGGAGGCTTTTTGAATGTTGGCAATCTAGCCTGGGCAGGTCGACGAGGACAAGCAGCTTTTAGCTGCCACTGCTACTTGAGAACAAAATTATTGTGATGTGGCCTGAGGTGCGCAATTAGAAGTGCCCGGGGGTACCAGCGCTGCTGGGAAGTTAGTGTCCTCCCATCCCAGCAGGCTGTTAAGCTTCAGTTCAGCTTCCTCTTGGGATTGCAGGCTGTTTCTGCCCTTGTGGGGATGCTGTGGTCCTGTAGAGGCAAGCAGCCTGAGTTCAGAGAGATTTGTTTTTTATCCAAACTTTGGAGAAAAAAAGAAAGGCAGTTTTAAACCTTGTGGTGGTTTTCTGCTGCCCTGAGTGAGGGGGGATGCCGGGGATGGGGGAGACCTGCAAGGTCTTCAGCTTGTAGAGGGACCTTGAGTGTATTAAAGAAATCTTCAGTCTTTTACATGTTGTCTGCCAAGGTGTTGTGTTAATCGACTCAAGCCTACTTGCTTGTACAGGCTTAAAGGATGGGTTTTAAGCTTAGGTGGACTTTGCTGTGATTAGGTGTTTCTTGGCAGAAGACTGCCTGCCTAAGAGTGTATCTGCAGCCACGCTAGTGCCGAGCTGTCCCAGTCCCCAGTTGCAATGGGAAACGTAGTTGAGGCCTTTAGCAGAAACGACTGGAGAACTGGGAGGGAGGAGGCAGAATCTCTGCCTGCGCACTCAAGTGCTTTGAATTCTGTTGCGTTGTGTAGCTCCGAGGGAAGACTGGCAATGAAGAGAAGCTATGAAGGGAGCATCTGCATAGAAGGCAGGTGAGCTTTGGGTCGTATATGTGGGGGATGACATGGAAATAGAAGTGTGTCTTGCCTGTATCTTAAGACTCTCAAGTAGGAACATAAAAGATAGTTTGACCCAGTAGCAGCTTTCTTGTTACCTCCATATTCATCACGTGGGTGTGTTGGTGTCTCTGCTTGATGAGCAAGTCTAGGCGACTCCTAAACCTGGCACCGCTTTTGTCTCTTCTAGACACAGGATTCCAGCAACGATGTCGAAGCACCATGATGCAGGGACTGCTTTCATCCAGACCCAGCAGCTGCACGCTGCCATGGCGGACACCTTCCTGGAGCACATGTGCCGCTTGGACATCGACTCGGAGCCAACCATTGCGAGAAACACTGGCATCATCTGCACCATTGGTAGGCAGATACCTCTCCTAGATAGGACAGAAGTGCAACTGTGAACCTCTGTGTTAATGAAACTTGTTAGGGAAATTGTGGGAAGGCTTCAGCTTTCATCTCTTGCCAGGGCTGAACTTGTGTGTTGAAAGAACATGATTTTCCCATGTCTGCCTAGCCTGTGTTATTGCTAGGAGTGAATCCAGTAGCTGGGGAAATCGGAACTAGTCAGGGTCTGCTGTGCTCCTCAAGGCAAGTTAAAACAATCTTTGCTGCTGTAGAGATGAGCTGCTTCAGCGCTGAGCAAGTCTGTATCCATGATACCTTTTCTCTTCTGCATGAAACAGCCTGACATGTGTGGCTTATCTCATTTTTACAAAGTTAATATTCAGGCTGTTTCCTCTTCCTAGGCCCAGCCTCCCGCTCGGTAGAGAAGCTGAAGGAAATGATTAAATCTGGAATGAATGTTGCCCGCCTCAACTTCTCTCATGGCACCCACGAGGTAAGGGTGGGTTCTGAGCTGATACGGCCCCGACTGGGCTATGTGTGTGCTTCTGATGACCCTCTCTCTCATGGAAGAGGGAAATCCATCTGGATCCAGACCAGCCTTGATGTGGGAAGGCAAAACTTAGCTCTGCTTTTGGGGAAGGTACACTGGTTGTACATACTGAGCCTGTGTAATTGCTGATAACACTTAAGTGCGCTTTCTGAGCCCTTCTGGAATCAGTTCTGGTTGGTTCCACACCCTTCTCTGTACCAGGGAGCCAGGTAACTGATATTTGACACTTATGTGCCAACTGCTTGCCATGAAATCCTTCAGTTCTTCCTTGCGTCCTGCCCTTAGCGGTACAAAGCTGCTGCTTCTCAGTTAATAGCAGAAGCCAAGAACGTTTGTTTCTGTTTTGCTGCACATCTCTGCAGGAGTACAAACTATCAGTTGTCTGTCTCGCTTCTTGTTTTGTTGCTGGGAGTTTTGCAAGCAGGCGATCAATGAATAACCTTGTCTCAAAAGAAAACTGTTAGTAATTTGAAGTAATTACTGTGCGTAGTTGAAAGAATTGGACTCCTTGGTCTGCTTGGCTAACCAGCTGCTCCAGTTGTGTTCCTGGCAGTCATGAGGTTAGCACCACAGTACTTGGGAGTGGTGTGGTGAGCTTATAAGAATAAGGTCAAAAGAAATCAACACTGTTCGTGGCAGGCAAGCCCTTATTGATATAAATAGATGAGATCCTCAGCAATACTGGAGGAACCAAGGATCCCATTCCAGGTTGCCTAGAATGCCACTCTGAGCCTTCTTGTTGAGTTTTTTTTACCCTGGTTGCCCTCCAGCTTTCAAAATGTCAGACGGTAGCTGGTAGCAGCTGTAGGTGGCTTTACTTACTGAACTGTGAGCCTCGTGGTGCGTAACAGCTCGGCCTCTCACCCTCGTGGCCTTTAAAGGCCACAGGGCACTGTCAAAATCAGAAGGTCTGATGCTTAACTGTGGAGAACCATCAGACCTTGACTAAATACCGGGGGCAGTGTCCGTGCATAGGCTGCAGCTAGCAAAATCTGCCTGAAGAAAGGGTTGTGTGGAATAACTGTGCCTCTCAGTAGTCAAATGCTGATGCTGGGTGGCTTGACAGGGAGCTGGTGGCCAGGCTGAAGCTGGGAATTTTCACGCCGTTACTCCCTAGCAGAGCTGCCGCTGTGGTTTGTGTACTTGTTAGCTGAGGTCGAGGACAGGGACTGTGGCTTTCTGTTCTGGGTGAGGTCTAATTGCACATTTCATACAGATGAGGTTAGATTACAGCAGAGGCTGGTCTTGCTGTCATCTCCTGTTGAGTTTGACTGTAAGCCATAGCCAGTCTTAAATTTGAGTCCCCTCCTGGTTCCTCCGAAATACTCCAATTTCCAGTGAAGCCCCAAGGGGTTTTCATCTGTTGTGAGCACTGTCGTTCTTGTGTCCACCCTGAAGCATTCAACAGGGCTTCAACTTCTAACAGAGGTGCTCTAGCACCTGGCTGCAACCCTTTTATATAGAAGAAAAGTTGCTTTTACTTCCAGCTCTGCCTGCATTCCTGTTCTGCATACATAACTCTTCAGGAAGTCAGACTCCCTAGGAGCCAGTTAGTCATCAGTATCAAACTAAAAAGGAAAAATCCCAGGTGACTGGGACCAGATACACGTAATAGCACTGTTCAGGCAAGTTTTCTGTACTGCACCCATTTAGGCTTTGATGCGTGGAAGGGTCAGGGCCTTCTCAGTCTCAACTTGCACACTCCATTAGTAAACTAACCTTTTCCTGCTCTAATGAGTTAGCAGTTGTGGTGTATCTGTGGCTGAGAGCGTGCACATGAACTTTAGCACAGCTCTTTCCGGCTCCACCTTCCTGGCGCTGGATTGTTGTCCCCGTGATAGTGAAATTGGTGTGCAGGCCTCTTGTCGAGGTGGATGGGTGGCGTGGGGTGAGCCGGGTGTTTCCAGGTGAGTCAGGACAAACACTGTCGGTCTGTGGCACAGAGAGGGGAAAGGGTATTTCTTATCTGCAGAAGTCTGTCAAGTGTTACACAACTTGCAGTGAAGGTTATCTCTTAATGTTGTTTAGGCAAGTAAAGTAAACTGATCTGCTGGTCATCTGAAGCTCATTTGAGGTATTTGGGATGTGAGTTTCCCCACAGAACTCTGTCCTGAAACTGGCAGCATCAGCGAAATGTTCTTGCACATGTGAAAGTTTGGAAGCTGGGTGCGTGGTGCTGGAGTCTTGAACTTCTGGCTGTGATAGCTTTTGCTCTTGAAATAAAATGTAAATACTTAGATGGATAATGTGCTCTTAGCAAATCCTTTATCTTTAGGGTAAATGTAGTCTAAAGAGAAATAAAAAAGCTTGTCCATCTGCACTCGCCTGTGGGACTGATAAGAGGGGTCAGGCTAGAAGTCTGTGGGTGAGTCTGTGCAGAGAACAGCATCTTCCCTTCCATGCTCTGAAGGGAGCAGGAGAACAGCCATGCGTGGCAGTCACTTAGCTGTGACATTCTTCTGGCATTCAGGAGTCTTTCCACGCAGATAATCGTCCAGCTGCCAGTGCTGCCAATGTTCTGCCATGTTGAACAGGCAGATGTTCAGCAAAGCTTTCAGAAACGTTCTTCCTAAAGGCCTGTTGCTCGGTGGGCCATCTTCAAAGGGCAAGTGTATGTCCTGATGGAAAACTGCTTCAGCTAAGTGCCTGGGCTGTCTCCTCAAGTTGTCCTTCAGGGCTTAGAACTGGGGGCACTGAAGGTATGACCAGATAACTGCTGGACTCTGCTTTCATGGAGGGGAGGCCCTTGTATCTTCACACTCTGCTTTTCTGGAAGCTCAGTCTGAATTAAATTCTCAAGTTAGAACTGAAATTGAGCATAATGTGAGAGCAGAGCTGTCAGCTTGGGCAGTGTTTGGGGTGTGTAGTACTCTTTTTCATAAGTGGTGGAGTAGAAAGGGGCTGAACATTTCCATCTTTTTTTCCTTGCTAGTATCATGAGGGCACAATCAAGAACGTGCGAGAAGCTACAGAGAGCTTTGCCTCTGATCCCATCACCTACAGACCTGTGGCTATTGCACTGGATACCAAGGGACCTGAAATCAGAACTGGACTCATTAAGGGAGTAAGTAGCTCTTTTTTTTTTTCTTTCCCCTCCCACTTCTTTCACTGCATGAGACTAGATACCACGTTATACCTGTGGCCTTTTCCAAAAAGAAAATATCTCTAGGAAATGAGGTAACGATCCAACTACTGAAAGTTTTGATGAACTGTGGCAGGCTGGGAGGTGGTTGCATGCTGGTTTTTACTGGTTTTGCTGAAACACATGTTTTTACATGCAGAGTGGCACAGCAGAAGTGGAGCTGAAGAAGGGTGCACCACTCAAAGTGACCCTGGATGATGCCTTCATGGAGAATTGTGATGAGAACGTGCTGTGGGTTGACTACAAGAATCTCACCAAGGTTGTAGAAGTTGGCAGCAAAATCTATGTGGATGATGGTCTGATTTCCTTACTGGTTAAGGAGAAAGGTGTGTAACAACCGTTCCAGCTATGATTATTTGGTTTTTTCCTCAGAACATACTTGAGCTTTCCCTCCAGTAACTGTTGTTTAGCTTGCAGTTGAGTATTAAAGAAAGGAGTATGTGGTTTTTAATGATGTAGTGAGACTTTGAGCAAAACTTTCTCTACTTCAAGTGTAGCAAGTTTCCAAAAACTAACTTCAGCTGGGTTTCACTAGACTGTCATCTAAAACGCCTCTTCAATGGTGAATGTGTGGTAGGGACATACCAGTGTTTGTGATCAAAGCCTGTTCAGCCAGGCTAATTCATACTTTTAATGCAGGATTTAACTAGTTTTACAGCATAACCCGTGAGTTTTGTGATTAGAGACAGAACTAGCTTTAACTGGTAACGTAGGGGCAAGGTTAATTACACAGTACTTCCTTTACAGTGCTGCCTAAACTACTCTAGCCTCAAGGTATTGCCTCTAATCCTAGAGTGTGTAGGGAGATGGAGGTGAGGCTTTTAGGGTGCTCAGTTTGGTCTGACAGGGCTCCTGTGTGCAGAGGTGCGCTCTGGTAGCTTTTTTTGAGGAGGCAGTTCCAACCTCCTGCACAGAACAAATGGCATCTTCTCCAAGAAAAGCATTAGACGTGGTTTTAAACTGGTCTGTTGTGTTCCCATGGGTAAATTGCAAGCTTATGTGTTGCATAAATCTGCTGAAGATAGCAGTGATGCACTTTTATCATGTGCTGCTGCTGTTGGCACTGCTGTTCTCAGGCAGGGAGGTGGTGTGGGAGCTGTCAGTGGGGAGCTTTCTGGTAAACACTGACCGTGGGAACACATCTGTTTCAGGCAAGGACTATGTCATGACGGAGATCGAGAATGGTGGAATGCTTGGCAGCAAGAAGGGAGTGAACCTGCCTGGCGCTGCAGTCGACCTGCCTGCAGTCTCTGAAAAGGACATTCAGGACCTAAAATTTGGTGTGGAGCAGAACGTGGATATGGTGTTTGCTTCCTTCATCCGCAAAGCTGCTGATGTCCATGCTGTCAGGAAGGTGCTAGGGGAAAAGGGAAAGAACATCAAGATCATCAGCAAGATCGAGAACCATGAGGGTGTGCGCAGGTGAGCTTTGTGCAGGTGACACTTCAGCCTTGTCACCCTGTATCAACAGAAGAAAACAACCCCTTTGCCTTGTAGGCAGGACTCCTGATCTCTGGCTTGCCAGCAGCAGCAAACTTACTAGTCCGAGTAACAGAGTGGTAGGGCAAGCTGTGAGTTAATGCCATGTGCGTGGGATTTGATGTAGCTCCGGTATGAGCAGTGGGTTGTGTAACTGTCATGTGCTCTGAGCTCATGGGGACAGTGTCACAGTCTCCCTGCATCCCTGAAAAATCTGCGATAGTCTTCGTAGCGGGTGCGAGTTCAAACTTAACCGAACTTGCTGTTCTGGATACAAATTAGTGAGCTAATGCATGGGAATTGCCATGTCTGACAAACCATGAGACTAAAATATCTCGGATCAACTCACGCTCCTCTCAGTCTCAGTATAGCTTTATACAGCGCTTTGTATGTGCTGTGACTTAGTCTTGTTTTTCTTCCTCCTGCCTCAGCATTACAGGAGACCAAAGTGGCACATGGCCATGTCGGCTATGTGCTAACAGTGTAGCTGTGTATCAGACTCCAGAGCGATGCACCCCTTTTGGAAGGGGAAGACAAAACAGGTGGGAAGGTGCTTTGTGGAACAAACAGGGTAACAAACCTCTTCTCTTGCTGTCAGGTTTGATGAGATCATGGAGGCCAGCGATGGCATTATGGTGGCCCGCGGTGACCTGGGAATTGAGATCCCTGCTGAAAAAGTGTTCCTTGCCCAGAAGATGATGATTGGGCGTTGCAACAGGGCTGGCAAACCCATCATCTGTGCCACTCAGGTACTCAAAACCCAGTGCTAGCTCGTAACTGCCGGAGTGTGTCAGGGTGTGAACGTCAGTAGCTGTCCTGGCATGCTGCAGCGGGGTGAGCTGAGGAATCATCCTTGATGGCATTGGCTAGGGGGTGAGGCAACAAGAGCAAAGAGGTGTTGCTGGTAGCTGAATAGCTCATCTTGAGGCACTTTAAAGATGTGTTTGGGATCTTCTCCACGAAGGTTACAGGACCTCTTTTGTGGCTTCTGAAGGTTTTACCCATCAAAACCTCATACAGTATGAGCCTTTTGGGCTGACTGGGAAAAAAATGACTTATCGTTTGCCTTGGCATCTTGTAGCAGCACATTTGTGTCTACAGAGAAGATTTGCTAAGGTTCTCAGGTATCTTGCAAGATGCACCCGCATTGCAGCATAAGAAGGAATCCTGGGAGCTGCTAGTGAGGGAGGGAGAGCTAATGCTCAGTGTCACTGGTTCCAGTAGGGATTAGTCCACAGGCACTGGGAGTACTGGTTTCCTGGCTATGCTTGCTCTGTGCACAGGCTGTGGAAGCGAAGACTATCTCTAGACAGTAGTCATCAGACAAGGTTCTGGATTTACAGTGGCATGTGCTTCTTCCTCTTCTGTATTGCTACTGAAATGTGACTGAAACGCTGCCTCAGGCGGCGTTTCATGAGGAAATGAGTGATATTTGCCCAGTGGTGAGCTGCAGTGAGCAGAAGGCTGAGCACTTGAGGAAGATGGGAGAGCTGGCCAGGCTTTGGTGTGTGGAGTTATACTAGCTTCTAGGAGAAGGGGGTAGGAAGAGCTAACCTCGTGGAAAGCTGCCCTGTTTTCCACCCTCTTCGGAGTGGATGCTTAGGAGGCTGGTGGTGTTAGCTGTTCTGAGTTTACTAGCCTGTACCTATTATATAAAGAATTTGAAATCTTGTCTTGGTAGTTGGTGCAGCCCTTGCTCTTTACCTGTTTTGGGATGGAAAAACCCAAACCCCTAGATGCTAATTTGGGAAGATGTGGCTGGATTTGAGCTCCTGTAAAGATGTCTAATGCAATGCTCTTCTTTAAAGAGCTCCGAGTTCCTCAGACCAAGCCCTGTGCTGAAAAGTTAAATTGGAAAATCAGAATACTGTGTCTGGGTTAAATCTCCCTAGGAAAGGAGTAAATGTAGAACAGGTAAAAAATGAAATGGGTTGTTTTTATCACTGGTAGATGCTTTAATTCAGAGCTGGTTAGGGACCAAGCCCCTGTCTCTCCTGTACTGTACCCACAGGAGAACTCTTCTCCCAGAGTCCTTAGGCTGCATCCTGTCTTCTACCCTATTGATAAAGTATATTGAAGTGCACTAGTGAAAAAACAGCTGGTTCCTTCTGCAGTGTCTTGATTTCTTTGGACTTGTTCTTCCAGATGCTGGAAAGCATGATCAAGAAACCTCGCCCAACCCGTGCCGAGGGCAGCGATGTTGCTAATGCTGTCCTGGATGGAGCAGACTGCATCATGCTCTCTGGAGAGACTGCCAAGGGAGACTATCCGCTCGAGGCTGTGCGCATGCAGCATGCTGTGAGTACTGCCTGTGCTCTGATGGGGGGCCTGTCCTGCAGGTGAAAGTAGCAGTACTCTCTTGCCCTGCGTCTTCCATCTGAGCCAGGCACCTGAAGATCTAATCGTGTCTGGTGCTAGGTGGCAGCACCTAGCAGTCCAAAGTAGTGATTTCTTTGTTCACACTTGCACTGTGAGTGTTTCTTTACCTAGCGTGGTCCTGAGGGCCTGAAACCTCACTCTGTGTGCTCCAAACTGTTGTCGGGCAGAGCTGAGAACTGCTCTGCAATCTAAAACTTCAGGTTTCTTATATTAAATTTTGTTTAGGCCAGGGTAAAGGGGTTTTTTGCTGTTATCTTGGTATGAGTTTCTCCAAATGCCCTAGTTGTTTCGGCATATTAAATGCCTTCAACTTCTCCAAGGTGAAGGAGCTGCTTAAGCAGTTTATCTCTAGATAATGAAAGGTATCGGCTGACTCCTCGGGGGGTGTGGAGGAGGCTTGTGAGTCTGATTTACAGCGCTGTTGCATTCAGCACCTGGTGTGCTTGGTGTTGGGGGTGTTTGTTGCACGAGTACTGACAGCATCATGTTTTTACATGCCTGAACTGCCAGAAACCTCTGCTCTGCTTCGAGTTCACCCAGCTCACATTTCAGCTGATAAAAAGCCTGATGTCAAGTATCTACATGTGTTACTTCTCCCCAGTTACCAGTGCTGTGAATAACAGCAGTGATAACTCTCACCAGTTTTATTTGCAATTCAGGTTACACAGATTAATCAGCTCAGCTAGTGTTTGTTTGCAGTGCATTATGTAAATATCTTTTACCTCTATCTGGTCAATATGGAGTGGTGGTTTTTGCACGTGGCAAATGCAAAATATGACTTGATGATTACTGGGCAGTGACTGCTGGTTTACAGGCTGAGCACTTAACAGTGCGCCTAAAAGGTTCTTCCTCAGTTTTCACCCCCTAAATCACGAGGGCTGACTTCCTACCAAGAGTTGGAAGCTTGCTGCAGCAAACCTTGCACCTGGGTTTCCATTCTGGCATTAATTCTTAGGCATGGGCAGGCCATATCGTACCTGTAGCCTGCGCTTAGGATCTGTTGCATGTGCTTCCCTCTTCCTGCAGGCCTTGGAATAGTGGTGTTCACTCTGCCAGGCCCCTACAGAAATACTGAAGGTTTTAACCCACTGTGCAGAGGAGCAAACACAGATTCACTTCATTTAGTGTAACATGGCGCAGGCAGCAAGGTGCCAGCTCTGTGATGGCAGGAGCATGTCCCCCTACTGTCAGGATCTTTCACCTGAACTAATTCACTTGGTGTTAGTTGAGAGAAGCCCTGCCCAGCAATAGTGCCCTGAATAACCACAGTCTGAAAATCTGCAGCATGGCCAGAGCAGGTGAATATTTCCATATGAAGCAGCCAAGTCGTTGTAGTGGGGCAAGAGACCCTTACCTCTGGTAAAGAGCAGCTCCTGTACGCATTCCCTGGCCTGAAAATGGTATCAGTTTGGGTTTATTTGTTTATCCAGTCCTGCTACAGGGTTATTCCAAGTAAAGCTTCTCTGTAGTGAGGTGCAGACAGCAAACATGGGCTGTGATGCTGACAACGATCAGAGTCTGTGCTGTGTAGTGTCATTGCACCTCTAAGAGACTTGACCTGTCTCTACCTGACCTGTCCCAGCAGCTCTGCTGGGACTCTGCAGTGATTTTGCTTAGTGATGCCTTTCCAGCTAGTCTTGTAGAAACGAGCTTGCTCTTCAGTAGCTGGCATCTCTGTGACAAAAATGTCATGTGCCTTGAGTTTAGTAGCAAGCTTCCAAATACTGGGCAGGTTATTTCCTGCTTCCAGGAGCGCGCTTCCTTCCAGTTCCAGTCCATGATCCACAATTGTCTTCAAATGCCTCCCTGGCCATGCTGTATAACAGGACCAAGGTTTAAATAGCCGCTCCATTTTCCTTTCTCCCACCTTCACCCTGGCATCTCCACCTGCATACCAACAGGAAACCCTCTAGCCGTTTGCTCTGTAAGTAAAGCCAACCCTGACATGGAGTTGAGAATTGCTGTGCCCTTGGGCAGCCACTGTCAAAGCAGACACGCATAGACACATATTCTCTTACAACGGGAATGCAGGCTTCCTTCTAAACTTGGATTTACTCTGCGTGTTATGCAGAGCTGCCTACCTTTGGACCAGGAGCTCAAGGTAAACCGCCTGGCTGCCGGCTCTTGTGTCTGGAGTAAGTGTTTTGAGGCGAATGCTTCCATTTTCTCTAATGGCAAGCATAAAGCCAGGAGCAATAAAACTGACTGCTTTAGGACCGGAGTTGGCACTGGATTGCTGTTCCGGCCTGTCACATGTGTCCTGTTATTTTTAGACATAAGATACTTAACTACTTTGGCTTAAACTAATATCTGTGGAAGAGGGATAATTCCTAGCATTATATAAAATAATTCATTAACACTAGAGTAGCAAAATTCTTATTTGGAAGGGGTCTAACTCCAGAGCTTTCACTATAAGGGCACTTCAGTCTCAGCTTAATCGTCAACTTGTCATGCTTTGTGTAGTGGCTGCTCGCTTTCTGGAGTAACTGGATGAAGTTGTCCTTGAAAAGATGATCAACCTTTGCATGCTCTTCTAGTCTCTGCAAGCCTTCTTTATTGGGTTGTCAAGGGCTAATGCAGTCTTCCAACATGAGAATTTTCTTTAAATGTGAGTGATTCCCAGCGTACTGGGATGAATAGATTACTGAACTTGTTGCAAATGTGTAGCCTGAACAAAAAGCCCTCAGTTGTGCCTGCACCTCTCATCTGTCCAAGTCTGGCACTATACAAACACACCAACATACCTGTGGTGACAACCCTATAAAGAAGACTTGTCCCTATTTATTTGTCTGTTACCGAAAGGGAATTTGGTACAGCCCTTGGAGGTGAAACTTTATTGGCTCTCAAGTTAAACTAAATCTTTATTGGCTCTCAAGTTAAACTAAATGTAACGAAGCTGAGAGAGAGTCTCCCAACTTCTGAGGTGATTGTTTGCACCTTGGCTCCATGAAGGCTGCTCCAGCCGTGCTGTGTTGTGTTGGGAGAGTATGAAGAGGGGAACATGGAGCTACAGAAGTTTCTTCATGAGGAATTGCGGGTAGGACCATCAGCAGGCTGGTAGATTGCATCAGAGTCTCAAGGAACTAATAAGCAGCCACAACAAAGCGTGGTCCCGTTCTGAGCTGGTTTGCTTTGGTCCCTGAAAAGCAATCTGCGTTTGCCAACTCTGAAAGGACTTCAAAATAGAGCGAGAAGGGCCACCTGCGAAATGCTGCCCGGGGATCAGAGCCTGCCAGTTCAATGGCGGGGTGGAGCAGCCAGCATGGCTGTGGCACGTTAGACTGGGTTGTGTTCGGCAAACTTGCAACCTGAGAGCCAAAAAGAGTTTCACAGCCTGACCTTTCATATCCTCTTGCATGCATTACTATGACAATTAAGCAAATTAACGTGATCTCATGTTACTCTGGTATATCCTTCCTTCTTTCCTTTCCTCTTTTCTCCTTCTTCCCTCTTACTCGGGCCTGCAGATTGCTCGTGAGGCTGAGGCCGCAATGTTTCATCGTCAGCTGTTCGAAGAAATTTTACGCCTCAATGTTAACAACAGGGACCCTGCCGATGCCATGGCAGCAGGCGCAGTGGAGGCCTCTTTTAAGTGCTTAGCTCCAGCCCTGATAGTTCTGACCGAGTCCGGCAGGTAGGGCTCAGAGAGGGGGCTTGGTGCCAGTTGTGTCCATGAGTAAAAACAAGCTCTGTTCTAACACTGCAAATGTTTAGCAAGCAGCTCGCTGCTATGGTACCAGCCTCGCTTAACCACTGCGGTCTGAGTTGAGTTCCTCTCTCTGGCAGGGAAGGACTGCGGGTAGGCAGGAGCAGAGCAAGAGTGCCTGGCAGTTGGCATGAATGTCACCTGAGTGTGGACTCGGCCAGGCGAGGTGACTCAGTAGGTGCCACCAATTCGGAAAAAACCTGTGAGAATCGAGCGGTTCCTCTGGAAGGTGTGCTGTTTGGGTGGCTGAGTGTTGCGGCCATCACCCCAGCCTGTTGAACTAAATCTGGGCTTGCTAAAAACAGATGGTATTTGTGTGACACCTTGCTGATAGGGCACCTCGCCTTCCCCCGTGCTGCCCCGAGCGACTGATGTGAGTGTTGTCTTCGCGAACGCGTGTTGCTCTTATAGATTGCCCGGGAGGCCGAAGCCGCCATCTTTCACAGGCAGTTGTTTGAGGAACTGCGTCGTCTGACTTCCCTGAACTGTGATCCCACGGAGGCTGCCGCTGTTGGCGCTGTGGAAGCGTCCTTCAAGTGCTGCAGCGGGGCCATTATTGTCCTCACCAAGTCTGGAAGGTAGGAGGTGACAGGTTCCCTCAGGTCAACCCCACTTTGTGACAGGGTGGGGGAAGGAGACTCGCCAAAAGATGGCTTTGAAAGTCTAGAGCTGTAACAGTGAAGCCCGGGTTTTGGCAGCGACTGAGAGCCCGGGCCGCCTGCCTGCAGTGCTGGTTCCCCAGGAGATGGGCGGACGTCTCAAACATCTGCACATAGATAACCTCTGAGTTCCTCAGCCTGCCTCTGCCAACGTGGCATCAGCACCAAGCCCTGCCTCCCCTTGCTGTTCCGAATGGCATCTCTGGCAGCAGCGCTGGCTGGAAGAGTCAAGGGAAAATAAGTGTTGCAGCTTCGATTCAAACTTCTTGGCAAGAAATCTTTGATTTAACAGTAAGGCAGAAGTTCAGTAGATGCAGAATCTTTTTTTTTTTTTTTT
>VYXH01009918.1:199508-212915 GCA_013397275.1 Burhinus bistriatus | reverse complement strand
TTTTTTTTTTTTTTTTGCCCCTGATGGTTTATCCCCTCTGCCGGGCACTGAGACTGGTGCAGGGGGCCTCGCAGGAGCCCTTGGCTCAGCCATGGTCCCGTATGGTTTTTGGCAGCGGGAAGCAGCCGTGGGGTGCCCCGTCCTCTGCCGGATGCTTTTTTTCGGCTGTAAAATCCCCACGCTTGGAAATTTTAAGCAGCTGCTCTTCATAGCCTTACCAGAAACATCAAAATTAAATTTTCTGGCTCAGGTTGAAGGAGGGAGAGGCAGCACTATAACGCCCGTTTCTTTCTCCCCTCCAGGTTTCCAGTAAGAAGAGCTTGAGTTTGAAGGAGCTGTCGGAGGAGCCCGACGCCGTGTCGCTGGTGAGGGTCAGGGCAGCTCTGGGAGAGGGAAGGACCCCCACGAACTCACCCTGTGGGCAGGAGAGCGGCCGCCCGGCCCCCTCGGTGGGTTTAACGCCTTCCCGGCACGCTGAGATTTGGCCAGCAGCCACTTGCAGGGTGCAGGGTCGGTTCTCTCCCCTCGCTGCCGAGAAAGGTCGCATGAGGATGTGGCTGTCACCTTCAGAGCTTGTCCTCTGGGATCCTTATACCAGAAACGGCTGGGTCAAGAGGGTGATTTGGACAGCCCGCAGCTGAGCGTGAGCCGATGACCCAGCCAGTTGGTCTCAGGGGGTCCATTTATAGACAGAAAAAACTTGGGAGCAATGTGGAAAACGCTACCGCTCTGCTCCCGCTGGCTGGTGCTGTTTGCAGCTGTGAACAGGGATAACAGGCTGGAAATGCGGTTGAATTATCCAAAACCGTATGGGGTAAGTTGGGGACTGGAGAGGGAAAAGCCTGCCGAACCGCAGGGTCACCAAGAGAGCAATGGGGGGCCGCATCCTGCTGCCTTGGGTGCATGGCAGGTCTCGGCTCTGCCCACAGCAGCTGCGAACCCGGCCAGCAGGATGTGTCCTCTCTGTGAAACATGGGTGGCCTGTCCCTGTCTCTGCTCGGTCACAAAGTCGGTGGTGCAGCCGTGCCAGGCTGTACGGGGCTGCTGAGCAGGGTGTCTTCCATGGGCTGGTGGCCCCATGGCTGAGTGCAGGAGGTGACAGTCAGGGTGGCCCTTGTGGGCCAGTGGCCTTGCATGCTGGCCCAGAGGTGACAAATGGGATGTCCCCTCTGGGCTGGTGGCATCCCAGGGGTTGAAAGTGCTTTTCAAGGGGTGAATCGGGAGCAATCCAGGCTGGGAGCATCTCCTGGTGCTTCCAAGGGACGTAGCCCTTCAGCAGCTCCAGCCCTGGGGACTCTCCGGCAGGGGAACCCCCGCTCCCTGCTGGCTGCCACCCTGCTTGGTGCCTTTCTGGATGGGCTGGGACTGGGATTCTGAGCCACGGAGTGGGCGAGAGGCTCTCAGAGGATGACAGTTGACCACTCTGAGCTTCAAACCAAGGGGTGAAGGAGGCAGCGATTGGTATTCGGGGCAGGCATGGGGCAGGAGGGCAGGTCCTTCCTATGGCAGTAGGAACCTGCTTCCCCACGGGGCCATCGTGGAGGACCAGCTACCCCTTAGGATGATGTTTAGGCTGTGCTGGTGCTCGATGGAGATGCCGTTAAGGTTTGAGTCCAAATCTGGCCCCACTGTGTCTTTGGCACTGCTGGTTTTGGTGGCATGGCTCACCCAGGGCTGTTCCCGCAGGAAGTGATCGTCCCTGAGGGCAAGTGGAGGAAGGTGTCACCTGCTTCGCTGTCACTGTCGTTGCCGGACACTGACTACCAGTGCATCCACCGGACCTCTGTCAGCAGCCTGAGCGCCAAGGAGAGCTCCTTCACCTCTGAGGAGCCCCTGGTTTCAGGTGAGGGCTGCGTCCCACCCAGGGACGTGGGTTTGTGCCCTGCCCTGCACACGGTGCTGGGCGTAAACCTTCATAAATACATGTTCATCCATCCTCCGCCCTTGCAGAGGAGATTTCTGCTGAGGCTGGGAGTCGGTGATGGGGTCCTGAGGATGAGATGGGGTCTCCTGGCCGAGGGGTCTGAGCCCTCAGCGTGTGCCTGTAACACCGTGCAGGCAGTGTTAGCCCGCAGGGGAGGAATATTTCATGCTTGAAGGCTCTCGGTTGCTGGAGGAGTGAGAGCATCTGCCCAGCATCGCTGTGCTGCTGACTCTTGGCTTGCATTTCAGAAAGTGCAATAAACACCGAGGAGGAGCTGGAAGTGGAGCAGAGCTGTGTGGCCGAGCTGAGACCTTCCGACTACCAGCTCCTGAAGATCTTCATTGTGCTGTAAGTGTGCTGAGGGCGGCTGCGGCGTGGGGAGGACGGGGCATACACCGGGAACGTCCGCCTCAACCACCGGCCGCTGAGCGCTTGTGCTTATCCTCTGCTCCCAGCATCTGCCTCCTGGTCGTGTCCTCCTCGTACCTGGCGTTTCGCATCTTCCGTCTGGAGCAGCAGCTCTGCTCACTGAACCGGGACTACCTCTCCCGTGGGCACAGGAGGTGAGGGACCCTCGGGGACACTTTGGGGCAGGTGGGTCACACCACACACAGTGGAGGACTTCAGGGGTGTGGTGCAAAGAGCAACAGCTCCACTCTGTGACATGTCTCGGGGATGCCTTGTCCCTTATCCTGTGCCTGCCTGTTGGGATGGCCCACAGCACACCCCAAAGCGCCATCCCTATGCAGTAGATGATCCCGCTGGTTCGAGTGACCAGGGAAATCTCTGCTGTCCCTGAGACTTTCAGCCCTTGGGAAAAAGTTTCCTTGTGGCTTTGTGGCTGTAGGAAGCACCAAAGTATCTTGGTGGAGCTGGGCTGCGCCCTGGGGCTAACGCGACTGCAGGCATCGCCAAGGGATGGACAGGAGTGGGTTCCCTTGGGTTGGGGACATCGGAGGGTTTCCTTCCCATGGGGCCTGGGCACCGGGGTGGGGGACGGTGCCTCCACAGCCGCTCACCCCGACTTACCCTGCCCTCTGCTTGCAGGTGACCATTACTCCCAGCGCTGGCTGAGGATGGACACCGAGACCATGACACCCTGCATACAGATCCCGGTGCTGCATCCTCCCAGCCATGGCTGTTGCACGTGGTCTGGCTTTCCCTCAGCAGATAAAATGGGACCAAGCATCTTCTCTCTTCCTACCGGCACCTGCTCCCAGCAGGACTGCCTGGACAGCTCATGGCCACCGGTGCCAACTCCGTGTCCTATTGGAAACCTGTTTTCTCCCCAGGACACTGCTGCGTCGTAACATCGGACAATGGCTCAGGGCTGCCGAGCAATTGGACCTCCCCTTAGGACTTGCTGCTAAAATGGGCACCGTTTTTTATTCCAGACTTGGGTTTTCCTTGTTAAAAGGTGACCTTAGGCTCACCGGGAACCCCAAAAAATGTGGATGAGTTGCTGCTGCTGCTCTGGGTGAAGCCTGGGCAGCGGCTCTGGGCTGAACCTGCCTGTTCGTCCCCCTCTAGGTACCCTTGGGGCCACAGCCGGAGGAATGGCCCCAACCCCAGCGGTCTGCAGGGACAGGGAGAAGGGGGTCACCAGCCCTGCAGGGCATCATGTATCCAGCACCCAAGGGTGGGGGTACAATCCGGGGCCCCCCCAGCTCTGCTGGGCTCCATATGGGCGCTCAGCCGTTCTCTCCTGGAGCACTGGAGCATCCCGGGTTGCGTGTGTGTGTGTGTGTGTGTGTGTGTGTGTGTCCCTGCAAAGCACTTTAGGGTCCCCCAGACCAGGTGTCCTCGCTGAGGACTGCCCCTGGGAACGGTGCTGGACCAGGGCTTCGTTAGCCCCAATTGCCTTGTTAAGGCATCCCAAAAGGAGCTTGCGGCTGGTACCAGTGAACATCCCGGATCAGAACGTGTCCGTGTTCTGGTTTGTGTTAACCTCGTCACCATGCGGAGACAAGTGCCACAGGATTTATCCCGCAGCCTCCTCCGGGAGCATGCTGGGGTGGCAGGTGATACCTGTGCGATTTATTTTGGTTTTCTTTCCTATTTTTTGGGAATTACAAGTGCTGATGGGGCCAAAACCCTGAGCCCTGGGGAAGAGCTTGCTGCTCACTCCAGGCTCGGAATGGCTTTTAAATGAAAATAAAACCAGGATTTTCTAGCATGTCCCTGTCTGCTGCCAGCATCTTTGGGGTGGTGCCGGGCTCTGAGCCCCAAAATGAGATACCACAGAGTCTGCGCTGGCCAGGACGTGGATTACGTGGGGACAGGCCTGTGCTTTTGTGGGCTCGGGGATGGGTGGCATCACCTTGTTCTCCCTTTGGGACAGCACTGTGGACCTGGGGCTGTGTGGCCCCCAATGTCACACCTTGTAGGGCAGGATGGAGGGGTGCTGCATGGGCCAGCATTGCCATGATGCTGGTAGGTGCTCAGCATTGTTTCTCCACACCAGGTCACCCTGCGTGTCACCCTGGCCATGCCAGCTGGGGTCACCAGGCTGGGGGTGCAGCCCTGGCTGGGGCAGGGGGACCAGAGGGGCTTTTGAGGGACACCCAGCAGCAGGGATGTTCCGATCTTTAGGGACAGGGAGGTTTTTTCACTAGATGGCAGCAGAGAGTGTGGGATGTGATGCTTAAGCTGGTAGCAGGGCCACCATGGGGACAGTGCCTAGGAAGGGTGCTGAGCTGCAGCCCCAGCCTGCTGGGGCAGGGTGAGCCTTCCTCCTCCTCCTCCTTCTCCTCCCTGAGAATCTGCAACCCAAATTCTCCCCGCCAGCCTGGACCACACAGCATAATGCATGAAAATGACCCATCTTGAAGGCCACAACAGGGATGGTTTTGGCTAAATGGGGACCAGGGTGATGTCACCACCATTGCTGGGTTTAACCTTGTCACCCCGTTTTTTGGGAGATTTAGCAGCCTGTGATGGTGGGGATGGGGTGTCTGTGGTTTGGCCGTATTTCCGGCCAAACTATCAAAGCTGCTTCTTCTAAGCCCTGGTGCTACGGGGCCGTCAGCACCTTTGATTTTGTTGGTGACCCGGCAGATGAAAGGCACCGTCCTGCTGCCACCCCATCCCTGCCGGGGACTTGCCCAGCTCATTTTGCTGGTGTGGCTGCTGAAATGTGTTTGGGGCTGGTTTTTTTTAACAAGTTGGTGCTGAATGGGTTTAACCTCAAAGTGGGGCTTATCGCCCCAAAAAATGAGGTTTAGAGGTTTAGGATTGGGGTTTCCTGTGCCCAGCCTGGTGTTTTCTTGGGTGCTCCAGAGCACCAAATACAAAGCAGGTGTATGGCGTCCCTTGTCCCTGGGCTGAGCCCAGGCCAGGTGTGTGATGGTGGGGATGGCCACCTTGGCTCCCCTTGGGGCTCTTTGGTTAAAGCCAGCGGTGGGACAACGCATGGGTGCAGTTGGCTGATGTGTAGGGGGTTTGGAGGAGCCCAGGGGCAAGTCCCTGGTGTGGTTTGGGGATGTCCCTGCTGCTGAGAGCCAGTTGCAAGGCTCCAGTTTTGTTTTCCAGCCAGTGTTTGCCTCCCTGGCAGCGCATGTTTGCTTTCCTGGCGACACCCTGCTTGAGCTTATTTGCTTTTCTTTGTGTAAAGAAATGCCACGTAAAAGCCTTGGATGCAGGAAATGTCCCTGGGTGCTTACCTTGGTGGCTCTGGCAGCCCTGTCCCAACCCTTGGGGACAAGGAGCATGGGGTGCCCCCTGGATGAGCACAGCCCCTGCCCTCGAGTCCCCCCATGCTTCCCCAATTGCACCTACCATCCTGCCTTCCTACATCCCCTCTGCCCACAGTCCTCCCCAGCCCAAATCAACCCCTAAAAATAGGATTAGGAGATTAAATCAGCCCATATGGCCTCCCTGCTATCGCGCAAGGCACAGGTGGAGTTGTCCCCAGGCTCGCTGGGTCTCCAAGACCGGTTTCTTCTTGGTTTCACCCATTGCAGGGCACAGAGAGACCCGAGGCTCTGCCCATGAGTCACAACCCTCGCAGCCACAACACCATCGCATGAGAAACCATGGGGCAGCAGGAGCCACTGCTTGTTAGCAGGTACCTACACAAGAGACGGGATGATGCTGACAAGCGCGTGGTTTGGTTTGAGTTTTATTCTGGACCCGGGAGAAAGGCAGCTTCCCACGGTGGCAGTGACGTTGCTCTGGCAAAGCTCCACATGAATCCCCTTCGGTGAGTGGCTCAATGCCATTTTGGCTCCAGCCAAGCGGGTTTTCCAGGGAGGGCTGATGCTCAGGCAGATGTCCTGGCCCACAGCTGCTCTCCTGTCTGGGCAGCCTAGGAAGGACAGGAATGACCCCAACCCTTGTTTTGCCACTCCGCTGTCGGTGTGTGTTTGCTTGGGTGTTTTGGGAGAGCTTGGGCTTTGGCTACTTACCTTCCTCTCAGCAACAAGGGAAGTTTAAGACCTTCCTACAGTTCATCACCCTTGGTGCTGTGCTGGTAAACACATAGGTGGGGCTGGGGTAGCAACGAAGACGGGTGAAGAGCTCTGGGTTCAAAATAATCCTTCCCCCTGTTCGAAGGATTACATTTAACCTGGATTTCCCTGATGCAGTTGGCGCGCTGGGGTGTGGTTGCTCTGCTAGACACCACGTGAGCAACCCGCACTTTGCTTCTCATGAGGTTAGAGAGATTACTTCTTATCCTGCAACGACATCTCATTTTAATTTTTATGTTCCCCACTGCTAAGCCTGTCTTTTAACGAGAGGATCTGCTCTGAGATCTCAGCCATCATCCAGCACAGGAGAAAAAGTGTTTCAATTAGAAGTGTATTAAGGAATTCTTGGGCTTCAAGGAGACTGCAGTTATCTTTGGCTTTTATACCTCCAACTCTGTCCTTTTGTTCTCCCTGGTGTGTTTTTTATCTAGAGTAACAGAACTGGTTTTGTGCTAGAGGAAGCAGCGACCGCCCTGTACGCTCCAAGCACAGCAAACAGTAATGAGGGTTGGGGAGCACTGACGAATCCTCCCCGAATGGAGATGACCTAAAATCATAATGAAAAAAAAAACAACCCAGCTTCAAAGAGCAAGTGTCACTTTTCATCTCAATTAAGTTTCCTTTCCTAGGATTGGGTTCCTCAGCTTCCTATTAATCTTCCAGCAGTTTAGAGGCAGGTTTTAATTTGTAATAAGAGCAAGCAGGAGAGGGGGACAAAAAAAAAAAAAAAAGCTATCACCGTCCAGCCTAGGCGCACCTATCTGAAGAAACCTGATTTTCTTTTTGCCCCATTCTTTAATTAATCGGAACATTTCCTTTGGAGTCTCATCTCTTGACACCGACATCTCAGTGTCAGGTTTTCAAGGGTAAAAAAATCCTTGCTGCTAAATCCCAGACTGCTCAAGTACCACTAGCAGGAGGCACAAATTAGAAATAGCCATGATAAAGCATCTGGGGGCTTGGTTTTAAAGGGCATTTGCTAAACCTGGCTTGGAACAGTAATGCTTGTAGCCAGTTAAAGCCACTTAATAAGGGTGTGTTGCCTGCTGGGCAAAGGTGGAGAAATCTCTTTAGCAACCCATTTTGCCCCAGCAATTAGTGTAAAAATTCACTGTTGAGAGGAAGATTTCTTTGAAAGCAAAGTGACTTTTCTCCTTAGAAGTTCAAAGGCCTGTGATTTCCAGTAGGGACTAAGGCTTTTCCAGGAGGGAACAGAGTGTTTGGGGGGTGTAGCCGTGCTGGAGGGGTTACGTTCTTCTTTGGGACAATCCTGCGCATGGGCATCTCCCTCAGGCACTGGGGGTGCTGCCTTGCAGATGGGGAAGGCAGTTTTTGGGGGGGCTGGAGCTGCATCTCGATCACTTCTGTGCCAGTTTCGTGATGAGGGCTTTCCACTCCGATCTCTTCTGCGTGACGTAGGAGGGGGTAAGGAGCTGCAGCAAAGGCTCCGGCCAGCCCCTGAAGTATCCCTGACACAGAGCCTCCGTGTTGCAGATCACGTACATCCCACAGTCATAGCTGTTCTGCTGGGCAGGCGCCTTCTCCTCCACAAAGGTTGCTTTGCCCCCTCTCTTGCCCAAGAAGGCCTCCAGCTTCCCTGCCACTTGCTTAGCGTGGATGGAGTTGCATTTACTGTGGGAATCGTAATGGGCAAAGCACTTTTTGTCCCTGAAATAAACCAGTAAACTCCAGTGGGTGCCCCCAGCGACCTGGTTGGAGTTATCATTGATAGGCAAGAACACCAGCTTCTTGTGGAGAAGGTCCAGCGGTTGAAGGAATATGGCTATTTCTTCCTGACTAAGGGCACACTTAATGAACTGAGCCACTTCGGGGCTGATAAAACAAACCTGACTGCTAAATTCTTGGAACTGGTGGTTGGCAAAGTATTCAAAGGCAAACCCGATGATGTGATCATTAAGCCAGTTTGGGGGCTCCAGCAAGGCAACGTCCGACTGCCTCAGCAAACTGTCCATGTAACTGAGAACAACAGGGTCCATCCTGCACAGGTCGGGGCTGCAGGACTCCAGGAGACTTCAGAAGCTGAAACACAGAAAGGGAAGATGAATTAAGGACTTAGGTCACACCTGGGACAAGATACAGCACAACAAACATCTCACGTTCCTGCTCAGCAAGCAATGAGCAAAAGCTCAGGTTTCCCAGACGGACATTTGAAGGACTGACATTTGAACCATCTGCCAGATGAGCAGATGGAGGACACGCAGCTCCTCCTCTGCAGTGTGTGATGGGTTGAGCCGGGCTCTTCTGCTGCTCTAGGAGCACTGCGTGGCTCCGATTAGATAAATGTTTCATCATTATGATCTTAACCTCAAAGCAAAGAGATTACAAAGCAGTTCCTGCTTGGGAACTGCAGGCACGTCTTCGGTTCTGTGCTTTGCATAGAAACTATACGTGATCTGGGAGAAATCGGTTGGTGTTTTGGTGTTTCAGTATTTACCTGCAAAGTGACAATCACTGTAATTCTTGGCATCACTGGTATTCCTTAAATAAAGTAATTTTGGGGCTGCCTGACAGGCATGCAGTCCCTTTCGCCTAGCAGATAGTGCCACAGCTCGGTGCCAGACACATGACCTGTTCCAGGAAAACCTGCTGGCCCGCCAGCACAGGAGGCAAGGCAGCGATGAGTAAGGAGAAACGAAGCAAAACAAGATCACAAACAAACCTGTTCCCTACCGTGGGAATCTTTAGGACAACTGTCTACCTAGCCAGTACAGATTTCAGTAACTCAAGTACCACCAAAAAAACCTATCGTTTTTTAGCTCAGGTTTTAACTTGCCAAAATTTTGCTTGCAAGAGGAGAAAGGACTCGTAGGTAGGCTGAGGTGAAGATCCCTGCAGGCTTCCACTGGTGAAGGCCACCTGGGAACAGAAGTGACAGGTCATGCCGACTTACTCTTTCCAATCTCTTACACTGTTATTTGTCCAGGCTAGGTTCTTCCCTCTTAATCTCCACCTGCTTTCCACCTTAAAAGGCACCTGGAAATTCAAGTAGACTGTAGCACCTGGTTCTCCCCAGCCACGTATTTGAGGATGTACTCAAGGGACTTCAACAGGTCTTCCAGGCAAGACTTCCCCTGACTCTTTTCCATTTATCAGGTTACCTGAATACCCACTAATTCTGGTCTTTCTACCAGTCATATAACTCCTTTCAGAAGCTGTTGCATTTGCTGCCTTCATGTCCTGGGGGAATTAAAGTGTGTTTTAAGAAAGAGGTTGCACAGCACACTAGGAGGTTCTACTCCATAGACAACACGAAATACTTGTTGGCACCAGACTAGGATTTAGGAGATCTTCCAAAGAGAAACTATGGATTTAAACCCCTATATCCACTGTGGTCTTCCTTTTGCTCTTGCATCCCCCAGCGCAGGCTCCTCAGCTGCTGTGATGCACCAACAGCCCCTGACGCTTCTCTCCTTGCCAGGACAGTGCTAGAAGCGCTGCAGCTCGGGACAGCAGTGACGTGAAGCTGGTCTGGCCTCACCCTTTTCTCATCTGTGCCAAATGCAGCATGAAAACATCTTAGGATTTCTTAAAGCACTGTGTGAAAACTAGTAATGACAAGATCACTTTAATATGATTCACTATAAATAAGACACTAATTATCCATTATGATAGGGGGAAATTAAAAAAATCATGTGTTGTGTTGTTTACATGTTAGGAAGAAGTAGATTTGTGCTTCTTATTGTGATGTGAATCATGAAAAAGTCCTTCCTGGCAAGGTATGCATAAATTAAGAGAGATTTATCTCTAAAAAGTCCTGGCAAGGTCACATTGCATGTGACTTGTAAATAACCGAACAGATGAAGCATGCTGGGTGTGTAATACGTCAGAAGGAAGGGCCAAGGTAGAGTATCTGGGGCTTGAAAAAGCTAATAACTATTTGTGCATTGCTGATAGGTCCGAGAGATGCCAAGCAGCAAGAGTCACTGAAAAGGAAGAGGAGCAGTCATTGTTATTTATACTGAGCCAAACACAATGGTATTTGGATGCGCCTCCTACGTTAATGAACTCAAAACTATTTCCAAGTTTGTGGAGCAAATCCTTTGCAACGGCCCGCAGTATAAAAACAAACCAAAAAATCCAAACTAAGTCCCAGCAACTCTGTAGCATGCCTGAATATAGTCTTGTTTAAAGAGCTGTACATCCTGCAAGCCTAGAAGCGACTGATTTGGGGGTTTACAGGGTCACTGCTGAAATACTTTTTGCACGTGCCCATACAATGCCCCAAATTTTCCTTTACTGTATGTTCTTTCTGCTCCATCTTCTCCTACAGATGTACGAAATACAGCAAATAGCATTCCACTCAAGTCCAAATGGGATTACGGGCTAGGGAAGGAAGTGCACATCCTGTATTCTGTTAATTTTCCACTCTGCAGGAAATTTTTTTTTTTTTCAGTCAAGGGGGAAAAAAAAAAAAAAAAGACATTTGGCAGCTTCCTACAGTCAGGAAGGGAGAATGGTTATAGCCAATACTTAATTGCCACTAGCTACTACTTTTAATTTTATTGCCATCTGGTATTTGTGAAACTGTTTGTGAGTTCTGCAGGGTGACTCACCACGTGCAGCGCACAGCTTAAAGGAAAACCTTCGAAGGTTCGGATGCCTTCAGAGCCACTTAAGGTAAGTGACAGACCAAAAAAAGCATAATGGAGCTGTGAAAAGCCATCAGAGAGGTTTTTTTGTTTGGGAGAACCTCCTGGTTAAAGCCAAAGATGAATCCGCAGAGGAGCTGAGATGTAGATCTGAGCACCTTTGACGTTAAAGGGTGTTGAAGTCCAGTTGCCGATCGCAAGCAGCTCTGCTCAGACACAGCCAAGATTTGCTTCCTGAAGGCTCAGGCACACTCTGTTCAGAAGTTTTCATAAAAATAGGAATAAACAGCGACACAGGCCTGGAACATTTGTTGTAGGTTGCCAACAAGAGTCTTGCTCGTTCATTTTATTTGCATGTTAGTAGTTGGAATTTGTGCAAACTCTCTGTAATCCTCAGCTTCTGGGAGGGATGTTCATCTGCCTCGTTTTGAGCGCTAAGATGAGAACACCGGGGAGAGAAAAAGGAGCATTTCAATAAAAATGTCATCAAGCCAACCAAGATGAAACCGCCCATTTTGTTTATAGATTTGAAAACGGTGCCATCTTGCATCAATATGGCAAGAAGTCAAGTTTCTCTCATCTCTAAGTTATAACAATTTAACAAATAAACTGCCATCATTAGTGCAAGTTTGATCCACAAACTGATGGGACTCCTTCATGTGCAGGATGCAAGGCAAAGCCTGCATTTTGTAATACTTGACAAAAAAAACCCCAAACCTATTATTATTTCCACAACATTAAAGATGACTACCTTCTGCATGTAATTGTTGCCTTGCGCTCTGAAGGCAGTGCTTGAGAGCTGGGGAATGAAACTCCCTAGTAATCGAGTGTAAATAGGCAGTGATGGAGCAAAGAGGGCATAAATTAAGGATTAATCAGGTTCCTAAAGTCTATTTTAATAAATTAAAGGTGCTAAGAACATCCAGAGTGAATATTTTAAGCTGCCATATCACTAAACTCCTGTACCCAATTTAAAGAATATGGAGGTAAACACAGAAAGCCATGAGAAAGACAAAGTATTCAGACATTACCAGGGAAGAGCAGGAGGGACAGAGAAGTTGTCGGTGGCTTGGCTGAGATCTTTGGAACGATCACGAGTAAAAGGCCCCATGATTTAACCACCAGACCATTCCCTTTTACTGAAAATACAGTTTTTAGATGCAGTGTCAGCACTCTTAATAGCGGTCGTTAATGGCAGCAAGATCAGACAAGGAACGTCAATTTCTATGTATCAGCGTGAGCTGGGCTGCGCTACCAGCACCTGAGTCTCCGTACTTACCTGTCTCCTAACGGAGCCAGAGAAGAAATTCAAGCAGAATTAAACTAAGCCAGAGAAGAAGTGTACTTGTGTACTCTTTTTGTTAAATATAAACAATCTCTTTGTAGCCTATAGATTATAATTCCTGTATTATAGGAATCTTTGCAGGTTCAATAGGCCCTGAACGCCGGACTCAAAAGAAAACATTCATAATATCTGCACACACAGACAATGCCCAAACCTTTCTGTTCCCTCTGAGTTCCCCAAACCAGACATGTGCAGCTGCTCCACACAACCAAACTCCAGAACCCTGCTTTGTTTCGCAGCATCTCACGGGGCAGTAATCTAAAAGCTGGAGGAACTACACCAAATGCTACTAAATCAAATGCATTTTGCTTCCCAGGATGGGATTCACCAAAGCATTAGGTTTAACAGGAAAAAAAACCCCAGTTACCTAAATGCCCGGGGATGAGAGATGCCACCAAGACTCTCACAGAAGTAATGATGGGAAAACCCTCAGCTCGGCTTATCGAAAGGATGTTAAACTGGACATTGATGGATTGCATTCACCTACTTTGAGAAAGAGTTTAATCAAGAGAGTAGCAGGAAATGCTGGGAAGGAATATCATTTGCCTGAAAGTCGTAAAGGTGGCAGGAATTCAGTCAGGAGAAGGAATTCGGTCAGAGGAACGGATCAGGGTTGCCGTTGCTCTGTGGTGCCCGGGTGGAGGAGCGACATGCCGGGCCCCGAGCTTCTCTCGGTGCCGGTTGGGATCAGAGCACGCCAGCTGTCCCCGGGGGAAGAGCTCGCTCATCCCGCTGCAGCTTCTAAGGAAATAAATGAGAATTAAGGGTAGAGCAGAGGGACCAGCCGGGCTGGAGGGGCCCGGGCCGGGGCCGGGGCTGGGGTCAGGGTCAGGGTCAGGGTCAAGGCCGGGGCGAGGAGCTGGGCCTGGCCCGGGACCAGCCAGCAGCGCCGCTCCCTGCGACCCCCGTCAGGCCAAGCGGTACCCGGGCAGCCCCGGTTCGACACCCGGTGCCGATAACGCAGCTCTACGTTTAACGATTTTAACCATTCTCCCCTCAAAACGCGCGTTGAAGCCTCCGGGCCGGGTTGAGGCCGGCACGGACCCCCAAGGGCTGAGG